>JANJXV010000653.1:0-486966 GCA_024803745.1 Megascapheus bottae
CTTAGAGCAAGTACATTAGTGGTATTTACCTCTAGCCTCTTTTTTTAAAAAAATTATTAACATTGAATTTTACATCATATTTCAAATGTCATGTTTAACCAACAAGTATTCAAGAAGGGAATCGCTATACAATCACTGGCACATAGATTTTAGAATATAGTAAAAATTAAGCTGAGTCTTTGTATGTCATAGATGCAGATTAATCTATAATAAAACACATGTCTATAGAGTGTATAGTCTATCCTAGATTTTTATGTCTATGTAGTTATGTTTATATCTCCAAAATTATGTCCAGAACTTTGGGTATCAACTATTCAATCATCGCTCTACTACTGTTTGAAACTAATATCCATATATTAAGGATACCATGTACCTTTTGTTCCTTGGTCTTGACTTATCTCACTCAACAGGATTCACTCTAATTTCATCCATTAACCCAAAAATGCCATTATTATTTTTTTCTGTGCAGATCTTCTTTTTATGTATTTATTTTTATTGTAATTTATAGAAGGGTTACATTATATTCACCAGATAGAAGGTGCATTACTTCTCAAACTTTGATACCCCATGCAATGATATGGTCACCATTTCCCTTCCCCTACCCCCACTCATGTTCATTTCCCCCCTTCCCTATCCAATTTCAAATAACCAATTAGGCACATATGAAATATATCAGAAAACAAGGTGAAATGTTGTAACAATATGATATAACCAAGGGATAGCAAAAGAGATAAGAGATCACATAGTTCATTAAGGACAACAATCACTCATTATATGAGTTTTGTTTCTTTATCTTGGAGGTCCTTACATTTAGTGTCATACTATTTGTCACGATGTCTCTAGATTTTGTTCTATTGTAAATCTCTGGTAGCAAAGCCCAAGGTTTCTACTGAATTTGACAAATGAGGGAGACTCTTGGGCCTATGTTCCTTTGAGTTTGGCTTACTTCACTTAATATGATTTTTTTTCCTTTTCATCCACTTCCCCGAGAATGCCATTATTTTATCTTGTCGGTTGGCTATGTATAATTCCATTGTGTGTGTGTGCGTTTGTGTGTGTGTGTGTGTGTGTGTGTGTGTGTGTGTGTGTGTGTGTATCACATTTTTTGTAGCAGGGCATCTGGTTGTTTCCATCATCCAGCCTCATTTTCTACAGATATTTTTATAGTCTCTTTTTTATTTTCAGGGTAATGTATAGAGGGGTTACGATTACATTTACAGGTAGTGGACTGCATTACTTCTCACACATTTATTCCACTCCACAGGTTTTTGTCTCCAGTTCCCTCTCCCCTCCCCTTCCCAATCATCTTGTTTCCCCCTTCCCTTTCCTATTTGACATAAACAAATAAACATATATACAATATGCCAGGGAAAAAATCAGATACAGTAACAATCTGACATTAACCAAACGGCAAAATAAGAGATGAGAAATAACATAGTAGATCAAGGACAAAAATCACACAAGATTAAGAGCAACGATGACACAAGATATAGCTCTTGTTCCCATATCCTAGAGATCCTTTCATTTAGTGTCATTCTATATGACCTTATATACCTAGGTTTTTGAGTTATTGTAATCCTCTGCTAGGAGAGTCCTAGATGTGAACTAATTATTACAAATGAGGGAAAATATTCAGCTTATGTTTCTTTGGGTCTGGCTTGCTTCACTTAATATGAATTTTTCCAAGTCTTTCCATTTTCTTACAAATGGGGCGATGTCATTCCTTCTGATGGCAGGATAGCATTCCATTGTGTATAAGTACCACATCTTCTTGATTCAGTCATCTACTGAGTGGCATCTGGGTTGGTTTCATAGCTTTGCTATGGTAAATAGTGCTGCAATGAGCGTCATTGTGCTAGTGGCTTTAGTATGTCCTTTTTTCTGGACATTTGGGTAGATGCCAAGTAGTGGATTTGCTGGATCATAGGGGAGCTCTATGTTCAGTCTTTTGAGGAACCACCACACTGCTTTCCCTGGTGGTTGAACGAGTTTACACTCACACCAACAGTGTAGGTGTGATCCCCCCTGGTCACTTCCCCACCAGTATCTCTTATTAGATTGTTTGATAATGGCCATTCTGACGGGAGTCAGGTGGAATCTCAAAGTTGTTTTGATTTTCATTTCCCTTATTGCTAGAGTTATGGAGCATTTCTTCATGTGTCTAAATCCCATTTTAATTTTTTCTTCAGAGAATACTCTTTTAAGTCTTTAGCCCACCTTTTAATAGGATGGTTGTTTCTTTGAAGATTTGTTTGGGAGAGAGTCATTTTTTTCAGCTATAGATATATTTTAGATAACTACATATATTTTTATAGAAAAAAGAATGGAAGCCAATATGCTGGCTCACAACTTAATTTCAGCTACTTAGGAGGCTCAGGGCTTAGGATCACAGGTCAAAGCCAACCAGGGCCCTACAGTGTGTGAGATCAAACTCTGTGAACATACAATGACTGTAAGAGGAATCTCCCTGCCTGGGAATGTAGCCTAATGGTAGAGTGCTCACCTAGAATGCATGAAAACCTAGGTTCTATTCACCGGTACCGCATACTCAGAAAAAAGCTAGAAGTGGCGCTGTGGCTCAAGAGGCAGAGCACTCACCTTGGGCAAGCGAGTCCAATGAAAAAGTCTAGGCCCTGAATCCAAGCCATAGGACTGGCAAAAAGAAAAAAAAGAGCAATCTTACTTAAGTAACAAGGAATGTACCCTATATTTATACAGACTGAAAAATTCATTAAGAAATTAGAAAATATGTGTAAAGTGCATAATTTCTTTTGTGTGTTGGCACTGGGTCTTCAACTGAGTGCTTCAGCTCTATCCCTGACCTTTTCTGCTCAAGGCTAACACTCTGCCAATGCAGCCTCAAATCAACTATCTTCAATTGAGATATAAGCAATGAATATTTCAGGGTGCTTCATGAAAAACATTTTTATAAATTGAAACTTTCAACACAGTCTTATTTTAGTATGAATGTTGAGATGGGAAGAGACAGAAAAAGTGAAATGTTTCCTGATCCCCATAGAGAAGAGACTCAGCAGTACCACTGTGGTCTGCAGGCTTCTTTGTGAGTTTTGTTTGCTTGTTGATTTTTGTCAATTGTGGGGCTTGAACTCTGGGCCTGGGCACTGTCCCTGAGCTCTTCAGCTCAAGGCTATTGCTTTAATCTGTGAGCCCCACTGCCACTTCTGTTTTTTCTGGCAGTTCACTGGGTACTTTGGCTGGCTTTAAACTTTGATTCTCAGATCTTAGCCTCCTGAGTAGCTAAGATTATTGGTGTGAGGTACCATCACCAGGCTGCTGCTCTGTTACTATGCAGGTTCTGGATCAAGAACTTCAAGTTCTTACTTCAATTTTTTCTTCTCTTGCCTGATACTCTGCCATTTGAACGAAGCCCCAGTTCCTGGTCTTTGTTGGTTAATGAGAAATTTTATGATTTTCTAATATTCAGAGCAATGATTATAAAACCCAGCATTTTAATTACTTGAATAAATTAAGAGACAGGACATAGTGAGATGGAAAACAAAATTTTTTTTCAAGTTGCTATCCTGTTCTAATGCATAAGTCTGGCTATTTTGCTTACACACAAATATGTATTTTACCAGTTTCTACTCTATTTTTGCTTAGCTTAAAACCACCACTGCCATTTCATAGATTTTGTTGTTGCTGTTTGCGGTGCTTGAACTCTGTGCCTGGGCTGTTCCTCAGATCTTCAGTTCAATGCCAGTGCTCTACTACTTTTGATTTGGCCAGTCCTGGGCTTGAACTCAGGGACTGAGCACTGTCCTTATATTTTCTCAAGGCTAGGGCTCTACCACTTCAGCCTCAGCTCCACTTCCAGCATTTTTCTATGTATGTGGTATTGAGGAATTGAACCCAGGTCTTCGTGCATGCTAGGCAAGCACTCTACCATTAGGCCAAACTCCCAGCCCAAAATTATTCATCATTACTATTAGCTATCTTCTTTTTTTATTATTGATTCATCATGTTGCTTGGACTTTGGGCCTGGACTGTCCCTGACCTCTTCAGCTCAAGGCTAGCGCTCTTCCTCTACAGCTCCATTTTTGGTTTCTGGTAGTTAATTGGTGATGTAAGTCTCACAAACATATGTGTGCAGGCTGGCTTTGGGCTTTGAACCAAGATCCTCCAATCTCAGCCTCCATAGTAGGTAGAATTACACGCTTCAGCCAGCAGTGCCTGACTATTTGATGTCTCTGTCTCTGTCTCTTTGTGTCTGTCTGTCTCTGTCTGTCTGCCTGTTTCTCTCTCTCTCTCTGTATCTCTCTCTCTGTCTCTCTCTGTCTCTCTGTCTCTCTGTCTCTCTGTCTCTCTCTCTGTCTCTCTCTCTGTCTCTCTCTCTGTCTCTCTCTCTGTCTCTCTCTTTCTCTCTCTCTCTCTCTCTCTCTCTCTCTCTCTCTCTCTCTCTCTCTCTCTCTCTCTCTTTCTCTCTGTCTCTCTCTCTTTTGGTTGTAAGACTTTAATTGTGCACCTGGGCAGTGTCCCTGGGCTCTTCAGCTCAAGGCTACAACCTTAAACACCTTGAGCCACAGTGTCACTTCTGGTTTTCTGGTGCTTAAGTGGAAGTAACAGTTTCATGGACTTTAGTGTCTGGCCTGGCTTTGAACTGTGATCCTCAGAACCCAACCTTATGAGATGATTTCCAGCTTTTTTTTTTGGTGTAAGTGGTACAGAGTAATTGAACACAGGAATTTGTGCATACTAGGCAAGCAAACTACCACTAGTGTGCACTCCAGCCTTAGATAAGGGCTTTCTTTTTCTTTTTCTTTTTTTCACTCATGGGGCTTGAACTCTGGACCTGGATGTTTACCTTAAGCTCTTCAGCTCAAGGCAAGAGCTCTACCACTTGAGGCACATTGTCATTTTGAATTTTCTGGCTTATTTGGAAATAAAATTCTCACAGATTTTTATGCCTGGGCCGTCTTTGAACCTCGATCCTCCAGGGTAGCTAGGATTACCAGGGTGAGCCACCAGTCACGGGCATTAAATTATTATTTTTTGCATGTCCTATGGCTTCAACTCATGGCCAGAGCACTGTCCTAGGGTTTGCTCAAGGATAGCACTTTACTTCAGCCAGTCAACTCCCGGTCCAAATAGGCCACTCTTGAAGCTAGAATTACAGAGATCTGCCATAATACTGGCATGTCGTCATCTAAGTATATAATTTTTCTTCTATTTTTGATGGCTTTTCCTTAGTGTACATATTTCCTACATATTTTATGGAAAACTTCCTTCCCACTGGGGCCATAAGTTAAGCCTAGTGGAAGAGTTCTTGCCGAGCATGAATGAAGACCCAAGTTCAATTCCTCAGCACAACATAGATAAAAAAATAAAAGTGGTGCTGTGGCACATGTGATAGAACTTGCGCCTTAAGAATAAACAAAAACAAAACAAGGATCGTGCTCAGGTCCTGAGTCTAAGCCCAGTACTGGCAAAAAAAATTCTGCCCAAAGTAGACATTTAAACTTATTGTACTTTTCAAAAAATTTGTTGTCAAGGTGATATACAAAGACATTGCTGTTACATATGTAATGAGTACATTTCTTGTAAACACTGTTACCCCCTCCCCCCTTTTCTCTTTCCCTTCCCCCAAGTCATAAATTTCATTTACAACAAATATATATATATTTTCATTCCTGAAAAAAAATAGTTTAAAATGTGTTCAAATAAATGATGTAGGTTGATATATTTATCAAAATGGATTTCTTGAACTCTAAAATAAACCTTCTAGGTAATTTTTCTCATAAAATTGTAGTAATGCTATAAAACTAATAAAAAGGAATTTTAGTTATTAATTTCTTATGTTTTACCTTTAACATTATTACACTAAGCATACTGTTTATGGTATTAATACAGACAGCATGAAATATGATTATGTAAAAAAATTAAATGATTAAAATAGTAAGGTTGGGGGCCAGTAGTTTGGCTTGGTGGCACACAGCCTGGACTGGCAAAAAAGAAGTAGGGTTAGATAAAACAGTTTTATTTCCAAATGTGTGGAAAATGGTATGATTTCTTGTTTGGCTAGTCCTGGGGCTTAAACTGAGGGACCAGGAACTGTCCTTGGCCACATTTGTTCAAGGGTGACACTCTTACACCTGAGCAACAGTGCCTCATCTGATTTTTCTGTGTATGCAGGGTCGAGGAATTGAATCAAGGTCTTCTTGTATACTAGGCGAGCACTCTACAACTAGGCCACATTCAAAGCCAAAGTAGATTTTTGATGCTATTGTGGAGTTTTAATTTTCTTAAATATTTGTACAAAGCACAATGGATATATAAACAGACTTGAACTCACAGAACAGAGTCCCACATAATATTACAGTTACTCTGGCACTTCTCCCGATTGACAAAACACATTTCCAGGCATCTGCTCTGTCCTTAAGCTTTGGTAGCTGACTTGTCTTTCCATGGAGGCCTGGCCTGGATTCCTGGTGATTCCATGCATTTCATAGTTCCCTGTATATCCAGTAAGGTTGTCTTCTATGGGACCAGACCTGTCTGGTTTTTGGCCCACCAAGGACCTATGTGTCTGAGGTCTCACATTCTAAGTGGAAAATAAAACACAGTATAATAAGCACTGAAGAACTGCACACCATAATATTAACAATGAGAGTTTAATAGTTAGCAAAGTAAATACAATGAATACTTGACAAGAATAATGAGAGCAAGATAAAGAGATATCTTTTTAGGAAGGGGACAGGGAAGCTCTAAATCCAGACTGGCCTCCAAGTTGCCTTCAGACAGTAATTCTCCTTCAGAGTCCTCAGAAGGGTCTCCTTCCTCATGAGAAACAGAATGTCCTTCCTGAGTTAAGAGGGGGATGGATTTTGGTTTGTCGAATGGAGATTGAGTCTCTTTCAGTGAGATGGATGGGTCTGGATATTCTGTGAGGATGGATTCATTTTCCTCCAATGAATCCAGTATTGAGAGTACACTTGCTGCTTCCCATGGGGACATTTTCCATGAGCCCAGCGTGTGCCCCTTCAGCTTGCACAATAAGTGGAGTGTTACTCTGACTCAGATGGACTGACTCTGGGTGGAGTGTGAAAGGAAACGGAAGGAAATCTGGCTGCTCTTTTTCTTCCTCCATAGTATCTGCAGGTTCAACTGTGTCACACATGGGGTTCAGAGCAAAAGGTATATCCACAGGACTCTAAACCTGTTTGGTAATTTCTACAGAAGGCCCATGGTTTCTGGAGTGCAGTGATGATTCTCAGTCTCCATCAGTCACCAGCTCCATTGGTGGGTTTTTCATCCGGAGTTCAGGATAAGCTCTTCCACGATGACCCAAACCTAAGAATGGAAATAGGTACAGAGTGGACAGAGTGGACTCTGCAAGTTGAAGTGTCACTCAACTTCCATGAGGATCTAATGGAGGAACCTGTAGAACTGGAGATTGGACTGAACACTGAGGAGGTGTAGGGTCTTTCTAATTAGTGCTTATTCCCGAGTCCTTTCAGAGGACAGACATTACCTGGCTGACACCAGCCATAAAGGGCATTTTGCCAAGCTCTGTAGAAGTAAGGGCCAACCAATATCTAGACCACATGGGCTTCCTTCTCACAGGCTCTGAGGCACCCACACCAGGACTTCTACTTTTTCTTGGTCTTACTGGTCGCACATTCCTCCAGCTGGTCAAAAAGTATGTGTTTAGAAGAGCAGGTCCAAAGCCGGCATGTGGAGCCCCATATAGAGCTTGAGTTGTGTCAGGGTGTGGCAGTTCTTGAACTTGTAGAAATCACTGGGGTAGAAGTCCATTCACATCGTATAGATGGAACACATGATGCTGTGGGCACATTCGGTACAAGGAAAGTGAGAGCCTTCTCTCTCCATCCTGAGCCTTCTACCAAAGCCCCTTTCTTGCAGGACTCTAATGCTGTGGTTGTCCTGCAGAGATGTGCACTTATGTGCTGGGAGTGGGGTAAGAGACACTCGAGAACAGGATGACTTTTACACCCCACTTCCAGAAGCTTCTGAGAGAGGCCTCTATGCATCTGTCCAAAGTAAACGCACCTTAAATTAACTAAGTAAATGCTCTAAATAAATCAATAAGTGAATGCTCTAAATAAAGAACTAAATGCTCATTCCTCTAATCTTAGCCACCCAGCAGGCTGAGCTCTGAACATCACAGTGGAAAGCCAGTCTAGTCAGTAAAATCTAAAGGCACTTGTCTTCAATTAGGCAGCAAAAAGCCAGAACTTGACCTATGACTCAAATGGTACAGTGCTAATTTTTGAACACCAAAGGAATGGCATTTAGACCTGGGTTCAGGTTCAAGTGGCAGCACTGGACCACACACCAAAATGTAAATGCTTTCAGGTTCTAACAGGCAAAGCTATCACAATCCCTCCCTGATGGCTCAAAAGTGATTCAGCCCCCAGCTTTTCCTCTGACTCCAGTATTTCACAGGCCTCCGCCATTAGTACTGACACCTCATTATTTACTGGGAAATGGGATTTCCTAGGATGTCACCTAGGTGAGGGCTGCAGTTGGGAGCCACTTACTCATGCCTCAAATCCAACTTCTCAGTAAGCACACTGTTGAGACTCCAGTAGCTTGTGAGGGAAATGAAATGGCATGGTGTCCCAGTCATAATAAAGTAGTTTGTGCACTTGTATCATGTTTAGCTCCCCTGTGAACACCCCAGTGAAACAAACAGGCTCAGAGAGGAGCCAAGTATTCTAAGACTTGGCATGGAGGGGTGAGCAAACCTGGGTTTGGAGGGGGAACACTCACTTTTTCAAGAGAATTTCCAGCAACTACTACATTGTCCTCCACTATTTGAAATTGTGCAGGAAGTTTCCCACATAAAAGAGATCACCTTTCTGGTAGGCAGGGATCAGCTTTGTCAGCAGCATCTCCAACAGGCCTTCCTCCAGTATCCATAGGTTACAAGGCTCATTCAGAGTCTGAGCTGACTTACCATCACACTATGTTGGCAAAACAGTGGATATTTCAAACGTAGGAATGGGACCACACTTCACACTGAGGAACTGGAATAGAGTAGATTGGAAATGACACACTCTAATCAGAGTAGAGTCACTTGAAAGCACACAAGAAGGTTGTAGTTTGTGGGCAGGATGATGGGTTCAAATAGGTTTCCTCTCAATATACCTCATCTGAGTTGCCCTGGAGTTTCCTGGCTTTCTTCCTAGAGAAATGCCTGATATACTGGAATTTTGTCTTGGCCCTGATCCAGCATCTACTTCTTCAAGTGAGACATCCATATCTCTCATGCCTGAGATCCGAGCCTCCTGACCTTTGGCAACAGCACAGCAACATCTTTCTGGTTCCTGAGCCACAGGCCAAGGGAGCTGGCTTGAGCTGGTTGTCACATACAGTGGCTTGGTTACCAGGGTTCCATATTCTGTTCCATTGTGAGGGAGGTAGGGTCACCTTTCAAGGCCCAATGACCAAAGCTCCTTGCTCACAGAAGACCTCCCCAAAGACATACTGGAGGCTGAATCTCCCTTCCCACCTCACATATGGATGTAGTAAACAGCACACCTTTTTGTTCAAATCCCAAGTCATTAACTAGGCGTAAGTGCTAGCCTGGTCTCAGACTCAAGGAGCCTTTCTTAGGTAAGATCCAAACTTAACTGTCACTATTCCCCTTACCCTTCACAAGACATTTTGCTTCACAGTGCCTACTCAGCTTGCATTTTGCCTCTTGCACATTTTTTTGCTAGTCCTGGGACTTGACCTCAGGGCATGACCATTGTTCTTAGGCTTTCTTTAGGCTGTAGCTGTCCCACCAAGCCACAGCACCACTTCCAGCGTTTTCTATGTATATGGTACTGCAGAATCAAACCGGAGTCTTTTTGTGTGGTAGCCCAGCACTCTACAAATAGATGAAACACCCAGGCCATCTTGCACATATTTTTCACCTCAATCTACTAGGACGTTGTTAGGTTTCTGTATCATAATCTATTTTTCTTCCTGATGAATATCTGTGCTGTCATCTGTAAAAATGCAAGTGGGAAAATCACAGAAGCATTGGTGACATAAAAAAAGTCTTACAGACATAGATAAGTGTTCATTCTTTGTAGGAGAAAGGATATTTTGATATGATGATGATGACTATTTATAAATACTTTATCGGGGTTTAGAGTTTGGCCCAGTGGTAGAGTGCTTGCCTAGCATCCATGAAGATCTAGGCTTGAGTCCTTAATATCACACAGATATAAAAATCCATATGGCAATGTGGCTCAAGTGGCAGAGGGCTAGACTTGGGAAAAGCCAAGAGCAGTGCTCAGGCCCTGTGTTCAAGCGCCAGGAATGGCAGAAAAAACAAAAGAAAAGAAAAGAAAAGAAATGTGCTTTTTACAAGTTATTCACTCACAGCATTTGCCTCTGAATTCTTCGCTTCTGCATCTTGTGACTTATCCATTTCCCTCAATGTAGACAAGAAAAACAGATTTTATTACTTGCTATCCTGTTGTACAATCTTTGGATATTAATTCAAAATACAATATTGCCTGAGATATTGTGTGTGTGCATGTGTGTGTGTATCTGCCAATGTGTGCATGCACACATGTGTACAAGGTTTAGGGCTTACTCATAGGGCCTGTGTGATAACCCTCAGCATCTTTTCCTCCAAGGTATTGGTCTTTCACTTGTAGCTCATTATAGCTAATTGGAGTTAAGAGATTCACTCAATTTCTTGCCCTGTGCATTGGAACCCAGTGCTGGGTTCTCATATTGTTAATTGTAGCTATAGAGAAGCCTGAGGTCTGGGGATCCTCGTTAGAATCCAGCCCCTGAAAGAAAGTCACTGATAGAAATCTTTATCTTCATTTAAGCACGAATAAATAAGGCAAAAGTGGAACTGTGGCTCAGTTCCTCTTGTACCAGCCATGAGAAAATTAGTAATTGGCAGCACCTGGTCCCTGAGAGAAATCCTTAGCACTGGTTCAAAAAAAGAAAGAAAATAATGAAAAAAATTAAAACTTGCAGAGGAATCCATAAGGATAAACGTGCCTGTGAATAATCTTGTCATTTCAGATTCCCTCAAGAGCTTATGTCTCTCTATATTTTATCAAGTTTTTTAAAGATAGTTACATATTTTCTATCTTTCTTAAACAGAGATAGCCATCCACAAAACACAAACACAAACTCTCACACAGTATACCACCCACCCATAAGTGTCTGGCTATGTATATATGTATAGTCATATGTATTGATCTGTCTCTCTATACTAATATATAAATGCATAAACTTATGTATTTAGACAAACAGGAAACATACATAGATAGGTCTCAGGCATTTCCAGATTTTGTGCAAGTCTTCTGAGTGCAACTTACCATTGTATTGTTTGTCAAGATAGAGTCCCTCTAACTTTTGGCTAGCTTCTTGTCCTTTGATACTTTTTTCTGGCAGTCCTGGGTTTTGAACGCTAGGCCTGGATGCTGTCACTGAGCTTGAGCTTCTTGCATTCAGTAGTTTATTGCAGATAAGTGTCTCATGGAGTTTCTGTCCTGGGCTGGCTTTGAATTGTGATCCTCAGATCTCAAACTCCTGAGTAGCTAGGATGACAGTCTTGAGCTACCAGTACCTGGTTCCTTTGCCTCTTTTACCCTTTTTTTTGGCCCCACCACAGCCATGGTATCTACCTTCCTATGTTCTCTCCACCTGCCCCCAGACAGGGGTCTGACAGATGCTTTCCACCCACTTATTCATGTCCTCTTCTGTATTGGCTGACAGCTAAGACATGCACTCACTTGTCTGGATTCCAAACACAAAGCCATGTGATTGTTTCTCAGTCTGGAAAATCCTATCATATTCATAGCACCACAGAGGGTCAGGTTGATGCTCCTCCAGGGCTTCTTATATTGTTCTCATATTAATCCCCAACACGTTTGTCATCACTTGTCCAGCTAATTCATGGACTAAACCAGCATTCCCTACAAACTTAGATCCCAATACCATGAGGACACTCAAGGGTGCGTTAGGAGTGTGACCTGCAGGTGGGTTTGTAAAGCATTGTCAACCCTGCAGAAGGAACCAACTGTGCCCAAATCCCACTGTCTCCTGGGGCCCCTAGCATTCCCCCATCTGCACCCCTCCTGTAGCTTCTGATCCTAGGGAGCCCTCCTGCCCTGTCCAACACTCACATGAAGTGCATATTTCTTCTCCTGGGGCAACTTCTCCACAGAGAGTACATGACATGCCCACTCTCCAGGCACGGGGAGATCCTGCCAAAGTAGCAAATCAGTGATATGGACATAAAGTGATGAATAGAATTTTAGATCCTGATGGTAGACAGTCTGCAAAATCCAAGGGAGAATGGAATTGGAGGGGACAAGGGATCAGGATGTGGGCATGGAGCTTCCCTGCCAAGGGGGTGGGGGACGTCACAGGCTGGGGGATGCACAGGATGATCCATGGGCCCTGTGCAGCTACTGGGTCACCCCCTTCTGCATCTCAGCCTTTGGCTTTGAGCTCTGTGATCGTCAAGATGTGCACAGTCTGTACTCTGGCTGCCAGAGGAAAGGACCCCGGAAAGACAAATGTAGACCCTTTGTGAGTGTAGGAAGGGGTAGGCTGGACACCCAGTCCAAGAGGAGCTAAAACTGGAGTCGAGGGGTGTGCAAGGAGTGGGTGTGAGGGTTGTGGGCAGTCACAGTCACGGCAGAGGTGGCTCTGTCTGTGGGGTGAGTGCCTCCCTGCAGGCACAGCACTGGACATATCAGAGATCCACATGAAAAGGAAAAGCTGGAAATGGCACTATGGTTCAAATGTTAGAGCATCAACCTTGAGCAAAAGAGCTCAGGGACAGTACCCAGGACCTGAGTTCAAGCCTCATGACTGTAAAAGAAAAAGAACCAGGACTATGAGAGGGAACCTGGTACTCTCTTGGTCTAATCAGACACAAGAAAAGGCCGGGATAGGCTGTGGAAAAACACAGAGAACATCTTCCCCCAGCTCATCCTGTCCTGCATGCAGGGACAGCCATATGACTAGGGCTACGGTGAGATCATCTTCACCCCTGTGCTGCCATCTGAATTGTAGGCCTCTGTCCTGGCATGGGGTGTCCTGATGGCTGAGCAGGTGCCCTAACCCTAGATGGAGAGCAGCCACTGACTGTGGTAGCTAAGGAGAGATCTGTTCCATAGCTATCAGGCCACCCAGCATGGGAGCCATAACCACCCCTCACCCAGGTAGAGGCCAATGGTTCTCCAGGTGCTACTAATATTGCCCCACCCCTAGCTCTGGGTACACGTGACATTCCCTCCACAAGGAGCAGGACTATGTGAAGGATCAGGAAGCTGCCTATGAGCTTCAGATGATGGCCAGGCTGGCACTACAGATGGCCTCACTCTGTCACCACCTTCCCCTGCCTCCATCATTCCTCCATCATGCCTCTCTACCTCCCAACCATTAACCTTGGAAACCAATGAACTGGGCTCTCATCATTCCTCTCATCTCTTCACCCACCTTGCCATGCGTCCATCCCTCTGTCATTTCCACCCCACACACATCCCACCACCAGCCACCCTGTAGCTTATGAGGATCCCAGAGGAAGCTCTTGGTGAAGGGCTTGTGACCACAAAACAGTTACTATCACCCGCTCCGGCCTGATCCACCACAGAATAAGAACAGCCAAGCAGGCACACACGGCAGCAGAGTTGCTCTGCTGCCACCCTGATTTCTTCATGGTCAGGACTTGGCTCTCCTCAGCCTCCCAGCTCAGTAACTAGAACATTGTGCTTTCACAGAGCCATGGCCTCCAGTCTCCATGGACACAATGACATCAAGGTGATGCCAACTTCCCCATCTCTATATACTTCTAACTATGGGATGGGAGCTGAGGTTCTCTTCTGTCACTCCATCCGCTAAGAGGCTCATGCAGATTTCTATCCTTTTCTCATCATGGTGACTCTTTGGTTAACAAGTCACTGCTGGGCTTCCAGTTCACCACATATAGAACCCATACTCCAACACTTTTCTTAGAAGGACTGATGACTTTTAAATATTCTCTACTTTTAAATTTCTAGTTCCTTCTCTCTTTCATTTATATATTTCACTTCCTCACATACTTCCCTTTTTTTACCTTCCTTTTTTCATTCCTGGCCTTGAACTCAAGACCTGGAGCTTTTTCTTAGCTTTTCTTTGCTCAAGGTAGCACTCTAGCTCTTGAGCCACAGCTCTACTTCAATCTTTGTTCTTGCTCTAAACTGGGAGTAAGAGTCTCATGCATTTTTCCCTTTGCTGGGTTGGTTTTAAACCACAATACTAAGATCAGGAGCCTGAATATGCCTCGGATTACAGGTATTATCTAATCAAAACAAATTCCTGATTTCTTTTTTAGACATAATTAGTTCTTTCAGGTGAGCCACCAGCCACTCATGCAAGAGCATTGCAGGATCCCAGCATTCATCTTGTCTCCAGTCTTATTCCATCCATCTCACAATGGTCATCTAAAACACCCCGCTGCATGCCTGAAGTCGCAAGGAAAGTTCTCAACTCCATGAGAAGCCCCCTTAAGCTCTGCCTCAGTTATGCCCAGCCCCCATCCCACTTCCACATGAGGATTTGTTCAGGAGAAATTTCCTGAGTACATCATCATCTTTTCCTCACCATTCAAATTTCATCTTTGGAGTCATTTCTCCCAGACAAAGAGGAACATGATCCATGGTTTGATAGCAGCTCCAGCTTCATAGTCCCAGCCACCAACACCCCCCCATTACCCTACCAGACACCTGAATTCAAGAACAATGTTTTCACTACCCCTGACTCTTATCAAATGTTTTAACTTATACAGTGCATTAAAATAATTTTACTAAATGGAATAAACACATGGCATCAAGCTTCAGAATCTTTGCACCTGAACTTTTAGTGAATAACAGACACACCAGCCTTTCTGTAGCCAACAGAAATCTTAGCTTTGAGATTTCAGCATTCCTGGTATCCAAGTTTGGATGTGCTAATACTGCCCTTAATGGGGCACTTCAATCACACAATCCCACAACAATCAATATCATTTGTCATTCACTGGTAGGTGGTGCTAGGAAAAAGACTGATGTGCCAACTCCATGCTGGCTTGACCTATGCCGTCTTCAAACCTGGAGCAAGTGGGGCTGCTCTCTCCATGACACCTTTTGTGTATTACCCCAGGAGGACCTTAAACTTGAGACAAAATTATGAAGACTATCTCTACCAGCAAAGATTCCAGTGAGATGTGCCTACATGGATAAAGCTAAAATCTCACTAAAGTGAGGTTGTTGGCAGTGCTGGAGCCTGAACTCGGGACCTGGGCAATAAGCATTTGTACTCAAGACTAGCCCTTTACCACTTGAGCCCAAACTCCATTCCCAGCTGTTTTTATTTTTGGTAGTAAGAAACTATCAGACTTTCCTGTTCTAGGTGACTTGGAACTTCCATACTCAGATCTCAGCCTCCTGACCAGCCTGGATTAAAAGTGTGGATCAGCCATGCGCCACACCTGAGGACTTCTGCCAGCACATTTTTTCCCAGAAATTGGAAGAGGAAGATGAGGGAGGGTTGGGCTCATCCTGCCCTGCATATGAAGGAGAGCATCAGCGCCTGAACTTCATTCCCTGTTGTAGGCTGCTGGAGGAAAAGGAAGCAAATAGGCACAGGCTGGCAGCAGATGCCACAGAACAACTTGTGACCAAGACTCCCAGAGCAGACCTCAGAATCGATGACAGAGTTGGATCTACCCAGTAACAGAGGCAGTGGTGACACCTGAAACTGCGCGTTTGAGCCTTTGCTGCTAGTAAACAGGGCCACCTATGTCTCAATGAGAAAGGTGAGATTTTGGTGGAGATGGTGAGATTAAACATTATGTATCATGCAAGAAGACAGACTATAAGGGGTCTTTTATTATTCCAAGTGAAATTTTGGATTTCCTCTTCTGTTTCTTTAAAGAATGTCATTGGGATATTGATGAATATTGCACTGAATTTGTAGATAGTCCTTATCAAGATTGCCATTTTTACAATATTACTTCTTCCAAACCAGGAGCATAGGTTTTTGCATTTCCTCAGTTCTGCATTAATTTCCTTCTCCAGAGTTTATAGTTGCATCAAAAATGTGCTTTACATTCTAAGTTAATTCCTAGGTATTTATTTTCTTTAATAGCAAAATGAATTGCTATCCTGATTCTTGCCTCATTCCTCTCATTTGTTGGCATATAGGAAGGCAGTTGACATTGAGGGTTAATTTTATACCCTGCTACCTTACCAAAGGTTTATATCAGCTCAAGCAGCTTTGGAGTAGAGTCTATAGGGTTCTTTAAATACAGAATCATGTCATCGGTAAGGAGAGAAAGTTTCAGTTCCTCTTTCCCTTTTCCTCCTCACTCCAGTTAGAATGGCCAAGATCCAGAAATCTAAGAACGTATGCTGGAGGGGATGTGGCCAGGAGGGATCACTACTACACTGCTGGTGGGATTGCAAACTCGTTCAACCACTATGGAAAGCACTATGGCAGTATCCCAAAAAGACTAAACATAGAGCTCCCCTGTGATCCAGCAATTTCACTACTTGCCAATCGTCCAGATAGGACATACTAAATTCACTAGAACAATAACATTTATCACAGCACTATTTACTATAACAAAGGTATGGAACCAACCCAGATGCCCGTCAGTTGATGAGTAGATCAAATATGGTATTTTTACACAATGGAATTCTGTGCTTCTGTCAGAAAGAATGACATAGACGAATTTGTAAGGAAATAGAAAGACTGTAAAGTTTAGAAATTAGTTTCTGTCTCCTTCTCTCTCTCCTTCTCTATCTCTGTAAAATTTAGAAGTTCCTGTTTCTCTCTCTTTTCTCTCTTTCTCTCTCTCTTTCTGTCTCTCTCTTTTTGTCTCTCTCTCTCTCTCTCTCTCTCTCTCTCTCTCTCTCTCTCTCTCTCTCTCTCTCATCCTTAGGCTTGAACTCAGGGCCTGAGCTACTTTTGCTCAAGGTTAGCACTCTACCATTTGAACCACAGTGCTGCTTCTAGCTTGCTCTTTTCACGTAGTATTGAGGAATCTAACCCAGGCCTTCATCCTTGATAGGTTAGCACTCTACCACTAAGCCACACAGTCAGCTTTTAGAGGTTTCTGACAAAGGTTTTCCTACATGCTATTATTTCTTCTGTGAGTGCTCTTAATGCTTGCTGAAGGTTGACTTTGTTTAGAAGACTTACCCTAATGCTCCCATATACAGAGATTCTATATATAGCTAAATGTTTTTCATTACTCAGAATTTCTCTATTGTGTATGTTCTGAAATGTACTGAAGACTGACTTCTGATTAAAAGTCATTGCACATTTGTTCTATTCATTAGTTTTCTTTTCTTCTATGGGAATCAGGTTTGTGATGAACACAGAAGTATGCGTTCCAGGTCAAACACTTTCCACATTTGTAATATTCATAAGGTTTTTCTCTCCTATGTGCATTTTATACTTAGTCATGCATTCATGATGGAATTTTCATATTCTTATATTCATACGATTTTTATCCTGTGTCTGTGTGGTATCATGCAAACTCAACTATGAATTCTTCAAAAAAATTTCCCTTTCATTTTATTCATAGGATTCTATCCTGTGGGTGTTTAGTGATAAATCTTGACTTGTGCCTTCTGGGGAAAAGAATGAACATTTGCTACATTCATTAAGGGTTTTTTCTTGTGTTGGTTCTGTGACACAAGCTGAGTTTTCTTCCACAGACTAAAAAGTCTTTCCTATTTATTACATTGCTAAAGCTTCTCATATGTGCGAACTCTCTTACGCTGCCTGAAGGGTGAATACTGCACGAAAGACTTTCAACTTTGGTTATATTCCTAAGGTTTCTAATATGTGTGAATTCTGTTATGCCTCCTGTAATGTGACTTCCATCTGAAGGTCTTACCACATTTGATGCACTCGTACAGTTTCTCTCCTGTGTGTGTTCTCTGATGCAATTTGAGGGAAGACTTCCATTTGAAAGACATTCCACATCGGTTACATTCATAAGGTTTTTCTCCTGTTTGAATTTTCTTATGCATGTTGAGGTTTGGCTTCTGTGTGAAGGACTTTCCACATATGTTACACTCATAAGGTGTTTCTCCTGAGTATATTCTCTGATGAACATGGAGTTTTACCTTCCATTTGAAAGACTTTCCGCATTCACTACATGCATAAGTTTTCTCTCCTGTGTGTGTTCTATTATGCCCATCAAGATATGACTTCCACTTGCAGGTCTTTCCACATTTGTTGCACACATAAGGTTTCTCTCCTGTGTGTGTTCTTTGATGCAATTTGAGGGAAGATTTCTGTCTGAAAGATTTTACACATTGGTTACATTCATAAGGTTTCACTCCTGTGTGTATTCTCTGATGAACACGAAGTTTTCCCTTCCCTTGGAAAGACTTTCCACATTCATTACACTTATAAGATTTCTCTCCTGTGTGTGTTATTTGATGAACTCGAAGGTGTATCTTCTGGGTGAAAGACTTTTCTCATTTGTTACATTTATAAGGTTTCTCTTCTGTGTGTCTTCTCTGGTGCAAAGTGAGGTATAATTTCAGTCTAAAAGTCTTCCCACATTTATCCCATTCATAAGATTTCTCTTCTGTGTGAGATCTCTGATGTGTGCTGAGAGCTGAATTCTGGGCAGAAATTTTATTACGTTCCTCATATTCATAAGGTTTGTCTTCTCTTGGAGATCGAGGTTGGAGCGTCAGGTCTGACTTCTCAGAAATTAATTTTCACACTTGATGTACGCATCACATATCTCAGGATATTTGCTCTGAGGTATTGTAAGGCGTATTTCATTACTGAAAGATTTCTCATATTCACTACATGTATGAGGAATCTCTCCTGTGTACATTTTCGGATGTGTAGTGATGGTCGGTGTTAAGTACAATATTTTTCATCACACAGTACATTTAGCAGTTTTCCTCCCTCCCTGAAGAATTTCTTGGGCAGGGAGAACAGAATTATGATACTGCAGATCTTTTGGACTGTCACAATCATGAATAAAATGCTCTCAATAGCCGATGGATTTTTTAAGAACAGGAGATATACGAGATCTATATGCAGCATGCATCTCATCAGGCTTAGGAGACAGAAGCATGTTCTGACACTTTATGAACTCCTTAATCCTCACCCTTAAGTTGTTACCGTTATTACTAATCAGCTCTGGATTATGTGTAGAGCTCAAATTTAAAGTTGTTGCTAATCTCACGTTTTCCTCCACTTTGATACTACTTGCAACTGCTACTTCACAAAGACATTCATGTGGACTTTCCTGGCAGGTCTTGAACACATTTTCCATTACCTGGACATCTAAAATGAGTCATAGAAAAAAAGACACAAACGTACATGAGATACAAATATTCCTTACTGTAAAGGTAATGACTTTACATTCCCATCCTAAGTGTTAGATATTTTAAAATATAAAAGTGGAAATTGATTTGTGAGAAATATATGCTTTTCTCCCTAACATATTAAGAAAATGATATTTTACAATGACCAATAATGTTTTTCTGTGTTTTTGTTCTCTTTTTTTTGTATTTTTTAATTGTAATTAGTAAAAGGGTTACATGATATTGGCCAGATAGAAGGTGCATTAATTCACATACATTGATACCCTTTCACATGTCTTGGTACCCGTATCCCTCCCCCCCACACCCCCCACCCATCTTGATTTTCCCCCCTTCCCTATCAAATTTCAAATATCCAAATACAAATAAATTCAATAAATCAGATGACAAAGTGAGATACTATACCAATATGAGATAACCAAGGGAGAGGAAAGGAGTGCTCCAGTGGCGCAATCGGTTAGCGCGTGGTACTTATATAATAGTTCTCTTTTTATATCACAGGAAATATTTATTGAAATTACCCATCTATGTATTCGTACAGTTTTAAGCTGAGTACTACCTATAGTATACCTACAGCTCTTTTTTTTCAAATACTATTTTGTTTATATATTGAGGAATAGCTGCGTTTCTTTTATTTTTGAGAAATAATCTAAATATTGTGCTGTTTTGCATCTTTTTAAAACTTTCTTTTCTTTTCTTTTCTTTTTTTTTTGTAGTTCATAGGCCTCGGCCGTGTCCCTGAACACTTCAGCAGAAGACTATAACCCCTATCCTTGAGCTACAGCATCACTTCCTGTTTTCTAGAGTTAACTACAGATAAGAGTCTCAGGTCCTGAGTAGCAGATAGGATTACCTTACCCAGTTTCAATGCTGTTTGCTTATTAACCATTAAGTGAGGAACACGAATTTTTTCTAGATTCAGCGACCACAAGTTTGGTTTCTATGTCTGTTTGCCTTGATCCAAGCAAGAACGATTCTTGAGAGTAAGGACTTACACCTATATCCCTTCAGTTACAACTTCTCACTAAAGTCTCAATTTAGGTATTTGTGGGAATTTTGAAATTTGTTCCTTTCCATTTGAAGTCTTATAAAAATTCCTTTTCTAACACTCCTGTCCCTCAGAACCATGGAAGACCAGAAAATCCCCAGCTCATTGTCTAGTTAATTTTCTTATGTTGATTGAAACTTTGTTGTTTTTTTTTCCTTCCATTCCTGGGTTTGAACTTAGGACCTAACCACTGTCCTTGGGTTTTCTCAAGACTAGAACCCTACCAATGAAGTCATTACTTCTGGCTTTTTCTATGTATGTGGTAATAAGGAATCAAACCTGTGTCTTAGTGCATGCTAGGCAAGCACTCTACCACTAGGCTCAATTTCTGGTGGAAAGGTCTGGTTCTGAATACCAGTCTCTTCCTACCAGCAAAAAGATATTATCCTTATCAGAGAATAATGCCCTGACTTATTCCTTGTTTGCTCAATCATTTATAGTCTTAGTTTTAAAGAAATTAAATATCTTTCTTTCTTTCTTTCTTCCTTTCTTTCTTTCTTCCTTTCCTTCCTTCCCTCTTCCTTCCCTCTTTCTTCTTTCTTCTTTCTTTCTTTCTTTCTTTCTTTCTTTCTTTCTTTCTTTCTTTCTTTCTTTCTTTCCTTCCTTACCTCTTCCTTCCCTCTTTCTTTCTTCTTTCTTCTTTCTTTCTTTCTTTCTTTCTTTCTTTCTTTCTTTCTTTCTTTCTTTCTTTATTGTTTTGCAGTCATGGAACTTGAATTCCAAACCTGACTGTTCTTCCTGAGCTCTTCAGCTCAAGGCTACCGCCCTATGTCTTTAGCCTCAACCCCACTTCTCATTTTCTATTGGTTCATTGGAGAGAAGAGTCTAAGGTGTTTTTGTGATAGGTCAGTCTTTGAACCTTGATCCTCAGATCTCAGCCTCCTAAGTAGCTAGGATTACAGGCATGAGCCACGGGCTCATGGCTTTCTCATTTTATTTTGTTTCACAGTGATTTCTACAGAGAAATCTAACTTTAACTCTACTGCCACATAGAATTCATTATATCACCCTATGATTCTTGGTGCCGGGGGTTTGGCTAGCATGCACAAAAACCTGGTTCAGTTCCTTGGTACTACATACAAAGAAAAAGCCAGAAGTGGTGCTATGACTCAAGAAGTAGAGAGCTAGCCTTGAGAAAACCCAAGGACCATGCTCAGGCCCTGAGACCAAGCATAGGATTGGGAAAAGAAAATGATTCTTGATTCATTCACAAAGAATTCCATAGGTTCCACACAGGATTTAGGGTAACTTAGAATATTATTGCTCAGTACATCACAACATGAACTTACCAATGGGGCTCAGGCTCCAACGTCAATATGAAGATGCATTCATTCACCTGTGATATTCTTGTCAGAAGAATTTCCTATCCAGTGTTCTGCACAGTGCTCTAGCTTGTCAATTAATACAGGTTTGGGAACATAGGGCCCTGTAAATTAGAAACAGTAGAGAATTATTGCTTATGCTGTGTCATCATTGCTTTAAGTTCGCGGACATCCTACTCACAAGTTATCTATTAAATCTTTTCTCTCATTTCTCACTAGCTCCATGGTTGACTTTTCCCCAGCTCTGGATTCATTTTGTATGGCATAAACTTAGCTGTCTTGCTCAAGGCTAGAAAAATACCAGTTTGAGTCCCAGCTCCACTTACATGCATACGTCTCCATGCATGCTAGGCAAGCACTCAACCACAAAGTCAAACTCTTGACACTCCACTAACATTTTTGAGGGGTTACTTGGAGTTATAGAGTTTCATGGCAATTTTTAAGCCATTGCTGGCTTCAAATTAGAATTCTTAGATTTCTTCCTCCTGAATATTTTAAGATTACAGGCATGAAACATTGCACCTAGTGCCAGGTTTCCATTATAAACTCACTGTTTAGTGATTTGTAGATCCTATTTCCAATAATGGTATATATACTATTCTGGATTGTTTATCCACTTACAATTCCTGTGTAAGTTTGGAATGTCGTCTCCATTAGAGGAAACATAATTTAGAACTGTTGTCAAAGTATCCTGAAGGTATCCTGAAGAATGAGTACAAAATTACCTTAGGTTTTCTTTAGAAAGTAATGATACTTCTCAGGGCCTGGAATCTTTCATTTAAATAGTATTGAAAGTTTGATAAACATTCACGTATCTGCAAAATAACAAGGCACTTGGCCTTGCAAGTGAATTTGACTTTTGCTCACCTAAGGACATCAGGTTGCTGTAGGTCTCCAGCATTACATCTCTGTACAGGGTCCTCTGAGCATTGTCCAGATGCTGCCACTCCTCCAAGCTGAAATCCACAGCTACATCATCAAATGACACCAGCTTCTGGAATGGCACATTTTCATCAAGTAATTAGCACTGAGTTATAAACACACCATGTCTGGAATTTTATTCTTTTTTTGTTGGAATTGTATTCCTTTACTTAAATGTTTATACTTACATGAAATATTGACCTTAAAAGCTTAGGGATGGTGCCTAGGCCCAGAGTTCAAGTCCCAAGACCCACAAAAAATAAAAAGGCAAGCCACGTGTTGGTGGCTCACGCCTGTCATCCTAGCTACTCAGGAGACTGAGATCTGAGGACCATGGTTCAAAGCCAGCCTGGCACAAAATTCCATGAGACTCCTTTCCAATTACCCACCATAAAATGTTTAATGGCTTGTGGCATATCATGGTAGAGCAATTGTGGTATCGACAGAAATAAGTCGGGGGAGTAGATTTAGGTTATAAATGGAATTATTCCATTGAAAAGGAACTACATTATATGATGACATATGCTGGTACTGTGAGAATATTGCAAAATCTTAGGGTATCAAGTAATAATACTGTGAAGTACACCCAGAATGTTAATGTTCTATGTCTGGCATAATAATCACTTGGGGAAGAAACTTTTTTTTCTTTTTTTTGGCTGGGGGATTTGTAAGGCTTGAACTCTGGGCCTGCGCACTGTTCCTGAGCTCTTCAACTCAAGGCTATCACTCTACCTATGAAGCCACAGTGCCATTTCCCATATTCTAGTGGTTAACTGTCGATGAGAGTCTCATAGACTTTCTAATGCCCAGGCTGGCTTTGAACCAAATCTTTAGATATCAGCCTGATATCTGAGTAGATATGATTACAGGTAGAAGTCACTGCACCTGGCAAGAAATTTATTTATTGCTGTTTCATACTACAAATTTACTGTATGTTTTACTTTTTCAAAAAGACTGAGGATGACCTTTGTTCTGTATATAATGGGAAGAGGGGTAGGGAGCTGTGAGCAGAAGAACTGAGGGGCAATACTCAGGGTAGGACAATAGCCTTAAACTAAAGAGCTCATGGCCCAAGGTCCAAGCCCCAAGACTTTCCCCACTACCCCACAAAAAAGGGAAAAAATTGGAGATTGGAGAGGATTTTCTAAAAAGAATATATAGAAATAGTAGTTCAAAATGTAGAAAGAAGTTCAATATTAACAGTCATGAGAAAAATTAAAATTACAATGAAATCATTACTTTAAATATGTTAATATAAATATAGTTTTAAACAAAAAGAACCACATACACACAGACAAACACACACACACACACGCATACAAAAAAACAACTTTCAAAGTCTAACTATTACTGGGAAGGTAGTGAGAAGAAGTAGAACTTTGGAATAGTTCTGCAAGGAATATAAAACAATCAAAAATTGCGTGGAGAGTGCTAAAAAAGTACTAAATATAGAAGTACATAGAAATATGGTCCAACACTTCTATTTCTAGATTTGTACCTAACGGAAGAGAAAGCAGAGACTAGAACAAATATGAGGAGAATCCATTCACAACTATTAATAATAATCAAAAGATAGAAATATGCAAAACAATGCATTGAAAAGGAAGAACATTTTACTATATTTTACAGATGAATCTTGATTACAGTAAACTAAAAATACAGCAGTCATAAAGGAAGAGCTAGTGTATGTTTTCCCTTCCAGAGCTTCCAAGGATCAACAGACCCTTAGAGCCAAAAAGCACGATGGTTCCAGAGAATGGAGTAGAGAGGAACAGGAGCTGAATGTTTAATGATTATACATGGAAGATGACAATTGCTCTAGATGGGTAGAATGAGAGAGAACTGTACCCTAAACAATGGTTATGTAGCCACACAGGATGGGACACACCAATACTCCCTGATCTTGGGAAACTCAAGAAGGATTTCTAGCCATCCTAGATGCATGGAAAGATGTATCATAAAAACTAATGTGGAGGGGCTGGGAGTTTGGCATAGTTGTAGAGTGCTTGTATGAAGACGAAGGTTCAATTCCGCAGTACCACATACACAGAAAAAACCAGAAGTAGTGCTGTGGCTCAAGTAGAAGATCACTAGGCTTGAGGAAAGCTGAAGGACAGTGCTCAGACCGAGTTCCAGCCAAAGGGCTTGTTTAAAAAAAACCCAGAAAGCTGAGCAAGATGGGGTGGTGGCTCCCTTCTATAATCCTAGCTACTCAGGAGGCTGAGATCTGAGGATCAAGGTTTAAAGCCATCCTGGCACAAAAAGACCTGAGACTCTTATCTCCAATTTACCTTTAGAAAATGGGAAATGGGGTTTGGTTCCAGGGTAAGGTGGTAGCCTGGAGCTGAAGAGCTCAGGGATAGTGCCCAGGCTGAGTTCAAGATCTATGACCCACCAAAAAAAAAAACAAAAAACAAAAAATAATATGGAAAAATTTGGATTCTGTGAATTTTATCAGGCATATAAATGTCTTTTTTTGCCGTTGAAATAACAAATTGTTTGGAAACATTTTGAAAGTTTTTACCTACAAATGCCCGGGGTTGGCTCAGAACTGCAGTTTTCAGATCAGTGAGTCCTACAAAAGGTCACGTTACTCCAATTAAAGCAACAAGGTGCTCAACACAGAAATAGTCTCTAAGCATGAGCTTACCTAGAACTTGGTAAAAGCCAAAGTTACATTTGAATAAGGATTGCTGTTCTTCTCCATGGGCAGCTGGAAGTTACTTTGTTAGTCCTGATTTTCCTTTTTTCTCTTTCTTAAAACATTTAAGACAACTTCACTTTGAAATATTATTCAGAAACCCATTTCTAATGTTCTTTAAAACGTTTACACTTTTTAACTTAAACACTTAACATTTTAGTCTTCATTTGCATTTGAAAAACCTTTAAGGGCTCAAGGCAGTCCCTTTTCTCCAGGTCTCCTTGGGCTCAAGGAACACCCTTTGCCTTCAGGCCTCCTTTTAGAAGAGGCATTTTTTTTTGCAGTTTAGATTACTGTCTAAAACTCCAACAACAGTTTAAACTCAAATAACAGTTTTTCCCTAACGCAAGAACTAGACATCAGTGCACCAAAAGTCTAAGTCTGGACTTAGTTTCCTTCCTTTTTTAAAATATACCCAATTGCATGGAGATAAAGCTTTAAACATTTCTTTAAAATACTAATCACATTATCCACATTTTACCATCATATTTCTAGTATCAGTTTGCAAGAAAAGACAGACAGGCAAAGTTTCTGACGTTAATGAACAATTTTACATTTAAATCTAATACATATTTCCAAACTTTAACTTAAAGTAATAAATCCCAAATTCCCTAACACCTCTGTGCTAAACAGGATACAATGTTTACAATGTAAACAGCTGTATGCCTTGCAATAAAATGCAGATTTCAGGATCTAGAAAAATATTTACCAGTTTTTCTCTAAGACAGCACAATAATTCTTTCAGACATTGTAAAACATTCAAAACTAATATTTTTGTTGAAGTTTTAAGCTTAGATTCACCCAATTGTCTTTGTGTTTAAGTATAAATTTATCCATTGTTTTATACAGCATGCTGACAATTTAACCTTGAACATGTTCACTCACTCCTTCACACACATTCATACTCAAAGATCATAAAGCGCGCAAAATTAATATCGGCCGTTCAATTTCCGGAAGTTTGTGTCAAGAGAGTTTTGCCAATTTTACTCTTACAGGTGAGAACCAGGTTCAAAACAAAACTTTTTGCAAGGCAACTTAGCTGGAATTTATTTTTCCAGGGCTTGTTACAACTGCAGACATGGGGGAGCGGCCATGCTAGGCCCAGAAATGTTCAAAAAAATAACAAGGATGTGTGCTTGAGTACGCACAGAAAAACCATACGGATCCATACTTAGAAATGGTACCAATTTTAAAGACAAAACTGGACAAGGAAAAATATGTAACACGAACAAGACAGAGAAACGGAGACTTTTAAATAATCAGACATTGACATATAACAAGAAAATTGGACTCAATCAGATACACTTAACACAAAAAAAATGAGCTCAAATGAATGTTTTCACCAAACAGCTATTTTTAGATTTAGACATGTCTTGCTGGTGGGACTCTCAGGTATGCCTTGTTATCGACAAGAAACTCAGAAGGGGAGGGGGGGTCAAGGCATCCCTTGACCACCCAGGCCTCTGTTTTAGGCCCACAGTGCACCTTTTCAAACAAACAAACAAACAAACAAAAATAAAATAAAATAAAATAAAACGCAGACATACAGGGGGGTCGGCCGACTTCTACTTACCTCTGGAGGCCTTTGCTTTTCACCTGGGCACCTTTTACAAAAAAGGTTATTAAGAAGAGGAATGGTAAAGACTAAATAATGTCACATATTAAATTGTGTAGAGTCAATGAATATGTTAAAAGGTCCCTACATAATAGTAAAAGGAGAAACACAGCTCATATGAATGTGTGGAACAAGTGGATCAGTAGCAGTCCCAATTGACATGCACAAATAACTCAGGTCCTTCCCACATCACAGGATGCACCACTGGAGGTTTGGGGGTGTAGGCCCAGTGAGTCGCTGCTTGGATGGCCGCTGTCACTCTCCACGATCCGAACGCAGCGTTCAGGCAGCCAGCGAGCATCATTTTCTCCTTGTGAAAAAACACATACATGCCCTCGACCCCAGGTTAGAACAGGATCAGGTCCATGCCAAGCACCAGTTAGGGGATCCTTCCACTTTACTAAGGCAAAAGCACGCTGCTCTCTTTTCTCCCAGAATCGCTGAGCAGCAGATAAATTATTTGAATCCAAATTCAAAAAATTTAAAACAAATAAAGCATGATTAAGTATATTCACAGGGGTAGCTGAATACGACTCTCCTTTCTGTATTTTAGCAATTTGATGTTTTAATAATCCATTAGCTCTCTCCACGATGCCTTGACCTTGAGGATTGTAAGGAATGCCTGTAATATGAGTGATATTATAAGAATGGCAGAAGGATTGAAATGCTTGGCCTACATAGCCAGGGCCATTATCTGTTTTTATTTGCGAGGGAATCCCCATCATAGCAAAGCATCGAATGCAGTGAGAAATACAATGTTTAGTGGCTTCCCCAGCAAGGGCGGTGGCCAAGATAAAATTAGAATAAGTATCTACAGTAACATGAACATATTTTAATCGGCCAAATGATGGAACATGCGTGACATCCATCTGCCAAATGTGATTAGAAAGCAGTCCTCGTGGATTTATACCTAAATGGGGGGCTGGTGAAAAAGGGACACAGTTGGAGCAAGTCTTAACTATTTGTCGTGCTGCTTCTCTAGATAATTTTAAACTGTCGGCGCAGGGCTCGACTGTTTTGATGGTGGATGGCATGTGATTGCTTAGCAAGTTCAACCTGAGTTAAGTAAACTTTGGTGGCGGAGTCAGTAACCGCATTGCCCTCACTTAAAGGGCCAGGAAGATTAGTGTGAGCTCGAACAAAGCCAAAAAAACAAGGGTGGTTGCGAGAACAAAGCAAAGTTTGTATTTGGCGAAATTGGGTCTGGATATTGGAGTTAGTAGTTCCAATAAAGGGAACAGTTTCTATGACTTGAAGAGCACGAATTACATATTGACTGTCTGAGTATAAGTTAAAGGGCTCGTCTTGTAACAGGACGAGTGCTTGTAAAACAGCCTCTAATTCCACCTCTTGGGCGGAGGAAAAACCTGTAACCCAAGATTGAGTTTTCCCATTAATGGTCAAAGCAGCCGTTCCATTAGAGGATCCATCTGTAAATACCAAAGCGGCAGAAGATAAAGGCGAGGCCTGTACTATGGAAGGAAATAGAAACGTATGACATGCTGCAAATTGGAGAAGTTCGTTAGACGGGGAGTGATGCAAAATTTTTCCCGTATAATTGGCCCAAGCAATGGCCCAAGGATCGCAATGGGCGAATAGCCAATCTTGTTGTTGTAGATTATATGGGACACAGATAAAATGAGGTTCCTGACCTAAATATTTACGGGCATCCACTCGGCACATATGTATCAGATTAGCTACCAATTCGTAGTAGGGGGTCAGCACTTTGCCGGGTGTTGACGGTAGATAAAGCCATAAAAGTGGGCCATCCTGCCACAATACAGCAGTTGGGGAGTGAGAAGTAGCTAAAATGTAAACTCCCCATGGTTTAGAATAGTCACAATAGGTCACTTGTTGCTGGGAAATTGCCTTTTCTACAATTTGGATGGCCCTCCTGGCGTCAGGGTTTAATTCGCGCAAGGATGTAGGGTTGGTATCTCCTTTTAAGAGATCAAAGAGGGGTTTTTACTCTCCTGTGGAGAGCTTTAGATAAGGCCGAAGCCAATTTATATCTCCTAAGAATTGCTGAAAATCATGAAGAATTCTTAAGTGTGAAGTTTTTAATTGTATTTTTTGGCTTTTAAAATAGTGTGGGCCTAATATATGGCCTAGATATGTAAAAGGGGGGTGTTCCTGAACCTTTTCAGCTGCTATTATAAGGCCAAAGAGGCTCAGATCTTGCTTTAGTTGTCCAAAGGCTTGCCGTACGACAATAGGGTCAGAACAAGCCAACAAGATGTCATCCATATAATGAACAATAAAAACAGAAGAAAATTTTTCACGAGTGGAAGAAATGGCTCTAGCTACAAAACTTTGACATAAAGTTGGGCTATTTGCCATGCCCTGTGGAAGCACAAGCCAGTGATATCGCTTCATGGGTTCTTTAAAATTAACAGAGGGGACGCTGAAGGCAAAGCGCTTACAGTCTTGAGGCGCCAGGGGTATAGTATAGAAACAATCCTTCAAATCTATAATAATCTTATAAGTATCCTTTGGGATTGCCATGGGTGAAGGCAAGCCAGGCTGTAGGGCCCCCATCAGTTCCATTGACGCGTTCACTTTCCTCAAATCCTGTAACAGCCTCCATTTACCTGACTTCTTCTTTATAACAAAAATTGGAGAATTCCATGGAGAGTTAGAAGGGGCCACATGTCCCAAGTCCAGCTGTTCCTGTACCAGCTGCTGTACTGCAATGATCTTTTCTAGTGAAAGAGGCCACTGTTCGACCCATACCGGTTCTTCAGAGAGCCAATTTATGGGATCAGCATGAGGGGCAGGACAAAATGCAGCCCCCGTTAAAGAATACCCTAATCCTTGTCTCGGGGGGTGAGACTGGGGTTGGAGTGGCTCTAGCTCCCCCTGTGCTGCTCGGCCTAGTCCCCTAAAGGGGGGGAGGCCTTGATCAAGTAACTGCTTAGTGACCGTAGCACTAGGACTAAACATATACACTCCCATTTTTTCCATGATATCACGACCCCATAAATTAATTGGCAGATGATCCAGGACAAATGGCTGAAAATGACCAGAGTGCCCTTCCTCATCTCTCCAAACAAGGATCGCACTGCTCTGCTGTGGGTCAGTTGCTTGCCCAACCCCCTGTAGGGAAGTCATAGAGGTTGTCAGGGGCCATTGGGCTGGCCAATGTTTTTTAGATATCACAGACACATCTGCTCCAGTGTCTAATATTACTTTAAAGGGCTTTTCTTGTATAAATATAATCATCTCAGGCCTCTCTTGTTTTATGCTTTGTACCCAATAGATATCAGAAGATCTAAATCCTCTCTGTCCACATGGGGAATTAGCAATCTCCCCGGGAGGTAAAGGCACAAGTATTAGTTGTGCTAATTTTTGACCGGCTGGGATCGATACCACGTGTTTCTGGGCAGAGGCCATAACTTTGATTTCTCCAGTAAAATCCTGGTCAATTTTGCCAGGTGTAATCTGTATCCCTTTAAGGGCTGAGCTACTTCGCCCTAACAGCAATCCAGCCACTCCCGGGGGAAGGAGGCCGAAGACCCCCGTGGGGAGAGCTTGTGTCCCCATCTATGGGGTCAATACTGAGCAGGTGGAGGAACAGAGGTCCAATCCTGCACTGCCTGGGGTGGCATGGAGGAGGCTGGAGACCGATCTTGGGGGGTTGTGGCCGAGAAGAGGGAGGGACTGCCCCATGGTTTTGCGGGGCCAGGGGCTGGCCCCTTCTCCAGTTTCCCAAAAACGGGCAGCCATTGCGATTTGTTGCTGACTTGCAATCTTTAGCCCAGTGCTTCCCTTTACCACAGCATGGACATGTGCCAGGTGATTTTTCTCTCTTTAACCTGGCTTGGCGTGGGCATTGCGTTACCCAATGTCCTATTTGTCCACAAGAAAAGCAACGCCCTGGGGGTCTAGCATCCCGAGAATGCCGCTGACCTCTGTATTTTAGAAATTCAGTAATAGTCTTTTCTTGAGGAGCAGAGGCTAAAGTAAGGCCTTGTACATGGGAGGGTCCAATATCAGCACACAGTGAAATAAAGTCCTTGATTCCTCCCTTATTCCTATGGGGTCTGATAGCCGCCTGACAGGCGGCTTTGGCATTTTCATAGGCTATGTGTCTAACTATAATCTTCCTTGCATTCTCATCTTGTACTAGGCGGTCTGCAGTCTCCATTAATCGAGACAAAAATTCTAGATAAGGTTCATTCGGTCCCTGTTTAACTTCTACTAGATTTTTTGTAGGATTGGAATTGCGTAACCTTTTCCAAGCCTCTCTCGCCGTAGCATTTATTTGCAAATAGGCCTCCTTTGCATAACCCAATTGATCTTCGGTGTTTTTATAGGTTCCCTCTCCTAACAACTGATCAACAGTGTAAGGCAGGTTCTTAGACCTATTTGTTTCAATTTTAGCCCGACACTGTGCAGTGAACTCTGTCTCCCATAATAAGTACTCTCCTGCACTAAGGCATGCTCTGGCAAGCCGCTTCCAGTCATTTGGGCATGCAATACCAGCACAGGCAGCCTCCAATATTACTTGAGTAAAAGGGGCAGTTGGCCCATATTGGGAGCAGGCAGTCTTTAAATCCTGTAACTGTTTAACAGGAACAGGTTGATGGTATACTTGTTCATCATGATCATCTAAACTAGGGAAGCATCGAGGCCCTGAAATATCTTCCCTCTCTCTAGCAGCCTGAGTCAGGTTTAATTGCGATGCACTGTGCCTGGTTGTAGTGCCTGTTAAAAGGGACTTGTTGCTAGGGCCTTTAGGCTTGCCTAAAGGTTGGAAAAGGGATTGAGGCCGTAAGGCTACAGCCGGTGGCGGTGGGTGTGAGGGGTAAGGTTTAGAATCAGACACCATAGTGGCCTGAGGATCATCTTTCTTTCCTACTTCTGGGGGGGCTCTCTGCTCCATCCCCATTTTCGATAGAAAATGTAGCATTTCTTCTAACTTCTTCTCCATCGTAGCCACCCGGCCCTCCATTGACTCATCATAACTTTCCTCCTTGATATTCAAACCTGAATTCTGATACTCAATATCTACTGGTTGTTGTTCCCTTTTCAAGATCTCACTTAGACTCTCTTGGGCTGCGGCATATGGCTCAGCCTCAGGGTTTTCAGAAAGGTCCTTTAACTCATAAAGTTCCCTTAATTCAAGATTAAGTTCAGCATTCTCATGTTGAGGATCTATGCATTCACTTATTAAATTCCATACATCAATAGCCTCTACTGGGGTCTTTTCGGGGCCATATACATTATAATATTCTTGAATTCTTTTTCCTATCCGCTGCCAGGTTTTTTGGAATCCCTCCTCTATAAACCTCGGGCATGCCTCCTCGACAAACTGTAGGAAGCTCTGAAGCACCCCTTTTTCCACCCACGTTCCGTGGGCTTCAAGTAGGCCTGTTAAGATCGGTACATATGACCTATGGCTATTAAATTGACCCATAATTTTTACTCCTGACTATACACTCTCTTAAGATCCTCTCTTAATAGTCCTACGATGTGTTACTCACCACAGGGAGGGGTCCTTCACCTTCGTCCCAAATTTTCAGGGTCCCTGTTCGGGCGCCAGTTGCCGGGGCCAACCGGCAGCAAACCAGGGTTCGCAGATTGGGATTCTGAAATAGGGGGCAAGGACTAGGACAAAATAGAAGAGAGACAAACAGATGGGGTTCAGGAGGGCTACAGCCCAGATCAGGAGCCACAGCTTAAGAAGCCTGTAGCCCAAGACCGTAGCCCAGTTTATTTCCAGTTCTCAATCTTAAATACACTTCTTTAAACTAGGGAACTGCCAGGGGCTACATTCGTACAAACAGTATCAAGTCTGAAATAGGTTGAATGAGATGCTATCAAGTCCCAAACAGGTTAAATGAGAAGTTATTGACACAGCCCAAAATCATGATAAGAGCTTACTTCCTTATGTACACAATTGTGCGGGTCCAAGGTCACTAACCCCACAGTCACGGTCACTGACCCCACAGTCAGTCCCCAACACCTCTGAGCCTAGAGAATAATTAACCACCTACATATACAATATTGCTCAACAGCCATCAAGTGTAGATCCATGCAGTATAAGGGTTGAAAGACCAGCAGAGGTCCACAGATAGAAAAAAAGAATGAGAGAGTTCAGGGGAGGTACAAGAGGGTTAACGTAGGAGTGTAAGAATATTGTAGTCATGAAGAAAAGGTATAGCATAAGGATAACTCACCTAAGTTGGTAAGTAGGTAGCACATTTGAGTACAAAATTTGGAAAGTATTAGAATAAAATTTATGTGTTGCTGCACGACTAGCTCTTAGCCCATACAGTGGCCTCACACTGGACCATGGGATGGATCTGTTTTTCTTGTCTACGTTGAGGGAAAGGGGTCTTTCACATGATGCAGAAGCGAAGATTTCAGAAGCAAATGCTGTGAGTGAATTAGCTCGTAAAAAGAATTTTTATTTTCTTTTATCTTTCTGCCAGTCTTGGGGTTTGAATTCAGGGCCTGAGCACTGTCCTCGGGTTTTCTCAAGTCGAGCCCTCTGCCACTTGAGCCACAGTGCCACATCTAGATTTTTCTATCTATGTGATACTGAGCAATCACACCCAGATCTTCATGGATTCTAGGCAAGCACTCTACCACTATGCCAAACTCTCAACCCTGACATAGTAATTATAAAGTCATCATCATCATATAAAATATCCTTTCTCCTACAAAGAATGAACACTTATCTATGTGTGTAATGCTTTTTTTAAAATTTCACTAATTCTTCTGAGTTTTTCCCTGTTGCATTTTTTACACATGACAGCAAAGCTAATCATCAGGAAAAAATTGATTAGGATACAGAAACCTAATAATGTCCTAATAAATTGACTTCAAAAATATGTGCAAGATGCCCTGTGTGTTTGACTTCGTGGTAGAGTTCTTGGGTACCACGCAAAAGACTCAGGTTTGATTCCTCATTACCACATACATAGAAAACGATGCAAGTGGTGCTGTGGCTCGGTGGGACAGCTAAAGCCTAAAGAAAGCCCAAGAACAATGTTCACACTCTGAGGTCCAGTCCCAAGACTAGCAAAAACAAAAAAAAGTTCGACAAGGGGCAAAATGCAGGCAGAGAAGGCACTGTGAAGCAAATGTTTTGTAATGTATGAGGGCAAAATTGAGCCTTAAGTTTGGATCTTACCTAAGAAAGGCTCCTGGAGCCTGAGACCAGACTGGTAGTTGGGCCTATTGGAAGACATTGGGACTGGACAAATAAGGTGTGCTGTTTACTACATCCACATGTATATTGTGAGATTGGAGGAGAGATTCAGCCTCCAGTATGTCTTTGGTGAGGTCTTCGGTGAGCAAGGATCTTTGGTCATTGGGCCCGGAAAGGTGACCCTGCCTCCCTCACAATGGAACAGAATATGGAACCCTGGTAACCAAGCCACTGTAACTAACAACCAACTCAAGCCAGCTCACTTGGCCTGTGGTTCAGGAGGAAGAAAGATGTTGCTGTGCTGTTGCCAAAGGTCAGGAAACTCGAGTCTCAGGCATGGAAGTTGTGGATGTCTTACTCGAAGATGTACATGCTAGATCATTGCCAAGCCACAAATCCAGTATAACAGGTCTTTCTCTAAGAAGAAGGCCAGGAAAATCCAGGGCAACCAGATAAGGTATATTTCTAAGAAGAAAGGTATTTGACCCAATCATCCTCCCCACACACTACAACTTTCTTTTTTTTAAATTTTTATTGTAATTAGTAAAAGGGTTACATGATATTTGCCGGATAGAAGGTGCATTAGTTCACATACATTGATACCCATTCACATGTCTTGGTACCCATTAACCTCCAACCCCACACCCCCCACCAGACATGGTTTTCCCCCCTTCCCTATCAAATTTCAAATATCCAAATACAAATAAATTCAATATATCAGATAACAAAGTGAGATACTATACCAATATGGGAGAACCAAGGGACAGCAAAGGAGATGAGAGACAACATCTACATTAAGGACAACAATTATTCATTATATGGATTTTGTTCAGTATCCTGGAGGTCCTTTCAATTAGCTTCACATTATATGGCCTTATATATGGCCTTTTGCTCTATTGACAATCTCTGCTAGTAGAGCCCAAGGTTTCTACTGATTATGACGAATGAGGGAAACCACTGAGCCTAAGTTCCTTTGAGTCTGGCTTACTTCACTTAATATGATTTTTTCTAAGTCTTTCCATTTCCTAACAAATGGGGCGATGTCATTCTTTCTGACAGCAGCATAGAATTCCTTTGTGTACAAATACCACAACTTGTTGATCCACTCATCAACTGAGGGACATCTGGGCTGGTTCCATATCTTTGCTATGGTGAATAGTGCTGCAATGAACATTGTTGTGCTAGTGGGTTTAGTATGCCCTTCTTTCTGGATTGTTGGGTAAATGCCAAGTGGTGGAATTGCTGGGTCATAGGGGAGTTCTATGTTTAGCCTTTTGAGGCACTGCCGCACTGCTTTCCATAGTGGTTGAACGAGTTTGCACTCCCACCAACAGTGTAGTATTGATCCCTCCTGGCCAAATCCCCTCCAGCAGCTGTTATCATTCGTTTTCCTGATCCTGGCCATTCTATCTGGAGTGAGGTGGAATCTTAGAGTTGTTTTGATTTGCATTTCTTTTATGACCAGATATGTTGAGCATTTTTTCATGTGTCTATAGGCCATTTTCTTTCTTCTTCAGAGAAGACTCTCTTTAAGACTTTGGCCCATTTTTAATGGGATGGGTGTTACTTTGGAGGTTAGTTTTGCAGTGATTCAATTTTTTGAGTTGTTGATATATTTTAGATATGAGGCCTTTGTCCGTTGTTTGGTTGGTGAAGATCTTCTCCCACTCTGTAGGCTTCCTGATTAGTTTACTAGCTATATCCGTTGCCATACAAAAGCTCTGCAGTTTAATGCAGTCCCACTTGTCCAGCCTTTCTCTGATTTGTTTTGATTCTTGGTCCTTATTAAGAAAGTTTCGACCTGTGCCAAGGAGGCCTAGTGTATCTCCTATTCCTTCCTGTAAACTTTTCAGTGTGTCAGCTTTTTCCTCCAGGCCTTTGATCCATTTGGAGTTAATTCTAGTGCAAGGTGACAAAGAAGGATCCAACTTTAGTTTTCTGCAGGTGCTTAACCAGTTCTGCCAGCACAATTTGTTGAAGAGGCTATCTTTCTTCCATTCTATTGTTTTTGGCTCCCTTGTCAAAGATTAGGTGGGCATAGGTCTGTGGTTTTATGTCTGGGTCCGCAGTTCTATTCCATTGGACTTCAGGCCTGTTCTTGTGCCCGTATCAAGCTGTTTTGTGAATTATAGTTCTGTAATAGAGTCTAAAGTTTCGAATTGAAATTCCTCCAGCGCTGTTCTTTCTGCTAAGAAGTGTTTTTGCTATACGGGATCTTTTATTATTCCCTATGAAATTTTGAATTGCCTCTTCTATTTCTTTAAAGAATGACATTGGGATGTTGATGGGTATTGCATTGAATTTGTAGATAGCCCTTGGCAAGATTGTCATTTTCACAATTTTGATTCTTCCAATCCAGGAGCATGGGAGATTTTTCCATTTCCTTAGTTCTGCTTTAATTTCCTTTTTTTAGGGTTTTAAAGTTTTCATCTAAACGGTCCTTTACATTCTTAGTTAAGCTAATTCCTAGGTACTTTATTTTCTTTGAGGCTATTGTGAAAGGAGTTTCTTTCCTGATTATTGCCTCGTTCCTCTCACTGTTGGCGTAAAGGAAGGCAGTTGATTTGTGAGGGTTGATCTTATGGCCTGCTACACTTCCAAACCTTTGAATCAGCTCAAGGAGCTTGGGTGTATAGTCTATAGGATTCTTTAAATAAAGAATCATGTCATCTGCAAAGAGGGATAGTTTTATTTCCTCTTTCCCTACTTGGATCCCCTTTATGCTTGCTTCTTGCCTTATTGCACTGCCTAGGAATTCTAGTACTATGTTAAAAAGGAGTGGAGAGAGTGGGATCCTGAATGCTACCCCTTAGCACTTTTATGCAAAGCTTAGGCCTGTGGCATTTTAAGCACAATTCAACGCTCTGTTTTTTGCTGGTTAATTAGAGGTAAAAATCCTATGGAATGTATTGCATGGCTGATTTTGAACTGGAATCGTCATGTCTCAGCTTATCTTGAGTAGCTAATATTACAGTACTTTTACAAACTCTATGCTCATACACTTCGCTTCTGATCCAAACACTTATTGTTCAATTTAACTAACAAGATGTGAAGAAAGATGATTGACTGTAATTTACTAGATGGGCTTCTAGTGAGTATATATTTCCACTTCCACTCTGAAGCCAGGGAAATGTTTCTGGTACATGTTTCAACTATCTCCCAAAGAGGAAATAATGTGTGAGTACGTTTGCTAGTATTTCAGATAGGAGATGGACTTTGGTGTTTGGAACCTGTTGGGCAGAGTGTATCAGCTGGGCTGTGATAACAGAGATGATGTTTCAGACAGGAATATTTTCATCCCAGACAGACTTAATCCAGATCCTTGGATTTCAGGCCTTGAGTAGATAGAATTACAAGTATAAGCTGCCACCACCACCTGGTTCATTTTGGAAACCTTAATTGCTTCTCATTTGTTCCTTTCCTTTTTTGGAAGATTGATCTAAGCTGGCTGATTGTGCATCACAATGAAGTGATTGGCCTCAGGAATTGCAAATATTTACTTCATCAGCACGGAATGAATGAAGTTGATCTAAACCCAATAGTACTTTCCTTCTGATAAATAGGGAACTTACTTATATCATTTTTCCTTGCCTTTGCTTTCCCAAAGCAAGCAACATGTTTCTTAAAAACTATACTTCATGAGAATATTATAATTAGAAGCTATCTTCTGCACACTTCAGAATAGTCCTTGCATTTATAAACTTATATTACAATATTAGGTAGAAGAATGGTGACTGTTAGTTTCATAACTATTTCATATGTTTTACTCTTTAAGGCTCATTAACTCAAGAAGGGATTAAATACATTTAGATAATAGTAGAACATAGCTGCTGCTGATTTGTTGTGTGTGCAGATGATACACAGAGTTATTAGGATTACTCAAAAGTTTTCTTCAAATTTTCAGTAGTAGACTGCTATGCTAACTGGAAGGTGATAGTAATGATGCTGAAATTCTATGAATCAGCTATGAAGCAGAATTTCAGGGGAGAGTATTTGCTAGGGACTTAATTTCTAAGACGCATATCAAGAATATTGAACTATAACACCAAATGATGGACGACTCAGCGTCACATTTTGTTTGTTTTATGCAAGTCCTGGGACTTGAACCCAGGGCCTGGGAACTGTCCTTAAATGTTTTTTTTTGCTTCAGGCTGGTGTTCTACCACTTGATCCACAGCTCCACTTCCAGATTTTTGGTAATGAACTGTAAATCAGAATATCATGCAATTTGTTTGGGCTGGATTCAAACCTGATTCTGTGTAGATAGGATTCCAAGTGTGAGTGCACAGAGCCTTGCTAGTATCATTCATCATTCAAGTCATGGGACTGCAATTCTGCACCTGGGTCTTGTCACTGAGCTTTTCAGCTCAAGACTACTGCCCTATCCCTTGAGCAATAGGGCCACTTCTGGGTTTCTGGTGGTTAATTGGAGATAAGAGTCACATGGACTTCAGTGCCCAGGCTGACTTTGAACTGCTATCCTTGGATCCCAGCCTCTTGAGTAGCTACATTTACAAGTGTGAGCCACCATACCCGGCTAAATTATTTTTTAAGTTAATTTTTTTTGTTAAGTCAATATATTGTTGGCATACGGTTACATAAGTAATGAACACATTTCTTAAGAAAACTGTTATCCCCTCCCTCCTTTTTCTCTGTTTTCCTACCCTCAGCCCCCTCTCCACCCAGATTGTTAAGTTCATTTCCGTTTAGTGTCTTCCAAGTATCACTGTTCAATTGGTTCACCCTTTTTCCTTTGTTTTTTTTTTTACCATTTTATTATACCCTCTCCATTCCCCAAATCACATAAACCTATGTACAAGACACAGGGTACCCGAATTCCACACAGTGACTACAGAGAATAAAACTAAAGAGAAAAAGAAGAAAAGAGGTAAAAAGCAAAGAAAATGAAAGAACATCATACAGTACCTTAGAAGCAACAACACTGAAAAACAAAACAGAAAACCTTGGGCTGAAAATGTAGCTTGCCTAGCATGTATGAAACCCTGGATTCCATTCCTCAGCACCACATAAACAAAAACTGGAAGTGCCACTGTGACTCAGCTGGTAGATTTCTAACGTTCAGCACAGAGTGTCTCCAAGTGACAAAAATCTGTCACATTTAAGTCAGGCTTCAAAACTTTGCTAGGAACCAGTTACGTAATTTGGAAGAAAGTCCAATTTTCAAAAAATCACTAGCCAGGCGCTGGAGGGTCATAATTGTCATTCTACTAGCCAGGGAGAAGGTGATTCAAAGCCTTTGCAAGCAAAAAAACGAAAACAAAAAAACTGTAAGATTCTTCTCTCCACTTATCCACCCAAAAACTAAGTGGAGTTGTGGCTAAAACTGGTACAGCATTAGCCTTGAGGAAAAAGAACTAAGAGACCTTGCCCAGGTCCAAAGTTCAAGCTCCCCACCAAGAAAGAAAAAAAAGGAGTCCAGATACCTTAGTTTCAAAAGTATATCTGGATATCTTAGTAGATTTTTCTGATCTTTCCTCATTCACCTCATTGAACCACATAATCTTGATCCTGATCTGACCAAGACCCTGCATTGTGCTTAATAAATTCATTCCACATATTCCAGTAGAATCTGGACAGCTAACAGCCACTTACCAATGCTTTATTCTACGTTTAGGCCAGTATGTCTTCATACCATCTACACAGTCAGCTATATCATCTTTCCAGAAATATCATTGAGTGTAGAACACTCAGAACTAAAATAATTGCATAAAGATGTAATAAAACCCCTTGATTCATTAAGAAAATTTCTGTACCACTTAGAGCAAGTACATTAGTGGTATTTACCTCTAGCCTCTTTTTTAAAAAAAATTATTAACATTGAATTTTACATCATATTTCAAATGTCATGTTTAACCAACAAGTATTCAAGAAGGGAATCGCTATACAATCACTGGCACATAAATTTTAGAATATAGTAAAAATTAAGCTGAGTCTTTGTATGTCATAGATACAGACTAATCTATAATAAAACACATGTCTATAGAGTGTATAGTCTATCCTAGATTTTTATGTCTATGTAGTTATGTTTATATCTCCAAAACTATGTCCAGAACTTTGGGTATCAACTTTTCAATCATCGCTCTACTACTGTTTGAATCTAATATCGATATATTAAGGATACCATGTACCTTTTGTTCCTTGGTCTTGACTTATCTCACTCAACAGGATTCACTCTAATTTCATCCACTACCCCAAAAATGCCATTATTATTTTTTTCTGTGCAGATCTTCTTTTTATGTATTTATTTTTATTGTAATTTATAGAAGGGTTACCTTATATTCACCAGATAAAAGGTGCATTACTTCTCAAACTTTGATACCCCATGTAACGATATGGTCCCCATTTCCCTTCCCCTACCCCCACTCATGTTCATTTCCCCCCTTCCCTATCCAATTTCAAATAACCAATTAGGCACATATGAAATATATTAGAAAACAAGGTGAAATATTGTAACAATATGATATAACCAAGGGATAGCAAAAGAGATAAGAGATCACATAGTTCATTAAGGACAACAATCACTCATTATATGAGTTTTGTTTCTTTATCTTGGAGGTCCTTACATTTAGTGTCATACTATTTGTCACGATGTCTCTAGATTTTGTTCTATTGTAAATCCCTGGTAGCAGAGCCCAAAGTTTCTACTGAATTTGACAAATGAGGGAGACTCTTGGGCCTATGTTCCTTTGAGTTTGGCTTACTTCACTTAATATGATTTTTTTCCTTTTCATCCACTTCCCCGAGAATGCCATTATTTTATCTTGTCGGTTGGCTATGTATCATTCCATTGTGTGTGTGTGTGTGTGTGTGTGTGTGTGTGTGTGTGTGTGTGTGTATCATATTTTTTGTAGAAGGGCATCTGGTTGTTTCCATCATCCAGCCTCATTTTCTACAGATATTTTTATAGTCTCTTTTTTATTTTCAGGGTAATGTATAGAGGGGTTACGATTACATTTACAGGTAGTGGACTGCATTACTTCTCACACATTTATTCCACTCCACATGTTTTTGTCCCCAGTTCCCTCTCCCCTCCCCTTCCCAATCATCTTGTTTCCCCCCTTCCCTTTCCTATTTGACATAAACAAATAAACATATATACAATATGCCAGGGAAAACATCAGATACAGTAACAATCTGACATTAACCAAACGGCAAAATAAGAGATGAGAAATAACATAGTAGATTAAGGTCAAAAATCACACAAGATTAACAGCAACGATGACACAAGATATAGCTCTTGTTCCCATATCCTAGAGATCCTTTCATTTAGTCCCATCCTATATGACCTTATATACCTAGGTTTTTGAGTTATTGTAATCCTCTGCTAGGAGAGTCATAGATGTGAACTAATTGTTACAAATGAGGGAAACCATTGAGCTTATGTTTCTTTGGGTCTGGCTTGCTTCACTTAATATGAATTTTTCAAAGTCTTTCCATTTCCTTACAAATGGGGCGATGTCTTTCCTTCTGATGGCAGCATAGCATTCCATTGTGTATAAGTACCACATCTTCTTGATTCAGTCATCTACTGAGTGGCATCTGGGTTGGTTTCATAGCTTTGCTATGGTAAATAGTGCTGCAATGAGCATCATTATGCTAGTGGCTTTAGTATGTCCTTTTTTCTGGACATTTGGGTAGATGCCAAGTAGTGGATTTGCTGGATCATAGGGGAGCTCTATGTTCAGTCTTTTGAGGAACCCCCACACTGCTTTCCCTAGTGGTTGAACGAGTTTACACTCACACCAAAAGTGTAGGTGTGATCCCCCCTGGTCACTTCCCCACCAGTATCTCTTATTAGTTTTTTTGATAATGACCATTCTGACTGGAGTCCGTTGGAATCTCAAAGTTGTTTTGATTTTCATTTCCCTTATTGCTAGAGATATGGAGCATTTCTTCATGTGTCTAAAGCCCATTTTAATTTTTTCTTCAGAGAATACTCTTTTAAGTCTTTAGCCCACCTTTTAATAGGATGGTTGTTTTTTTGAAGATTTGTTTGGGAGAGATTCATTTTTTTCAGCTATAGATATATTTTAGATAACTACATATATTTTTGCAGAAAAAAGAATGGAAGCCATCATGCTGGCTCACAACTTAATTTCAGCTACTTAGGAGGCTCAGGGCTTAGGATCACAGGTCAAAGCCTGTGAACATACAATGACTGTAAGAGGAATCTCACTGCCTGGGAATGTAGCCTAATGGAAGAGTGCTCACATAGAATGCATGAAGACCTAGGTTCTATTCACCGGTACCGCATACTCAGAAAAAAGCTAGAAGTGGCGCTGTGTCTCAAGAGGCAGAGCACTCATCTTGGGCAAGCGAGTCCAATGAAAATGTCTAGGCCCTGAGTCCAAGCCGTAGGACTGGCAAAAAGAAAAAAAAAAGAGCAATCTTACTTAAGTAACAAGGAATGTACCCTATATTTATACAGACTGAAAAATTCATTAAGAAATTAGAAAATATGTATAAAGTGCATAATTTCTTTTGTGTGTTGGCACTGGGTCTTCAACTGAGTGCTTCAGCTCTACCCCGGCATTTTCTGCTCAAGGCTAGCACTGAACCAATGGAGCCCCAAATCAACTATCTTGAATTGAGATATAAGCGATGAATATTTCAGGGTGCTTCATGAAAAACATTTTTATAAATTGAAACTTTCAACAGTCTTATTTTAGTATGAATGTTGAGATGGGAAGAGACAGAAAAAGTGAAATGTTTCCTGATCCCCATAGAGAAGAGACTCAGCAGAACCACTGTGGTCTGCAGGCTTCTTTGTGAGTTTTGTTTGCTTGTTTGATTTTTGTCAATTGTGGGGCTTGAACTCTGGGCCTGGGCACTGTCCCTGAGCTCTTCAGCTCAAGGCTAGTGCTTTAATCTGTGAGCCACCCTGCCACTTCTGGTTTTTCTGGCAGTTAACTGGGTACTTTGGCTGGCTTTAAACTTTGATTCTCAGATCTTAGCCTCCTGAGTAGCTAAGATTATAGGTGTGAGGTACAATCACCAGGCTGCTGCTCTGTTACTATGTAGGTTCTGGATCAAGAACTTCAAGTTCTTACTTCAATTTTTTCTTCTCTTGCCTGATACTCTGCCATTTGAACGAAGCCCCAGTTCCTGGTCTTTGTTGGTTAATGAGAGATATTATGATTTTCTAATATTCAGAGCAACGATTATAAAACCCAGCATTTTACTTACTTGAATAAATTAAGAGACAGGACCTAGTGAGATGGAAAACAAAATTTTTTTTCAAGTTGCTCTCCTGTTCTAATGCATAAGTCTGGCTATTTTGCTTACACACAAATATGTATTTTACCAGTTTCTACTCTATTTTTGCTTAGCTTAAAACCACCACTGCCATTTCATAGATTTTGTTGTTGTTGTTTGCAGTGCTTGAACTCTGTGCCTGGGCTGTTCCTCAGATCTTCAGTTCAATGCCAGTGCTCTACTACTTTTGATATGGCCAGTCCTGGGCTTGAAATCAGGGACTGAGCACTGTCCTTATATTTTCTCAAGGCTAGGGCTCTACCACTTCAGCCTCAGCACCACTTCCAGCATTTTTGTATGTATGTGGTATTGAGGAATTGAACCCAGGTCTTCGTGCATGCTAGGCAAGCACTCTGCCAATAGGCCAAACTCCCAGCTCAAAATTATTCATCATTACTATTAGCTTTCTTCTTTTTTTATTATTGATTCATCATGGTGCTTGGACTTTGGGCCTGGACACTGTCCCTGAGCTCTTCAGCTCAAGGCTAGCGCTCTTCCTCTAGAGCTCCATTTTTGGTTTCTGGTAGTTAATTGGTGATGTAAGTCTCACAAACCTATGTGTCCAGGCTGGCTTTGGGCTTTGAACCAAGATCCTCCAATCTCAGCCTCCATAGTAGCTAGAATTACACGCTTCAGCCAGCAGTGCTTGACTGTTTGATGTCTCTGTCTCTGTCTCTCTGTCTCTGTCTGTCTCTGTCTGCCTGCCTGTCTGTCTGTCTCTCTCTCTCTGTCTCTGTGTGTCTCTCTCTCTCTGTCTCTGTGTCTCTCTGTCTCTCTCCCTGTCTCCCTCTGTCTCTGTCTCTGTCTCTGTCTCTGTCTCTGTCTCTCTCTCTCTCTCTCTCTCTCTCTCTTTCTCTCTCTCTCTCTCTTTTGGTTGTAAGACTTTAATTGTGCACCTGGGCAGTGTCCCTGGGCTCTTCAGCTCAAGGCTACAACCTTAAACACCTTGAGCCACAGTGTCACTTCTGGTTTTTTGGTGCTTAAGTGGAAGTAACAGTTTCATGGACTTTAGTGTCTGGTTTGAACTGTGATCCTCAGAACCCAACCTTCTGAGATCATTTCCAGCTTTTTTTTTGGTGTAAATGGTACAGAGTAATTGAACACAGGGCTTTGTGCATACTAGGCAAGCAAACTACCACTAGTGTGCACTCCAGCCTTAGAAAAGGGCTTTCTTTTTCTTTTTCTTTTTTTCACTCATGGGGCTTGAACTCTGGGACTGGATGTTTACCTTAAGCTCTTCAGCTCAAGGCAAGAGCTCTACCACTTGAGGCACATTGTCATTTTGAATTTTCTGGATTATTTGGAAATAAGATTCTCACAGATTTTTATGCCTGGGCCATCTTTGAACCTCGATCCTCCAGGGTAGCTAGGATTACCAGGGTGAGCCACCAGTCACGGGCATTAAATTATTATTTTTTGCATGTCCTATGGCTTCAACTCATGGCCAGAAAACTGTCCTAGGGCTTGTTCAAGGATAGCACTTTATTTCAGCCAGCCAACTCCCGGTCCAAATAGACCACTCTTGAAGCTAGAATTACAGAGATCTGCCATAATACTGGCATGTCGTTATCTAAGTATATAATTTTTCTTCTATTTTTGATGGCTTTTCCTTAGTGTACATATTTCCTACATATTTTATGGAAAACTACCATCCCACTGGGGCCATAAGTTAAGCCTAGTGGAAGAGTTCTTGCCGAGCATGAATGAAGACCCAAGTTCAATTCCTCAGCAGGACATAGATAAAAAAAGATAAAGTGGTGCTGTGGCACATGTGATAGAACTTGCGCCTTAAGAATAAACAAAAACAAAAACAAGGATCGTGCTCAGGTCCTGAGTCTAAGCCCAGTACTGGCAAAAAAAAATTCTGCCCAAAGTAGACATTTAAACTTATTGTACTTTTCAAAAAATTTGTTGTCAAGGTGATATACAAAGAGATTGCTGTTACATATGTAATGAGTACATTTCTTGTAAACACTGTTACCCCCTCCCCCCTTTTCTCTTTCCCTTCCCCCAAGTCATAAATTTCATTTACAACAAATATATATATATTTTCATTCCTGAAAAAAAATAGTTTTAAATGTGTTCAAATAAATGATGTAGGTTGATATATTTATCAAAATGGATTTCTTGAACTCTAAAATAAACATTCTAGGTAATTTTTCTCATAAAATTGTAGTAATGCCATAAAACTAATAAAAAAGGAATTTTAGTTATTAATTTCTTATGTTTTACCTTTAACATTATTACACTAAGCATACTGTTTATGGTATTAATACAGACAGCATGAAATATGATTATGTAAAAAAATTAAATGATTAAAATAGTAAGGTTGGGGGCCAGTAGTTTGGCTTGGTGGCACACAGCCTGGACTGGCAAAAAAGAAGTAGGGTTAGATAAAACAGATTTATTTACAAATGTGTGGAAAATGGTATGATTTCTTGTTTGGCTGGTCCTGGGGCTTGAACTGAGGGACCGAGAATTGTCCTTGGCCACATTTGTTCAAGGGTGGCACTCTGACACCTGAGCCACAGTGCCCGATCTGCTTTTTCTGTGTATGCAGTGCCGAGGAATTGAATCAAGGTCTTCTTGTATACTAGGCGAGCACTCTACAACTAGGCTACATTCAAAGCCAAAGTAGATTTTTGATGCTATTGTGGAGTTTTAATTTTCTTAAATAATTGTACAAAGCACAATGGATATATAAACAGACTTGAACTCACAGAACAGAGTCCCACATAATATTACAGTTACTCTGGCACTTCTCCCGATTGACGAAACACATTTCCAGGCATCTGCTCTGTCCTTAAGCTTTGGTAGCTGACTTGTCTTTCCATGGAGGCCTGGCCTGGATTCCTGGTGATTCCATGCATTTCATAGTTCCCTGTATATCCAGTAAGGTTGTCTTCTATGGGACCAGACCTGTCTGGTTTTTGGCCCATCCAGGACCTATGTGTCTGAGGTCTCACATTATAAGTGGAAAATAAAACACAGTATAATAAGCACTGAAGAACTGCACACCATAATATTAACAATGAGAGTTTAATAGTTAGCAAAGTAAATACAATGAATACTTGACAAGAATAATGAGAGCAAGATAAAGAGATATCTTTTTAGGAAGGGGACAGGGAAGCTCTAAATCCAGACTGGCCTCCAAGTTGCCTTCAGACAGTAATTCTCCTTCAGAGTCCTCAGAAGGGTCTCCTTCCTCATGAGAAACAGAATGTCCTTCCTGAGTTAAGAGGGGGATGGATTCTGGTTTGTCGAATGGAGATTGAGTCCCTTTTAGCGAGATGGATGGATCTGGATATTCTGTGAGGATGGATTCATTTTCCTCCAATGAATCCAGTATTGAGAGTACACTTGCTGCTTCCCATGGGGACATTTTCCATGAGCCCAGCATGTGCCCCTTCAGCTTGCACAATAAGTGGAGTGTTACTCTGACTCAGATGGACTGACTCTGGGACAAGTGTGAAAGGAAACGGAAGGAAATCTGGCTGCTCTTTTTCTTCCTCCATAGTATCTGCAGGTTCAACTGTGTCACACATGGGGTTCAGAGCAAAACGTTTATCCACAGGACTCTAAACCTGTTTGGTAATTTCTACAGAAGGCCATGGTTTCTGGAGTGCAGTGATGATTCTCAGTCTCCATCAGTCACCAGCTCCATTGGTGGGTTTTTCATCCGGAGTTCAGGATAAGCTCTTCCACGATGACCCAAACCTAAGAATGGAAATAGGTACAGAGTGGACAGAGTGGACTCTGCAAGTTGAAGTGTCACTCAACTTCCATGAGGATCTAATGGAGGAACCTGTAGAACTGGAGTTTGGACTGAACACTGAGGAGGTGTAGGGTCTTTCTAATGAGTGCTTATTCCCGAGTCCTTTCAGAGGACAGACATTACCTGGCTGACACCACCCATAAAGGGCATTTTGCCAAGCTCTGTAGAAGTAAGGGCCAACCAATATCTAGACCACATGGGCTTCCTACTCACAGGCTCTGAGGCACCCACACCAGGACTTCTACTTTTTCTTGGTCTTACTGGTCGCACATTCCTCCAGCTGGTCAAAAAGTATGTGTTTAGAAGAGCAGGTCCAAAGTCGGCATGTGGAGCCTCATATAGAGCTTGAGTTGTGTCAGGGTGTGGCAGTTCTTGAACTCGTAGAAATCACTGGGGTAGAAGTCCATTCACATCGTATAGATGGAACACATGATGCTGTGGGCACATTCGGTACAAGGAAAGTGAGAGCCTTCTCTCTCCATCCTGAGCCTTCTACCAAAGCCCCTTTCTTGCAGGACTCTAATGCTGTGGCTGTCCTGCAGAGATGTGCACTTATGTGCTGGGAGTGGGGTAAGAGACACTCGAGAACAGGATGACTTTTACACCCCACTTCCAGAAGCTTCTGAGAGAGGCCTCTATGCATCTGTCCAAAGTAAACGCACCTTAAATTAACTAAGTAAATGCTGTAAATAAATCAATAAGTGAATGCTCTAAATAAAGAACTAAATGCTCATTCCTCTAATCTTAGCCACCCAGCAGGCTGAGCTCTGAACATCACAGTGGAAAGCCAGTCTAGTCAGTAAAAGTCTAAAGGCACTTGTCTTCACTTAGGCAGCAAAAGCCAGAACTTGACCCATGACTCAAATGGTACAGTGCTAATTTTTGAACACCAAAAGGATGGCATTTAGACCTGGGTTCAGGTTCAAGTGGCAGCACTGGACCACACACCAAAATGTAAATGCTTTCAGGTTCTAACAGGCAAAGCTATCACAATCCCTCCCTGATGGCTCAAAAGTGATTCAGCCCCCAGCTTTTCCTCTGACTCCAGTATTTCACAGGCCTCCGCCATTAGTACTGAAACCTCATTTCTTACTGGGAAATGGGATTTCCTAGGATGTCACCTAGGTGAGGGCTGCAGTTGGGAGCCACTTACTCATGCCTCAAATCCAACTTCTCAGTAAGCACACTGTTGAGACTCCAGTAGCTTGTGAGGAAAATGAAATGGCATGGTGTCCCAGTCATAATAAAGTAGTTTGTGCACTTGTATCATGCTTAGCTCCCCTGTGAACACCCCAGTGAACCAAACAGGCTCACAGAGGAGCCAAGTATTCCAAGACTTGGCCAGGAGGGGTGAGCAAACCTGGGTTTGGAGGGGGAACACTCACCTTTTCAAGAGAATTTCCAGCAACTACTACATTGTCCTCCACTATTTGAAATTGTGCAGGAAGTTTCCCACATAAAAGAGATCACCTTTCTGGTAGGCAGGGATCAGCTTTGTCAGCAGCATCTCCAACAGGCCTTCCTCCATGATACATAGGTTACAAGGCTCATTCAGAGTCTGAGCTGACTTACCATCACACTATGTTGGCAAAACAGTGGATATTTCAAACGTAGGAATGGGACCACACTTTATATTGAGGAATTGGAATAGAGTAGATTGGAAATGACACACTCTAATCTGAGTAGAGTCACTTGAAAGCACACAAGAAGGTTGTAGTGTGTGGGCAGGATGATGGGTTCAAATAGGTTTCCTCTCAATATACCTCATCTGAGTTGCCCTGGAGTTTCCTGGCTTTCTTCCTAGAGAAATGCCTGATATACTGGAATTTTGGCTTGGCACTGATCCAGCATCTACTTCTTCAAGTGCGACATCCATATCTCTCATGCCTGAGATCCGAGCCTCCTGACCTTTGGCAACAGCACAGCAACATCTTTCTGGTTCCTGAGCCACAGGCCAAGGGAGTTGGCTTGAGCTGGTTGTCACATACAGTGGCTTGGTTACCAGGGTTCCATATTCTGTTCCATTGTGAGGGAGGTAGGGTCACCTTTCAAGGCCCAATGACCAAAGCTCCTTGCTCACAGAAGACCTCCCCAAAGACATACTGGAGGCTGAATCTCCCTTCCCACCTCACATATGGATGTAGTAAACAGCACACCTTTTTGTTCAAATCCCAAGTCATTAACTAGGCGTAAGTGCTAGCCTGGTCTCAGGCTCAAGGAGCCTTTTTAGGTAAGATCCAAACTTAACTGTCACTATTGCCCTTACCCTTCACAAGAGATTTTGCTTCACAGTGCCTTCTCAGCTTGCATTTTGCCTCTTGCACATTTTCTTTGCTAGTCCTCGGACTTGACCTCAGAGCCTGACCATTGTTCTTAGGCTTTCTTTAGGCTATAGCTGTCCCACCAAGCCACAGCACCACTTCCGGCGTTTTCCATGTATATGGTACTGCAGAATCAAACCGGAGTCTTTTTGTGTGGTAGCCAAGAACTCTACAAATAGATGAAACACCCAGGCCATCTTGCACATATTTTTCACTTCAATCTACTAGGACGTTGTTAGGTTTCTGTATCCTAATCTATTTTTCTTCCTGATGAATATCTGTGCTGACATCTGTAAAAATGCAAGTGGGAAAATCACAGAAGCATTGGTGACATAAAAAAAGTCTTACAGACATAGATAAGTGTTCATTCTTTGTAGGAGAAAGGATATTTTGATATGATGATGATGACTATTTATAAATAGTTTATCTGGGTTTAGAGTTTGGCCCAGTGGTAGAGTGCTTGCCTAGCATCCATGAAGATCTAGGTTTGAGTCCTGAATATCACACAGATATAAAAATCCATATGGCAATGTGGCTCAAGTGGCAGAGGGCTAGAGTTGGGAAAAGCCAAGAGCAGTGCTCAGGCCCTGAGTTCAAGCCCCAGGAATGGCAGAAAAAACAAAAGAAAAGAAAAGAAAAGAAATGTGCTTTTTACAAGTTATTCACTCACAGCATTTGCCTCTGAATTCTTCGCTTTTGCATCTTGTGACTTATCCCTTTCCCTCAATGTAGACAAGAAAAACAGATTTTATTACTTGCTATCCTGTTGTCCAATCTTTGCATATTAATTCAAAATACAATATTGCCTGAGATATTGTGTGTGTGCATTTGTGCGTGTATCTGCCAATGTGTGCATGCACACATGTGTACAGGGTTTAGGGCTTACTCATAGGGCCTGTGTGATAACCCTCAGCATCTTTTCCTCAAAGGTATTGGTCTTTCACTTGTAGCTTATTATAGCTAATTGGAGTTGAGAGATTCACTCAATTTCTTGCCCTGTGCATTGGAACCCAGTGCTGGGTTCTCATATTGTTAATTGTAGCTATAGAGAAGCCTGAGGTCTGGGGATCCTCGTTAGAATCCAGCCCCTGAAAGAAAGTCACTGATAGAAATCTTTATCTTCAGTTAAGCACGAATAAATAAGGCAAAAGTGGAACTGTGGCTCAGTTCCTCTTGTACCAGCCATGAGAAAATTAGTAATTGGCAGCACCTGGTCCCTGAGAGAAATCCTTAGCACTGGTTCAAAAAAAGAAAGAAAATAATGAAAAAAATTAAAACTTGCAGAGGAATCCATAAGGATAAACGTGCCTGTGAATAATCTTGTCATTTCAGATTCCCTCAAGAGCTTATGTCTCTCTATATTTTATCAAGTTTTTTAAAGATATTTACATATTTTCTATCTTTCTTAAACAGAGATAGCCATCCACAAAACACAAACACAAACTTTCTCACAGTATACCACCCACCCATAAGTGTCTGGCTATGTATATATGTATAGTCATATGTATTGATCTGTCTCTCTATACTAATATATAAATACATAAAGATACATATTTAGACAAACAGGAAACATACATAGATAGGTCTCAGGAATTTCCAGATTTTGTGCAAGTCTTCTGAGTGCAACTTACCATTGTATTGTTTGTCAAGATAGAGTCCCTCTAACTTTTGGCCAGCTTCTTGTTCTTTGATACTTTTTTCTGCCAGTCCTGGGTTTTGATCGTAGGCCTGGATGCTGGCACTGAGCTTGAGCTTCTTGCATTCAGTAGTTTATTGCAGATAAGATTCTCATGGATTTTCTGTCTTGGGTTGGATTTGAATTGTGATTCTCAGATCTCAAACTCCTGAGTAGCTAGGATGACAGTCTTGAGCTACCAGTACCTGGTTCCTTTGCCTCTTTTACCCTTTTTTTGGCCCCACCAAAGCCATGGTATCTACCTTCCTATGTTCTCTCCACCTGCCCACAGACAGGGGTCTGACAGATGCTTTCCAAACACTTATTCATGTCCTCCTCTGTATTGGCTGACAGCTAAGACATGCACTCACATTTCTGGATGCCAAACACAAAGCCATGTGATTGTTTCTCAGTCTGGAACATCCTATCAGATTTATAGCACCACAGAGGGTCAGGTTGATGCTCCTCCAGGGCTTCTTAAATTGTTCTCATATTAATCCACAACACGTTTGTCATCACTTGTCCAGCTAATTCATGGACTAAAGCAGCATTCCCTACAAACTTAGATCCCAATAACATGAGGACACTCAAGGGTGCATTAGGAGTGTGACCTGCAGGTGGATGTGAGCCTGTCTAACTTGGAGGGGATTTCTCCACCACAGGCAATGGAATACAAATTTAGAATCTGCTTTCATGAGGTGACAATCTCTGGCAGATGTTCTTATCAAATGTGGCACTGCCTACTTCCAGCTTAAAACATGGGTTGATGACCCAGCATAACAGAGAATGTATTCACCCCGGCCCAACATATAGGCTGGGACCCTGAACTTTCAGGTAGCATTTGGCTTTGAAGGTCATGAGATCTTAGTCTACAAATGATGAGCCCCCTCCCATGAGGCATAGCAAACGGAGCCAAAGTGCAACCCAGTTAAGCACCAGATCAAGCTTTCCTTCTTCAGTAGGGTATGGTTTGAAAACTGTGCATAGCTTCTGTTTGAAGCCAGTCCAGAAAGGAAAGTCCATGAAACTCTCATTTCCAGTTAACTGCCAAGAAAAAGCCAAAGATAGAGATGAAGCTCAAGAGAGCTAGAGAGCCATCTGAAAAGAATGGTTATACCCTGCAACATCCTCATTATCTGATCTTAAAACATCTCTGCGTGCATCCCAGCATGCAGCCAGCATCTGCTGGTGACAGTGACCCCTGCGCCCATTGGCAATCTGCACTGTCTCTGACATCTGTAATGTGAACCTCATTCTGTTGGGTTTGTGAAGCGGTGTCAACCCTGCAGAAGGAACCAACTGTGCCCTAACTCCCACTGTCCCCTGGGGCCCCTAGCATTCCCCCATCTGCACCCCTCCTGTAGCTTCTGATCCTAGGGAGCCCTCCTGCCCTGTCCAACACTCACATGAAGTTCATATTTCTTCTCCTGGGGCAACTTCTCCACAGAGAGTACATGACATGCCCACTCTCCAGGCACAGGGAGATCCTGTCAAAGTAGCAAATCAGTGATAAGGACATAAAGTGATGAATAGAATTTTAGATCCTGATGGTAGACAGTCTGCAAAATCCAAGGGAGAATGGAATTGGAGGGGACAAGGGATCAGGATGTGGGCATGGAGCTTCCCTGCCAAGGGGGTGGGGGAAGTCACAGGTTGGGGGATGCACAGGATGATCCATGGGCCCTGTGCAGCTACTGGGTCACCCCCTTCTGCATCTCAGCCTTTGGCTTTGAGCTCTGTGATCGTCAAGATGTGCACAGTCTGTACTCTGGCTGCCAGAGGAAAGGACCCCGGAAAGACAAATGTAGACCCTTTGTGAGTGTAGGAAGGGGTAGGCTGGACACCCAGTCCAAGAGGAGCTAAAACTGGAGTCGAGGGGTGTGCAAGGAGTGGGTGTGAGGGTTGTGGGCAGTCACAGTCACAGCAGAGGTGGCTCTGTCTGTGGTGTGAGTGCCTCCCTGCAGGCACAGCACTGGACATATCAGAGATCCACATGGAAAGGAAAAGCTGGAAATGGCACTATGGTTCAAATGGTAGAGCATCAACCTTGAGCAAAAGAGCTCAGGGACAGTACCCAGGACCTGAGTTCAAGCCTCATGACTGTAAAAGAAAAAGAACCAGGACTATGAGAGGGAACCTGGTACTCTCTTGGTCTAATCAGACACAAGAAGAGGCCGGGATAGGCTGTGGAAAAACACAGAGAACATCTTCCCCCAGCTCATCCTGTCCTGCATGCAGGGACAGCCATGTAACTAGGGCTACGGTGAGATCATCTTCACCCCTGTGCTGCCATCTGAATTGTAGGCCTCTGTCCTGGCATGGGGTGTCCTGATGGCTGAGCAGGTGCCCTAACCCTAGATGGAGAGCAGCCACTGACTGTGGTAGCTAAGGAGAGATCTGTTCCATAGCTATCAGGCCACCCAGCATGGGAGCCATAACCACCCCCCACCCAGGTAGAGGCCAATGGTTCTCCAGGTGCTACTAACATTGCCCCACCCCTAGCTCTGGGTACACGTGACATTCCCTCCACAAGGAGCAGGACTAAGTGAAGGATCAGGAAGCTGCCTATGGGCTTCAGATGATGGCCAGGCTGGCACTACAGATGGCCTCACTCTGTCACCACCTTCCCCTGCCTCCATCATTCCTCCAGCATGCCTCTCTACCTCCCACCCATTAACCTTGGAAACCAATGAACTGGGCTCTCATCATTCCTCTCATCTCTTCACCCACCTTGCCATGCGTCCATCCCTCTGTCACTTCCACCCCACACACATCCCACCACCAGCCACCCTGTAGCTTATGAGGATCCCAGAGGAAGCTCTTGGTGAAGGGCTTGTGACCACAAAACAGTTACTATCACCCACTCTGGCCTGATCCACCACAGAATAAGAACAGCCAAGCAGGCACACTCTGCAGCAGAGTTGCTCTGCTGCCACCCTGATTTCTTCATGGCCAGGACTTGGCTCTCCTCAGCCTCCCAGCTCAGTAACCAGAACATTGTGCTTTCACAGAGCCATGGCTTCCAGTCTCCATGGACACAATGACATCAAGGTGATGCCAACTTCCCCATCTCTATATACTTCTAACTAAGGGATGGGAGCTGAGGTTCTCTTCTGTGACTCCATCCGCTAAGAGGCTCATGCAGATTTCTATCCTTTGCTCATCATGGTGACCCTTTGGTTAATAAGTCACTGCTGGGCTTCCAGTTCACCACATATAGAACCCATACTCCAACACTTTTCTTAGAAGGACTGATGACTTTTAAATATTCTCTACTTTTAAATTTCTAGTTCCTTCTCTCTTTCATTTATATATTTCACTTCCTCACATACTTCCTTTTTTACCTTCCTTCTTTCATTCCTGGCCTTGAACTCAAGACCTGGAGCTTTTTCTTAGCTTTTCTTTGCTCAAGGTAGCACTCTAGCTCTTGAGCCACAGCTCTATTTCAATCTTTGTTCTTGCTCAAAACTGGGAGTATGAGTCTCATGCATTTTTCCCTTTGCTGGGTTGGTTTAAACCACAATACTAAGATCAGGATGCTGAATATGCCTCAGATTACAGGTATTATCTAGTCAAAACAAATTCCTGATTTCTTTTTTAGACATAATTAGTTCTTTCAGGAGAGCCACCAGCCACTCATGCAAGAGCATTGCAGGATCCCAGCATTCATTTTGTCTCCAGTCTTATTCCATCCATCTCACAATGGTCATCTAAAACACCCTGCTGCATGCCTGAAGTCGCAAGGAACGTTCTCAACGCCATGAGAGGCCCCCTTAAGCTCTGCCTCAGACATGCCCAGCCCCCATCCCACTTCCACATGAGCATTTGTTTAGGAGAAATTTCCTGAGTACATCATCATCTTTTCCTCACCATTCAAATTTCATCTTTGGAGTCATTTCTCCCAGACAAAGAGGAACATGATCCATGGTTTGATAGCAGCTCCAGCTTCATAGTCCCAGCCACCAACACCCCCCCATTACCCTGCCAGACACCTGAATTCAAGAACAATGTTTTCACTACCCCTGATGCTTATCAAATGTTTTAACTTATACAGTGCATTAAAATAATTTTACTAAATGGAATAAACACATGGCATCAAGCTTCAGAATCTTTGCACCTGAACTTTTAGTGAATCACAGACACACCAGCATTTCTGTAGCCAACAGAAATCTTAGCTTTGAGATTTCAGCATTTCTGGTATCCAAGTTTGGATGTGCTAACACTGCCCTTAATGGGGCACTTCAATCACACAATCCCACAACAATCAATGTCATTTGACATTCACTGGTAGGTGGTGCTAGGAAAAAGACTGATGTGCCAACTCCATGCTGGCTTGACCTATGCCATCTTCAAACCTGGAGCAAGTGGGGCTCCTCTCTCCATGACACATTTTGTGTACTACCCCAGGAGGACTTTTACCTTGAGACAAAATTATGAAGACTATCTCTACCAGCAAAGATTCCAGTGAGATGTGCCTACATGGATAAAGCTAACATCTCACTAAAGTGAGGTTGTTGGCAGTGCTGGAGCCTGAACTCAGGGCCTGGGCACTAAGCATTTGTACTCAAGACTAGCCCTTTACCACTTGAGCCCAAACTCCATTCCCAGCTGTTTTTATTTTTGGTAGTAAGAATCTATCAGACTTTCCTGTTCTAGGTGACTTGGAACTACCATACTCAGATCTCAGCCTCCTGACCAGCCTGGATTAAACGTGTGGATCAGCCATGCACCACACCTGAGGACTTCTGCCAGCACATTTTTTCCCAAAAATTGGAAGAGGAAGATGAGCGAGGGTTGGGCTCATCCTGCCCTGCATATGAAGGAGAGCATCAGCGCCTGAACTTCATTCCCTGTTGTAGGCTGCTGGAGGAAAAGGAAGCAAATAGGCACAGGCTGGCAGCAGAAGCCACAGAAAAACTTGTGACCAAGACTCCCAGAGCAGACCTCAGAATCGATGACAGAGTTGGATCTACCCAGTAACAGAGGCAGTGGTGACACCTGAAACTGCGCGTTTGAGCCTTTGCTGCTAGTAAACAGGGCCACCTATGTCTCAATGAGAAAGGTGAGATTTTGGTGGAGAAGGTGAGATTAAACATTATGTATCATGCAAGAAGACAGACTATAAGGGGTCTTTTATTATTCCAAGTGAAATTTTGGATTTCCTCTTCTGTTTCTTTAAAGAATGACATTGGGATATTGATGAATATTGCACTGAATTTGTAGATAGTCCTTATCAAGATTGCCATTTTTACAATATTACTTCTTCCAAACCAGGAGCATAGGTTTTTGCATTTCCTCAGTTCTGCGTTAATTTCCTTCTCCAGGGTTTATAGTTCCATCAAAAAGGTGCTTTACATTCTAAGTTAATTCCTAGGTATTTATTTTCTTTGATAGCAAAATGAGTTGCTATCTTGATTCTTGCCTCATTCCTCTCATTTGTTGGCATATAGGAAGGCAGTTGACATTGAGGTTTAATTTTATACCCTGCTACCTTACCAAAGGCTTATATCAGCTCAAGCAGCTTTGGAGTAGAGTCTATAGGGTTCTTTAAATACAGAATCATGTCATCTGTAAGGAGAGAAAGTTTCAGTTCCTCTTTCCCTTTTCCTCCTCACTCGGGTTGGAATGGCCAAGATCCAGAAATCTAAGAACGTATGCTGGAGGGGATGTGGCCAGGAGGGATCACTACTACACTGCTGGTGGGATTGCAAACTCGTTCAACCACTATGGAAAGCACTATGGCAGTATCCCAAAAAGACTAAACATAGAGCTCCCCTGTGATCCAGCAATTTCACTACTTGCCAATCTTCCAGATAGGACATACTAAATTCACTAGAACAATAACATTTATCACAGCACTATTTACTATAGCAAAGGTATGGAACCAACCCAGATGCCCGTCAGTTGATGAGTAGATCAAATATAGTATTTTTACACAATGGAATTCTGTGCTTCTGTCAGAAAGAATGACATAGACGAATTTGTTAGGAAATAGAAAGACTGTAAAGTTTAGAAATTAGTTTCTGTCTCCTTCTCTCTCTCCTTCTCTATCTCTGTAAAATTTAGAAGTTCCTGTTTCTCTCTCTTTTCTCTCTCTCTCTCTCTCTCTCTCTCTCTCTCTCTCTCTCTCTCTCTCTCTCTCTCTCTCTCTCTCTCTCTCTCTCTCTCTCCTATCCTTAGGCTTGAACTCAGGGCCTGAGCTACTTTTGCTCAAGGTTAGCACTCTACCATTTGAACCACAGTGCTGCTTCTGGCTTGCTCTTTTCACGTACTATTGAGGAATCTAACCCAGGCCTTCATCCTTGATAGGTTAGCACTGTACCACTAAGCCACACAGTCAGCTTTTAGAGGTTTCTGACAAAGGTTTTCCTACATGCTATTATTTCTTCTGTGAGTGCTCTTAATGCTTGCTGACGGTTGACTTTGTTTAGAAGACTTACCCTAATGCTCCCATATACAGAGATTCTGTATATAGCTAAATGTTTTTCATTACTCAGTATTTCTCTATTGTGTATGTTCTGAAATGTACTGAAGACTGACTTCTGATTAAAAGTCATTGCACATTTGTTCTATTCATTAGTTTTCTTTTCTTCTATGGGAATCAGGTTTGTGAAGAACACAGAAGTATGCCTTCCAGGACAAACACTTTCCACATTTGTAATATTCATAAGGTTTTTCTCTCCTATGTGCATTTTATACTTAGTCATGCGTTCATGATGGATTTTTCATATTCTTATATTCATACGATTTTTATCCTGTGTCTGTGTGGTATCATGCAAACTCAACTATGAGTTCTTCAAAAAAATTTCCCTTTCATTTTATTCATAGGATTCTATCCTGTGGGTGTTTAGTGATAAATCTTGACTTGTGCCTTCTGGGGAAAAGACTGAACATTTGCTACATTCATTAAGGGTTTTATCTTGTGTTGGTTCTGTGACACAAGCTGAGTTTTCTTCCACAGACTAAAAAGTCTTTCCTATTTATTACATTGCTAAGGCTTCTCATATGTGTGAACTCTCTTACGCTTCCTGAAGGGTGAATACTGCACGAAAGACTTTCAACTTTGGTTATATTCCTAAGGTTTCTAATATGTGTGAATTCTGTTATGCCTCCTGTAATGTGACTTCCATCTGAAGGTCTTACCACATTTGATGCACTCGTACAGTTTCTCTCCTGTGTGTGTTCTCTGATGCAATTTGAGGGAAGACTTCCATTTGAAAGACATTCCACATCGGTTACATTCATAAGGTTTTTCTCCTGTTTGAATTGTCTTATGCATGTTGAGGTTTGGCTTCTGTGTGAAGGACTTTCCACATATGTTACACTCATAAGGTGTTTCTCCTGAGTATATTCTCTGATGAACATGGAGTTTTACCTTCCATTTGAAAGACTTTCCGCATTCACTACATGCATAAGTTTTCTCTCCTGTGTGTGTTCTATTATGCCCATCAAGGTATGACTTCCACTTGAAGGTCTTTCCACATTTGTTGCACACATAAGGTTTCTCTCCTGTGTGTGTTCTTTGATGCAAATTGAGGGAAGATTTCTGTCGGAAAGACTTTACACATTGGTTACATTCATAAGGTTTCACTCCTGTGTGTATTCTCTGATGAACACGAAGTTTTCCCTTCCCTTGGATAGACTTTGCACATTCATTACACTTATAAGATTTCTCTTCTGTGTGTGTTATTTGATAAACTCGAAGGTGTATCTTCTGGGTGAAAGACTTTTCTCATTTGGTACATTCATAAGGTTTCTCTTCTGTGTGTCTTCTCTGGTGCAAAGTGAGGTATGATTTCAGTCTAAAATTCTTCCCACATTTACCCCATTCATAAGATTTCTCTTCTGTGTGAGATCTCTGATGTGTGCTGAGAGCTGAATTCTGGGCAGAAATTTTATTACGTTCCTCATATTCATAAGGTTTGTCTTCTCTTGGAGATCGAGGTTGGAGCGTCAGGTCTGACTTCTCAGAAATTAATTTTCACACTTGATGTACGCATCACATATCTCAGGATATTTGCTCTGAGGTATTGTAAGGCGTATTTCATTACTGAAAGATTTCTCACATTCACTACATGTATGAGGAGTCTGTCCTGTGTACATTTTCAGATGTGTAGTGATGGTCGGTGTTAAGTACAATATTTTTCATCACACAGTACATTTAGCAGTTTTCCTCCCTCCCTGAAGAATTAGTTGGGCAGGGAGAACAGAATTATGATACTGCAGATCTTTTGGACTGTCACAATCATGAAGAAAATGCTCTGAATATCCGATGGATTTTTTAAGAACAGGAGACATACGAGATCTATATGCAGCATGCATCTCATCAGGCTTAGGAGACAGAAGCATGTTCTGACACTTAATGAACTCCTCAGTCCTCACCCCTAAGTTGTTACCATTATTACTATTCAGCTCTGGATTATGTATAGAGCTCAAATTTAAAGTTGTTGCTAATCTCACGTTTTCCTCCACTTTGATACTACTTGGAACTGCTACTTCACAAAGACATTCATGTGGACTTTCCTGGCAGGTCTTGAACACATTTTCCTTTACCTGGACATCTAAAATGAGTCCTAGAAAAAAAGACACAAACATACATGAGATACAAATATTCCTTCCTGTAAAGGTAATGACTTTACTTTCCCATCCTAAGTGTTAGATATTTTAAAATATAAAAGTGGAAATTGATTTGTGAGAAATATATGCTTTTCTCCGTAACATATTAAGAAAATGATATTTTACAATGACCAATAATGTTTTTCTGTGTTTTACTTATCTTTTTATATCACAGGAAATATTTATTGAAATTACCCAGCTATGTATTGCTACAGTTTTAAGATGAGTACTACCTATACTATACCTGCAGCTGTTTTTTTTCAAATACTGTTTTCTTTATACATTGAGGAATAGCTGCCTTTCTTTTATTTTTGAGAAATAATCTAAATACTGTGCTGTTTTGCATCTTTTTAAAACTTTCTTTTCTTTCCTTTTCTTTTTTTTGTAGTTCATAGGCCTCGGCCCTGTCCCTGAACACTTCAGCAGAAGACTATGACCCCTATCCTTGAGCTACAGAACCCACTTCCTCTTTTCTAGAGTTAACTACAGATAAGAGTCTCAGGTCCTGAGTAGCAGATAGGATTACCTTACCCAGTTTCAATGCTGTTTGCTTATTAACCATTAAGTGAGGAACACGAATTTTTTCCAGATTCAGCGGCCACAAGTTTGGTTTATATGTCTGTTTGCCTTTGATCCAAGCAAGAACGATTCTTGAGAGTAAGGACTTACACCTATATCCCTTCAGTTACAACTTCTCACTAAAGTTTCAATTTAGGTATTTGTGGGAATTTTGAAATTTGTTTCTTTCCATTTGAAGTCTTATAAAAATTCCTTTTCTAACACTCCTGTCAGTCAGAACCATGGAAGACCAGAAAATCCCCAGCTCATTGTCTAGTTAATTTTCTTATGTTGATTGAAACTTTGTTGTTTTTTTTTTCCTTCCATTCCTGGGTTTGAACTTAGGACCTAACCACTGTCCTTGGGTTTTCTCAAGACTAGAACCCTACCAATGAAGTCATTACTTCTGGCTTTTTCTATGTATGTGGTAATAAGGAATCAAACCTGTGTCTTAGTGCATGCTAGGCAAGCACTCTACCACTAGGCTCAATTTCTGGTGGGAAGGTCTGGTTCTGAATACCAGTCTCTTCCTACCAGCAAAAAGATATTATCCTTATCAGAGAATAATGCCCTGACTTATTCCTTGTTTGCTCAATCATTTATAGTCTTAGTTTTGAAGAAATGAAATATCATTCTTTCTTTCTTTCTTTCTTTCTTTCTTTCTTTCTTTCTTTCTTTCTTTCTTCCTTTCTTTCTTTCTTTCTTTCTTTCTTGTTTTGCAGTCATGGGACTTGAATTCTAGACCTGGCTGTTCTTCCTGAGCTCTTCAGCTCAAGGCTACTGCCCTATGTCTTTAGCCTCAACCCCACTTCTCATTTTCTATTGGTTCATTGGAGAGAAGAGTCTAAGGTGTTTTTGTGATAGGTCAGTCTTTGAACCTTGATCCTCAGATCTCAGCCTCCTAAGTAACTAGGATTACAGGCATGAGCCACGGGCTCATGGCTTTCTCATTTTATTTTGTTTCACAGTGATTTCTACAGAGAAATCTAACTTTAACTCTACTGCCACATAGAATTCATCATATCACCCTATGATTCTTGGTGCCGGGGGTTTGGGCTAGCATGCACAAAGACCTGGTTCAGTTCCTTGGTACTACATACAAAGAAAAAACCAGAAGTGGTGCTATGACTCAAGAAGTAGAGAGCTAGCCTTGAGAAAACCCAAGGACCATGCTCAGTCCCTGAGACCAGGCATAGGATTGGGAAAAGAAAATGATTCTTGATTCATTCACAAAGAATTCCATAGGTTCCACACAGGATTTAGGGTAACTAAGAATATTATTGCTCAGTACATCACAACATGAACTTACCAATGGGGCTCAGGCTCCAACATCAATATGAAGATGCATTCACTCACCTGTGATATTCTTGTCAGAGGAATTTCCTATCGAGAGTTCTGCACAGTGCTCTAGCTTGTCAATTAATACAGGTTTGGGAACACAGGGCCCTGTAAATTAGAAACAGTAGAGAATTATTGCTTATGCTGTGTCATCATTGCTTTAAGTTCGCAGACATCCGACTCACAAGTTATCTATTAAATCTTTTTTCTCATTTCTCACTGGCTCCATGGTTGACTTTTCCCCAGCTCTGGATTCATTTTGGATGGCATAAACTTAGCTGTCTTGCTAGAAAAATACCAGTTTGAGTCCCAGCTCCACTTACATGCATAGGTCTTCGTGCATGCTAGGCAAGCACTCAACCACAAAGTCAAACTCTTGACACTCCACTAAAATTTTTGAGGAGTTACTTGGAGTTATAGAGTTTCATGGCAATTTTTATGCCATTGCTGGCTTCAAATTAGAATTCTTAGATTTCTTCCTCCTGAATATTTTAAGATTACAGGCATGAAACATTGCACCTAGTGCCAGGTTTCCATTATAAACTCACTGTTTAGTGATTTGTAGATCCTATTTCCAATAATGCTATATATTCTATTCTGGATGGTTTATCCACTTACAATTACTGTGTAAGTTTGGAATGTCGTCTCCATTAGAGGAAACATAATTTAGAACTGTTGTCAAAGTATCCTGAAGGTATCCTGAAGAATGAGTACAAAATTACCTTAGGTTTTCTTTAGAAAGTTATGATACTTCTCAGGGCCTGGAATCTTTCATTTAAATAGTATTGAAAGTTTGATAAACATTCACGTATCTGCAAAATAACAAGGCACTTGGCCTTGCAAGTGAATTTGACTTTTGCTCACCAAAGGACACCAGGTTGCTGTAGGTCTCCAGCATTACATCTCTGTACAGGGTCCTCTGAGCATTGTCCAGATGCTGCCACTCCTTACAGCTGAAATCCACAGCTACATCATCAAATGACACCAGCTTCTGGAATGGCATATTTTCATCAAGTAATTAGCACTGAGTTATAAACACACCATGTCTGGAATTTTATTCTTTTTTTTGTTGGAATTGTATTCCTTTACTTAAATGTTTATACTTACATGAAATATTGACCTTAAAAGCTTAGGGATGGTGCCTAGGCCCAGAGTTCAAGTCCCAAGACCCACAAAAAATAAAAAGGCAAGCCACGTGTTGGTGGCTCACGCCTGTCATCCTAGCTACTCAGGAGACTGAGATCTGAGGACCATGGTTCAAAGCCAGCCTGGCACAAAATTCCATGAGACTCCTTTCCAATTACCCACCATAAAATGTTTAATGGCTTGTGGCATATCATGGTAGAGCAAATGTGGTATCGACAAAAATAAGTCGGGGGAGTAGATTTAGGTTATAAATGGAATTATTCCATTGAAATGGAACTACATTATATGATGACATATGCTGGTATTGTGAGAATATTGCAAAATCTTAGGGTATCAAGTAATAATACTGTGAAGTACACCCAGAATGTTAATGTTCTATGTCTGGCATAATAATCACTTGGGGAAGAAACTTTTTTTTCTTTTTTTTGGCTGGGGGATTTGTAAGGCTTGAACTCTGGGCTTGGGCACTGTTCCTGAGCTCTTCAACTCAAGGCTATCACCCTACCTATGAAGCCACAGTGCCATTTCCCATATTCTAGTGGTTAACTGTCGATGAGAGTCTCATGGACTTTCTAATGCCCAGGCTGGCTTTGAACCAAATCTTTAGATATCAGCCTGATATCTGAGTAGATATGATTACAGGTAGAAGTCACTGCACCTGGCAAGAAATTTATTTATTGCTGTTTCATACTACAAATTTACTGTATGTTTTACTTTTTCAAAAAGACTGAGGATGACCTTTGTTCTGTATATAATGGGAAGAGGGGTAGGGAGCTGTGAGCAGAAGAACTGAGGGGCAATACTCAGGGTAGGACAATAGCCTTAAACTAAAGAGCTCACGGCCCAAGGTCCAAGCCCCATGACTTTCCCCACTACCCCACAAAAAAATGGAAAAAAATTGGAGATTGGAGAGGATTTTCTAAAAAGAATATCTAGAAATAGTAGTTCAAAATGTAGAAAGAAGTTCAATATTAACAGTCATGAGAAAAATTAAAATTACAATGAAATCAATACTTTAAATATGTTAATATAAATATAGTTTTAAACAAAAAGATCCACATACACACACACAAACACACACACACACGCATACAAAATACAACTTTCAAAGTCTAACTATTACTGGGAAGGTAGTGAGAAGAAGTAGAACTTTGGAATAGTTCTGCAAGGAATATAAAACAATCAAAAATTGCGTGGAGAGTGCTAAAAAAGTACTAAATATAGAATTACATAGAAATATGGTCCAACACTTCTATTTCTAGATTTGTACCTAACGGAAGAGAAAGCAGAGACTAGAACAAATATGTGGAGAATCCATTCACAACCATTAATAATAATCCAAATATAGAAATATGCAAAACAATGCATTGAAAAGGAAGAACATTTTACTATATTTTACAGATGAATCTTGATTACAGTAAACTAAAAATACAGCAGTCATAAAGGAAGAGCTAGTGTATGTTTTCCCTTCCAGAGCTTCCAAGGATCAACAAACCCTTAGAGCCAAAAAGCACGATGGTTCCAGAGAATGGAGTAGAGAAGAACAGGAGCTGAATGTTTAATGATTATACATGGAAGATGAAAATTGCTCTAGATGGGTAGAATGAGAGAGAACTGTACCCTAAACAATGGTTATGTAGCAACACAGGATGGGACACACCTATACTCCCTGATCTTGGGAAACTCAAGAAGGATTTCAAGCCATCCTTGATGCATGGAAAGATCTATCATGAAAACTAATGTGGAGGGGCTGGGAGTTTGGCATAGTTGTAGAGTGCTTGTATGAAGACGAAGGTTCAATTCCGCAGTACCACATACACAGAAAAAACCAGAAGTAGTGCTGTGGCTCAAGTAGAAGATCACTAGGCTTGAGGAAAGCTGAAGGACAGTGCTCAGACCGAGTTCCAGCCAGAGGGCTTGTTTTATAAAAACCAGAAACCTGAGCATGATGGGGTGGTGGCTCACTTCTTTAATCCTAGTTACTTAGGAGGCTGAGATCTGAGGATCAAGGTTTAAAGCCATCCTGGCACAAAAAGACCTGAGACTCTTATCTCCAATTTACTTTTAGAAAATGGGAAGTGGGGCTTGGCTCCAGGGTAAGGTGGTAGCCTGGAGCTGAAGAGCTTAGGGATAGTGCCCAGGCTGAGATCAAGATCTATGACCCACCAAAACAAAAACCAAAAAACAAAAAATAATATGGAAAAATTTGGATTCTGTGAATTTTATCAGGCATATAAATGACTTTTTTTGCTGTTGAAATAACAAATTGTTTGGAAATATTTTAAAAGTTTTTACCTAGAAATGTACACTACAAATGGAATTAATAACAAACACAAAATATGCAAAAGATACAAATTATCACAATATGGGTATCCTGCTTCTGTATCTTTCACTGACTCCTGTTCAAATGAGTCACATGTTCTGAATCATTTCTCCCAGTCGATATATGCCTCAAGTGTTAGCTGTACTTCTTGGGAAATCAAAAGCAAATACTAAGCAAATGTGTGTTAGATTTTGTCAACAGTGATATTTCAAATATAAATTCCTACTCATTGCATTATTTAATATCAATGCCGGAATCTAACTTACACTGGCAGAAACTTCAAACTTTTGAGAATCTTCAAAATGGTGTGTAAATATTTAGGATCGTTATGTCTTCCTGGAGGAAAGATCCCTTTAGTAGTATGTAGTAACCTTCTTTGTCTTTTCTTACTAATTTTAGTTTGAAGTCTATTTTATCTGTTATGAGGATGGCAACTCCAGCCTGTTTATGGGGGCAGTTAGCTTGATAGAGTTTATTCCAACCTCTCACTTTCAAAAGATGATTGTTTGGGGGTAAGATGTGTCTCTTGAAGACAGCAGAACGATGGCTCTTGCTTTTTGATCCAACTAGACAGCCTATGCCGTTTAATTGGAGAGTTAAGTCCATTGATATTGAGAGATAGGATTGAGAGATATTTATTAGTTCCTACCATTTTTAAAAGCTTTTAGTAGGGCCTGTGTGTCTTGATGGTTCTTGTGGTCCTTAGATGGTATGCTGTTTTGGTGCCATTTCTTTCCCTATATTGCATTTATTTTGGTTTTCTATGTATAGAGCATCTTTGAGAATTCTCTGTAGTGTTGGTTTGTTGGGGACTGACTGTGGGGTTAGTGACCGTGACTGTGGGGTCAGTGACCTTGGACCCGCACAATTAAGTACATAAGGAAGTAAGCTCTTATCATGATTTTGGGCTGTGTCAATAGCTTCTCATTTAACCTTTTTGGGACTTGATAGCTTCTCATTCAACCTATTTCAGACTTGATACTGTTTGTACGAATGTAGCCCCTGGCAGTTCCCTAGTTTAAAGAAGTGTATTTAAGATTGAGAACTGGAAATATACTGGGCTACAGTCTTGGGCTACAGGCTTCTTAAGCTGTGGCTCCTGATCTGGGCTGTAGCCCTCCTGAACCCCATCTGTTTGTCTCTCTTCTATTTTGTCCTAGTCCTTGCCCCCTATTTCAGGAATCCCAATGTGCGAACCCTGGTTTGCTGCCGGTTGGCCCCGGCATCTGGCGCCCGAACAGGGACCCTGAACATCTGGGAAGAAGGTGAAGGACCCCTCCCTGTGGTGAGTAACACATCGTAGGACTATTAAGAGAGGATCTTAAGAGAGTGTATAGTCAGGTGTAAAAATTATGGGTCAAGTTAATAGCCATAGGTTTTTTCTACCGATCTTAACAGGCCTACTTGAAGCCCACGGAACGTGGGTGGAAAAAGGGGGGCTTCAGAGATTCCTACAGTTTGTCGAGTAGGCATGCCCGAGGGTTATAGAGGAGGAATTCCAAAAAACCTGGCAGCGGATAGGAAAAAGAAGTCAAGATTATTATAATGTATATGGCCCCGAAAAGACCCCAGTAGAGGCTATTGATGTATGGAATTTAATAAGTGAATGCATAGATCCTCAACATGAGAATGCTGAACTTAATCTTGAATTAAGGGAACTTTATGAATTAAAGGACCCTTCTGAAAACCCTGAGGCTGAGCCATATGCCGTAGCCCAAGAGAGTCTAAGTGAGATCTTGAAAAGGGAACAACAACCAGTAGATATTGAGTATCAGAATTCAGGTTTGAATATCAAGGAGGAAAGTTATGATGAGTCAATGGAGGGCCGGGTGGCTACGATGGAGAAGAAGTTAGAAGAAATGCTACATTTTCTATCGAAAATGGGGATGGAGCAGAGAGCCCCCCCAGAAGTAGGAAAGAAAGATGACCCTCAGGCCACTATGGTGTCTGATTCTAAACCTTACCCCTCACACCCGCCGCCACCGGCTGCAGCATTACGGCCTCAATCCCTTTTTCAACCTTTAGGCAAGCCTAAAGGCCCTAGCAACAAGTTCCTTTTAACAGGCACTACAACCAGGCACAGTGCATCGCAATTAAACCTGACTCAGGCTGCTAGAGAGAGGGAAGATATTTCAGGGCCTCGATGCTTCCCTAGTTTAGTTGATCATGATGAACAAGTATACCATCAACCTGTTCCTGTTAAACTGTTACAGGATTTAAAGAGTGCCTGCTCCCAATATGGGCCAACTGCCCCTTTTACTCAAGTAATATTGGAGGCCGCGTGTGCTGTTATTGCATGCCCAAATGACTGGAGGCGGCTTGCCAGAGCATGCCTTAGTGCAGGAGAGTACTTATTGTGGGAGACAGAGTTCACTGCACAGTGTCGGGCTAAAATTGAAACAAATTGGTCTAAGAACCTGCCTTACACTGTTGATCAGTTGTTAGGAGAGGGAACCTATAAAAACACCGAAGATCAATTGGGTTATGCAAAGGAGGCCTATTTGCAAATAAATGCTGCAGCGAGAGAGGCTTGGAAAAGGTTTCGCAATTCCAATCGTACAAAAAATCTAGTAGAAGTTAAACAGGGACCGAATGAACCTTATCTAGAATTTTTGTCTCGATTAATGGAGACTGCAGACCGCCTAGTACAAGATGAGAATGCAAGGAAGATTATAGTTAGACACATAGCCTATGAAAATGCCAACGCCTCCTGTCACGCGGCTATCAGACCCCATAGGAATAAGGAAGGAATCACGGACTTTATTTCACGGTGTGCTGATATTGGACCCTCCCATGTACAAGGCCTTACTTTAGCCTCCGCTCCTCAAGGAAAGATTGTTACTAAATTTATAAAATATAGAGGCCAGCGGCATTCTCCGTCTGCTAGACCCCCAGGGTGTTGCTTCTCTTGTGGACAAATAGGACACTGGATTGCACAATGCCCACACCAGGCCAAGTTAGAGAAAGAAACATCACCTGGCACATGTCCACGCTGTGGTAAAGGGAAGCACTGGGCTAAAGATTGCAAATCAGCAACAAATCGCAATGGCCACCCGTTTTCGGGAAACTGGAGAAGGGGCCAGCCTCTGACCCCACAAAACTATGGGGCAGTCCCTCCCTCTTCTCAGCCACAAGTACATCTTCTAAGAACCCCCCATAATCAGTCTCTGTCCTCTTCTGTGCCACCCCAAGCAGCACAGGGAGGGCCAGAGCCTCTCCAACCCCAGTCTCACTCACAGAGACAAGGATTAGGGTATCGTGGAGAGAGCTAATGGATTATTAAAACATCAAATTGCTAGAATACAGAAAGGAGAGTCGTATCCCGCTACCCCTGTGAATATACTTAATCATGCCTTATTTGTTTTAAATTTTTTGAATTTGGATTCAAATAATTTATCTGCTGCTCAGCGATTCTGGGAAAAAAGAGAGCAGCGTGCTTTTGCCTTAGTAAAGTGGAAGGATCCCCTAACTGGTGCTTGGCATGGACCTGATCCTATTCTAACCTGGGGTCGAGGGCATGTATGTGTTTTTTCACAAGGAGAAAATGACGCCCGCTGGCTGACTGAACGCTGCGTTCGGATCGTGGAGAGTGACAGTGGCCATCCAAGCAGCGACTCACTGGGCCTACACCCCCAAGCCTCCAGTGTGCATCCTGTGATGTGGGAAGGACCTGAGTTATTTGTGCATGTCAATTGGGACTGCTACTGATCCACTTGTTCCACACATTCATATGAGCTGTGTTTCTCCTCCTTTTACTATTATGTAGGGACCTTTTAACATATTCATTGACTCTACACAATTTAATATGTGACATTATTTTCTCTTTACTATCCCTCTTCTTAATAACCTTTTTTGTAAAAGATGCCCAGGTGAAAAGCAAAGGCCTCCAGAGGTAAGTAGAAGTCGGCCGACCCCCCTGTATGTCTGCGTTTTATTTTATTTTATTTTATTTTATTTTTGTTTGTTTGTTTGTTTGAAAAGGTGCACTGTGGGCCTAAAACAGAGGCCTGGGTGGTCAAGGGACGCGTTGACCCCCCCTCCCCTTCTGAGTTTCTTGTCGATAACAAGGCATACCTGAGAGTCCCACCAGCAAGACATGTCTAAATCTAAAAATAACTGTTTGGTGAAAACATTCATTTGAGCTCATATTTTTTTGTGTATGTTAAGTGTATCTGATTGAGTCCAATTTTCTTGTTATATGTCAATGTCTGATTATTTAAAAGTCTCCGTTTCTCTGTCCTGTTCCTGTTACATATTTTTCCTTGTCCAGTTTTGTCTTTAAAATTGGTACCATTTCTAAGTATGGATCCTTATCGTTTTTCTGTGCGTACTCAAGCACACATCCTTGTTATTTATTTGAACATCTCTGGGCCTAGCATGGCCGCTCCCCCATGTCTGCAGTTGTAACAAGCCCTGGAAAAATATATTCCAGCTAAGTTGCCTTGCAAAAAGTTTTGTTTTGAACCTGGTTCTCACCTGTAAGAGTAAAATTGGCAAAACTCTCTTGACACAAACTTCCGGAAATTGAACGGCCGATATTAATTTTGCACGCTTTATGATCTTTGAGTATGAATGTGTGTGAATGAGTGAGTGAACATGTTCAAGGTTAAATTGTCAGCATGCTGTATAAAACAATGGATAAATTTATACTTAAACACAAAGACAATTGGGTAAATCTAAGCTTAAAACTTCAACAAAAATATTAGGTTTGAATGTTTTACAATGTCTCAAAGAATTACTGTGCTGTCTTAGAGAAAAACTGGTAAATATTTTTCTAGATCCTGAAATCTGCATTTTATTGCAAGGCATACAGCTGTTTACATTGTAAACATTGTATCCTGTTTAGCACAGAGGTGTTAGGAAATTTGGGATTTATTACTTTAAGTTAAAGTTTGGAAACATGTATTAGATTTAAATGTAAAATTGTTCATTAACGTCAGAAACTTTGCCTGTCTGTCTTTTCTTGCAAACTGATACTAGAAATATGATGGTAAAATGTGGATAATGTGATTAGTATTTTAAAGAAATGTTTAAAGCTTTATCTCCATGCAATTGGGTATATTTTAAAAAAGGAAGGAAACTAAGTCCAGACTTAGACTTTTGGTGCACTGATGTCTAGTTCTTGCGTTAGGGAAAAACTGTTATTTGAGTTTAAACTGGTGTTGGAGTTTTAGACAGTAATCTAAACTGCAAAAAAAATGCCTCTTCTAAAAGGAGGCCTGAAGGCAAAGGGTGTTCCTTGAGCCCAAGGAGACCTGGAGAAAAGGGAGTGCCTTGAGCCCTTAAAGGTTTTTCAAATGCAAATGAAGACTAAAATGTTGAGTGTTTAAGTTAAAAAGTGCAAACGTTTTAAAGAACATTGGAAATGGGTTTCTGAATAATATTTGAAAGTGAAGTTGTCTTAAATGTTTTAAGAAAGAAAAAAGGAAAATCAGGACTACCAAAGTAACTTCCAGCTGCCCATGGAGAAGAACAGCAATCCTTATTCAAATGTAACTTTGGCTTTTACCAGGTTCTAGGTAAGCTCATGCTTAGAGACTATTTCTGTGTTGACCACCTTGTTGCTTTAATTGGAGTAACGTGGTCTTTTGTAGGACTCACTGATCTGAAAACTGCAGTTCTGAGCCAACCCCAGGCAAAGCAAAGTCCCTGTGAGACTGTGGTGTCAAATCTGGCAGCAGAGTGCTAATTGAGGCAGAGTTGCTTTGGAGCTCAAAGTGGCAGAGTGCTAGCCTTGAGCTGGAGAGCTGAGGGACAGTGCACAGGCCCTGAGTTCAAGTCCAGCAACCAAGCAAGTGAAATGCCAATGGGATGTCTATCCCTGTGTGGAGAGACACTACTGGGACAACGAAGCATCCAGATGCAGAAAGTCCCTGCATGGATGGCAGAGATGGTGTCAGATCCTAGAGTCACTCATGCTTGGCCATTCAATATTAATCAGAGCCGGGAGGTCATAGAATAGTTTGTAAGCATGCCTTACTAATGCCTGTGCCTTCCATAACTGGGCAGGAACTTGTCAATCATCTGTGATAGTGGGTAGTTTAAAGTCCTAACTGAGTAAAGTTTGATTTGACTCCAGCCACAAATTCAGGAAAGTTTGTGGATCTGAGGCTTGTGTCTCTATTAATCTGTTTAGATCTGACAACTGAAGCATTGTTAAGGTTGCAGAAATTTAGTTCCCCAGACAATCAAGAAAAAGCCTTTGTAAATGGGTGCTATGTAAGCTACACTATTGTAGCCAAAGATGGTTTGTGCAGTTGTTAAATGTCAAATATGATCTCTAGTTTGGAGTAAATTATTGTTCCTAATATCTAATCCTTCCAACCCCTTGATAAAACAGGCTAGGCTTCTTAAGGTCCCTGGTCAAGCACAGAGACAACACCCCTGAGTCAGCTTGAAGAAGTCACAGAAGTTGAATCTCCGCCCATCAATCCCCGTTAGACCAAGGGACCAAAGTCATTTTTGGAAAATGTGACAGGATAAATTACGGGTATAGAAAAAAGTAAAAAAATTGCACTTGTGTTTATTTTAAAATAAAGACGGGGGAGATGTTGGATACTGACTGTGGGGTCAGTGACCGTGACTGTGGGGTCAGTGACCTTGGACCCGCACAATTGAGTACATAAGGAAGTAAGCTCTTATCATGATTTTGGGCTGTGTCAATAGCTTCTCATTTAACCTGTTTGGGACTTGATAGCCTCTCATTCAACCTATTTCAGACTTGATACTGTTTGTATGAATGTAGCCCCTGGCCGTTCCCTAGTTTAAAGAAGTGTATTTAAGATTGAGAACTGGAAATAAACTGGGCTACGGTCTTGGGCTACAGGCTTCTTAAGCTGTGGCTCCTGATCTGGGCTGTAGCCCTCCTGAACCCCATCTGTTTGTCTCTCTTCTATTTTGTCCTAGTCCTTGCCCCCTATTTCAGGAATCCCAATCTGCGAACCCTGGTTTGCTGACGGTTGGCCCCGGCATTGGTTTTGTTTCGACATATTGTTGCAGCTTTTCCCTGGAATGGAATGTTTTTATTTTTCCCTCAGTTATGAATGAGAGCTTAGCTGGCTACAGTATTCTTGGTTGGTAGTTATTTGATTTAAGAGCATGACATATATGCTTCCAGTCACTTCGTGCTTCCATGGTCTCTGCTGAGAAATCTGGGGTTATTCTGATTGGTTTGCCTCGTTCCTCTCAGTGTTGGCGTAAAGTAAGGCAGTTGATTTGTGATGGTTGATTTTATGGCCTGCTACCCTTCCAAAGCTTTGAATCAGCTCAAGGAGCTTGGGAGTAGAGTCTATAGGATTCTTTAAATACAGAATCATGTCATCTGCAAAGAGGGATAGTTTCATTTCCTCTTTCCCTACTTGGATCCCCTTTATGCTTGCTTCTTGCCTTATTGCACTGCCTAGGAATTCTAGTACTATGTTAAAAAGGAGTGGAGAGAGTGGGCATCCTTGTCTCATTCCTGATTTTAGAGGGAATGGCTTTAGATTTTCACCATTAAGTATAATACTAGCAGTGGGTTTCTCATACACAGCCTTTATCACATTGAGAAATGTTCCATGGATTCCTAGTTTCTCCACATCTTTTAACATGAAGGGGTTTTGGATCTTGTCAAATGCCTTTTCCGCATCTATTGAGACAATCATGTGATTTTATCCCTGCTCCTGTTGATGTGTTGAATTATATTAATTGATTTGTGTATGTTGAACCAGCTTTGCCTCCCTGTGATGAATCCAGTTTGATCATAGTGTATAATTTTTTTGATGAGTTGTTGTAGAAGGTTGGCCAGTATTTTGTTGAGAAGTTTTGCATCGATGTTCATCAAAGAAATGGGTCTATAGATCTCTTTCTTTGATGAAACTCTGTCTGGTTTGGGGATGAGGGATATACTGGCTTCACAGAATGAGTTTGGTAAAGAACCTTCATTTTCAATTTCGTTGAAGAGCTTGAGGAGTATTGGTGTGAGCTCTGCTTTGAAGACCTTATAGAATTCAGCTGTGAATCCATCTGGCCCTGGGCTCTTTTTAAGTGGAAGTTGTCTAATTTCCATTTCTATTTCAGAGCTTGAAATAGGCCTGTTGAGTTGGGTTAGCTCTTCTTGGTTCAGTGTGGGTATGTTAATATTTTCTAGGAATTAACCCATTTCTTCTAGATTCTCAAATTTGTTGGCATAAAGGTTTGAGAAGTATTCCCCCATGATATTTTGGATCTTGGTAATTTCTGTCGTGATATTACCATTTTCATCTGCGATTTTGTTTATTTCGATATGCTCTCTTCTTTTTTCGGTAAGATTTGCTAAGGGCTTGTCAATTTTGTTAATTCTTTCAAAGAACCAACTCCTTGTTTTGTTGATGCTTTCTATAGTTTTTTTTTATTCCAAATCATTTAATTCTGCTTTGATTTTAATAATTTGCTTTCTCCTAATGGGTTTAGGGTTGGTTTGTTGCTCTTTTTCCAGGAGGTTAAGGTGAGACATTAACTAGTTGGTTTGCCATTTTTCCAACTTGCTGTTGTAGGCACTCAGCGCTATAAATTTTCCTCAGAGTACTGCCTTTGTTGTGTCCCTAAGGAGTTGATATGTGTGTGCTCCTTATTGTTAAATTTCATAAACAGTTGGATATCTGTTCTGACCTCTTCGATTACCCATTGTTTTTGATTCAACAACGTGTTGTTCAGTCTCCATGAGTTACAGGGTTTTCTTTGGTGGAGATGTGTGTTCAGCTCCAATTTGATGCCTTTATGGTCTGAGAGTGTGCATGGAATAATTTCAGTGTTTATGAATCCGTCCAGGTTTGCTTTATGGCCTAAGATGTGGTCTATTTTGGAAAATGTTCCATGTGCTGCTGAGAAAAACGTATATTGTGGTGTTACTGGGTGGAATATTCTGCAGATGTCTGTTAGATCTAGTTGGTCTATATAGTTGCTCAGTTCTAAGGTTTCTCTTTTGAGTTTTTGCCTTGTTGATCTGTCCATAGGTGAGGTTCGTGTGTTAAACTCAACAACAGTCACTGTATTTCGATCTATGTATGGTTTCAGTGTAAGTAAAGTTTGCTTGATGAAGTTTGGAGCTCCGGGATTGGGTGTGTAAATATTTAGGATCGTTATGTCTTCCGGGAGGAAAGATCCCTTTAGTAGTATGTTGTAACCTTCTTTGTCTTTTCTTACTAATTTTAGTTTGAAGTCTATTGTATCTGATATGAGGATGGCAACTCCAGCCTGTTTATGGGGCAGTTAGCTTGACAGAGTTTATTCCAACCTCTCACTTTCAAAAGATGATTGTTTTTGGGTAAGATGTGTCTCTTGAAGACAGCAGAACGATGGCTCTTGCATTTTGATCCAAGTAGACAGCCTATGCCGTTTAATTGGAGAGTTAAGTCCATTGATATTGAGAGTTAGGATTGAGAGATATTTATTAGTTCCTACCATTTTTAAAAGCTTTTAGTAGGGCCTGTGTCTTGACAGTTCTTGTGGTCCTTAGATGGTATGCTGTTTAGGTGCCATTTCTTTCCCTATAATGCATTTATTTTGGTTTTGTATGTATAGAGCCTCCTTGAGAATTGTCTGTAGTGTTTGTTTTGTTTCGGCATATTGTTGCAGCTTTTCCCTGGAATGGAATGTTTTTATTGTTCCCTCAGTTTGAATGACAGCTTAGCTGGCTACAGTATTCCTGGTTGGTAGTTATTTGATTTAAGGGCATGACATATATGCTTCCAGTCACTTCGTGCTTGCATGGTCTCTGCTGAGAAATCTGGGGTTATTCTGATTGGTTTGCCTTTATAGGTTACTGATCCCTTTTCCCTGGCTGCCTTTAGGATCTTTCCTTTCGTTTCTATTGATCCAGTTCGGATCACAATGTGGCGGTGGGATGTTCTTTTCTGGTCAGGTCTGTTTGGGGTTCTAAAAGCTTCTCGTATCTGGATGGGCCTGCCCTTCTGGATATTTGGGAAATTCTCTGAGATGATTCCCTGAAGTATATTTCCAATACCATTGACCTCTTTCTCCACTCCCTCCTCAATACCAACTAGCCTTAAATTAGGCTTCCTAATTGTATCTTGGACCTCCTGAAGCGCACTCCCATATTTCCTAGATTTGGATTGACTCATTTTCTGTTCTTTCTCTATAATACCTAAATTATCTTCAGCCCCGGAAATTCTCTCCTCTGCATTGTCTAACCTGCTATCAAAGCTATCTACTTTATTTTTCATCTCCCTTGCTTCTAATTGCTCACTTTTTATGCCTTGCGTCTCTTGTTTTAGATCATGTATGGATTTCTTTATCTCCTTGATTTCCTTTTGAGTGGTTAGCTCAGTAGCTTTATTTTCTTTGGACATTTGCTGGAGTTTGGTCACGTTTTTATTTGTGGATTCTATGAATTCATCCATCTTTCTTTGAAAAACCTTTATTATGGCCTCCTTTATGGCTTCTTCTTTTTCACTTATCACCTTGTTTTTGCTTTCCTCTTGTTCAGCTATGGCTTCCTCCATTATCTCTTTCTTTATATTTTCACATTTTCCATTAATAATGTTTATCAATTGCATTTGTGTAGCACTTGGAAGACTCTCCTCTAGGTTTGCCAGTGACTGTTCCATTGTCTGTTTACATTGGGTGGGGGAAGTTGTTTCTTGATTTGACATTTTTCTTGAGTTTCTTGTTCTGCCCATTTGAAAATGGGAGCAAGATTACTACTAAATGTGATTACAGTTTTTCAGATATAACCAACCTAGACCTCTGTAGCTGGCAGACACTAGATGTTCACATGTTTTGATTGGTATTATCACTCTTTCTTTTTGTGCACTTACAGACCAGTCTAATACAACCACTGATAAGCGATTTATACCCAAAACAATAAGCCTCTCAATCCAATCTCTATTGACTTTAAGTGCCTCTGAGCCTAGAGAATAATTAACCACCTACATATACAATATTGCTCAACAGCCATCAAGTGTACATCCGTGCAGTATAAGGGTTGAAAGACGAGCAGAGGTCCAGAGATAGAAAAAAAGAATGAGAGAGGTCAGCTGAGGTACAAGAGGATTAACGTAGGAGTGTAAGAATATTGTAGTAATGAAGAAAAGGTATAGCATAAGGATAACTGACCTAAGTTGGTAAGTAGGTAACATATTTGAGTACAAAGTTTGGAAAGTATTAGAATAAAACTTATGTATTGCTGCACGACTAGCTCTTAACCCAACCAGTGGCCTCACAGTGGACCATGGGATGGATCTGTTTTTTTTGTCTACGTTGAGGGAAAGGGGTATTTCACAAGATGCAGAAGCGAAGATTTCAGAAGCAAATGCTGTGAGTGAATTAGCTCGTAAAAAGCATTTTTATTTTCTTTTATCTTTCTGCCAGTCTTGGGGCTTGAATTCAGGGCCTGAGCACTGTCCTCGGGTTTTCTCAAGTCTAGCCCTCTGCCACTTGAGCCACAGTGCCACATCTATATTTTCTTTTTTTTCTTTTTTATTGTAATTAGTAAAAGGGTTACATGATATTTGCCAGATAGAAGGTGCATTAATTCACATACATTGATACCCTTTCACATGTCTTGGTATCCGTTTCCCTCCCTCCCCACACCCCCCTTCCCTATCAAATTTGAAATATCCAAATACAAATAAATTCAATATATCAGATAACAAAGTGAGATACTATACCAATATGAGATAACAAGGGACAGCAAAGGAGATGCAAGACAACATATTACATTAAGAACAACAACCATTCATTATATGGCTTTTGTTTCACTATTCTGGAGGTCCTTTTAATCAACTTCACATTATATGTCCTTATGTATCAAGATTTTGCTCTATTGCAAATCTCTGCTAGTAGAGCCCAAGATTTCTACTGATTATGACGAATGAGGGAAACCATTGAGCCTAAGTTCCTTTGAGTCTGGCTTACTTCACTTAATATGATTTGTTCTAAGTCTTTCCATTTCCTAACAAATGGGGCGATGTCATTCTTTCTGACAGCAGCATAGAATTCCATTGTGTACAAATACCACAACTTTTTGATCCACTCATGAACTGAGGGACATCTAGGTTGGTTCCATATCTTTGCTATGGTGAATAGTGCTGCAATGAACATTGTTGTGCTAGTGGGTTTAGTATGCCCTTGTTTCTGGATTGTTGGGTAAATGCCAAGTAGTGGAATTACTGGGTCATAGGGGAGTTCTATGTTTAGCCTTTTGAGGCACTGCCACACTGCTTTCATAGTGGTTGAACGAGTTTGCACTCCCACCAACAGTGTGGTAGTGATCCCTCCTGGCCACATCCCCTCTAGCATCTGTTGTCATTCGTTTTCCTGATCCTGGCCATTCTAACTGGAGTGAGGTGGAATCTTAGAGTTGTTTTGATTTGCATTTCTTTTATGACCAGAGATGTGGAGCATTTCTTCATGTGTCTGTAGGCCATTTTTGTTTCTTCTTCAGAGAAGAATCTCTTTAAGTCTTTGGCCCATTTTGTAATGGGATGGGTGTTACTTTGGAGGTTAGTTTTGGAGTGATTCAATTTTTTGAGTTGTTGATATATTTTAGATATGAGGCCTTGTTCCGTTGTTTGGGTGGTGAAGATCTTCTCCCACTCTGTAGGCTTCCTGATTAGTTTACTAGCTATATCCGTTGCCATACAAAAGCTCTGCAGTTTAATGCAGTCCCACTTATCTAGCCTTTCTCTGATTTGTTGTGATTCTTGGTCCTTATTAAGAAAGTTTCGACCTGTGCCAAGGAGGCCTACTCTATCTCCTATTCCTTCCTGTAAACTTTTCAGTGTGTCAGCTTTTACCTCCAGGTCTTTGATCCATTTGGAGTTAATTCTAGTGCAAGGTGACAAAGAAGGATCCAACTTTAGTTTTCTGCAGTTGTTTGACCAGTTCTGCCAGCACAACTTGTTGAAGCGGCTATCTTTCTTCCATTCTATTTTTTTGGCTCCCTGGTCAAAGATTAGGTGGCCATAGGTCTGTGGTTTAATATCTGGGTCCGCAGTTCTACTCCATTGGACTTCAGGCCTGTTCTTGTGCCAGTACCAAGCTGTTTTGAGAATTATAGCTGTGTAATTGAGTCATAAGTTTGGAATTGAAATTCCTCCAGCGCTGTTCTTTCTGCTAAGAAGTGTTTTTGCTATACGGGGTCTTTTATTATTCCATATGAAATTTTGAATTGCCTCTTCTATTTCTTTAAAGAATGACATTGGAATGTTGATTGGTAGTACACTGAATATGTAGCTAGCCCTTGGCAAAATTGTCATTTTCACAATGTTGATTCTTCCAATCCAGGAGCATGGGAGGTTCTTCCATTTCCTTAGTTCTGCTTTAATTTCCTTTTTTAGGGTTTTAAAGTTTTCATCTAAACGATCCTTTACATTCTTAGTGAAGCTAATTCCTAGGTACTTTATTTTCTTTGAGGCTATTGTGAAAGGAGTTTCTTTCCTGATTATTGCCTCGTTCCTCTCACTGTATGCTTGCTTCTTACCTTATTGCACTCCCTAGGAATTCTAGTACTATGTTAAAAAGGAGTGGAGAGAGTGGGCATCCTGAATGCTACCCCTTAGCACTTTATGCAAAGCTTAGGCCTGTGGCATTTTAAGCACAATTCAACGCTCTGTTTTTTGTTGGTTAATTAGAGGTAAAAATTTTATGGAATTTATTGCATATCTGATTTTGAACTGGAATCCTCAGCTCTCAGCTTATCTTGAGTAGCTAGGATTACAGTACTTTTACAACCTGTATGCTCATACACATCGCTTCTGATCCAAACACTCATTGTTCAATTTAACTAACAAGATGTGAGGAAAGATGATTGACTGTAATTTACTAGATGGGCTTCTAGTGAGTATATATTTCCACTTCCACTCTGAAGCCAGGGAAATGTTTCTGGTACATGTTTCAACTATCTCCCAAGGAGGAAATAATGTGTGAGTACGTTTGCTAGTATTTCAGATAGGAGATGGACTTTGGTGTTTGGAACCAGTTGGGCAGAGTGTATCAGCTGGGTTGTGATAATAGAGATGATGTCTTACACAGGAATATTTTCATCCCAGACAGACTTAATCCAGATCCTTGGATTTCAGGCCTTGAGTAGATAGAATTACAAGTGTGGGCTGCCACCACCACCTGGTTCATTTTGGAAACCTTAATTGCTTCTCATTTGTTCTTTTCCTTTTTTGGAAGATTGATCTAAGCTGGCTGATTGTGCATCACAATGAAGTGATTGGCCTCAGGAATTGCAAATATTTGTTTCATAAGCACGGATTGAATGAAAGTTGATCTAAACCCAATAGTATTTTCCTTCTGATACATAGGGAACTTACTTATATCATTTTTCCTTGCCTTTGCTTTCCCAAAGCAAGCAACATGTTTCTTAAAACTATACTTCATGAGAATATTATAATTAGAAGCTATCTTCTGCACACTTCAGAATAGTCCTTGCATTTATAAACTTATATTACAATATTAGGTAGAAGAATGGTGACTGTTAGTTTCATAACTATTTCATATGTTTTACTCTTTAAGGCTCATTAACTCAAGAAGGGATTAAATACATTTAGATAATAGTAGATCATAGCTGCTGCTGATTTGATGTGTGTGCAGATGATAAACAGATTTATTAGGATTACTCAAAAGTTTTCTTCAAATTTTCAGTAGTAGACTGCTATGCTAACTGGAAGGTGATAGTAATGATGCTGAAAATCTATGAATCAGCTATGAAGCAGAATTTCAGGGGAGAGTATTTGCTAGGGACTTAATTTCTAAGACGCATATCAAGAATATTGAACTATAACACCAAATGATGGAGGACTCAGCGTCACAATTTGTTTGTTTTATGCAAGTCCTGGGACTTGAACCCAGGGCCTGGGAACTGTCCTTAAATGTTTTTTTTGCTTCAGGCTAGTGTTCTACCACTTGATCCACAGCTCCACCTCCAGATTTTTGGTAATGAACTGTAAATCAGAATATCATGCAATTTGTTTGGGCTGGATTCAAACCTGATTCTGTGTAGATAGGATTCCAAGTGTGAGCGCACAGAGCCTGGCTAGTATCATTCATCACTCAAGTCATGGGACTGCAATTCTGCACCTGGGTCTTGTCACTGAGCTTTTCAGCTCAAGACTACTGCCCTATCCCTTGAGCCATAGGGCCACTTCTGGGTTTCTGGTGGTTAATTGGAGATAAGAGTCACATGGACTTCAGTGCCCAGGCTGACTTTGAACTGCTATCCTTGGATCCCAGCCTCTTGAGTAGCTACATTTACAAGTGTGAGCCACCATACCCGGCTAAATTATTTTTTAAGTTAATTTTTTTAAGTCAATATATAGTTGGCATACGGTTACATAAATAATGAACACATTTCTTAAGAAAATTGTTATCCCCTCTCTCAATTTTGTCTGTTTTCCTTCCCTCAGCCCCCTCTCCACCCAGATTGTTCAGTTCATTTCCGTTTAGTGTCTTCCAAGTATCACTGTTCAATTGGTTCACCCTTTTTCCTTTGTTTTTTTTTTTTTACCATTTTATTATACCCTCTCCATTCCCCAAATCACATAAACCTATGTACAAGACACAGGGTACCCGAATTCAACACAATGACTACAGAGAATAAAACTAAAGGGAAAAAGAAGAAAAGAGGTAAAAAGCAAAGAAAATGAAAGAACATCATACAGTACCTTAGAAGCAACAACACTGAAAAAACAAAACATAACACATTGGGCTGAAAATGAAGCTTGCCTAGCATGTATGAAACCCTGGATTCCATTCCTCAGCACCACATAAACAAAAACTGGAAGTGCCACTGTGACTCAGCTGGTAGATTTCTAATGTTCAGCACAGAGTGTCTCCAAGTGACAAAAATCTGTCACATTTAAGTCAGGCTTCAAAACTTTGCTAGGAACCAGTTACGTGATTTGGAAGAAAGTCCAATTTTCAAAAAATCACTAGCCAGGCGCTGGAAGGTCATAATTGTCATTCTACTAGCCAGGGAGAAGGTAATTTAAAGCCTTGCAAGCAAAAAAACGAAAACAAAAAAACTGTAAGATTCTTCTCTCCACTTATCCACCCAAAAACTAAGTGGAGTTGTGGCTAAAACTGGTACAGCATTAGCCTTGAGGAAGAAGAACTAAGAGACCTTGCCCAGGTCCAAAGTTCAAGCTCCCCACCATGAAAGAAAAAAAAAGGAGTCCAGATACCTTAGTTTCAAAAGTATATCTACATATTAGTAGATTTTTCTGATCTTTCCTCATTCATCTGATGGAACCACATAATCTTGATCCTGACCTGACTAAGAGACTACATTGTGCTTAATAAATTCATTCCACATATTCCAGTAGAATCTGGACAGCTAACAGCCACTTACCAATGTGTTATTCTCCGTTTAGGCCAGTATGTCTTCATACCATCTACACAGTCAGCTATATCATCTTTCCAGAAGTATCATTAAGTGTAGAACACTCAGAACTAAAATAATTGCATAAAGATGTAATAAAACCCCTTGATTCATTAAGAAAATTTCTGTACCACTTAGAGCAAGTACATTAGTGGTATTTACCTCTAGCCTCTTTTTTAAAAAATATTTATTAACATTAAATTTTACATCATATTTCAAATGTCATGTTTAACCAACAAGTATTCAAGAAGGGAATCGCTATACAATCACTGGCACATAGATTTTAGAATATAGTAAAAATTAAGCTGAGTCTTTGTATGTCATAGATACAGATTAATCTATAATAAAACACATGTCTATAGAGTGTATAGTCTATCCTAGATTTTTATGTCTATGTAGTTATGTTTATATCTCCAAAATTATGTCCAGAACTTTGGGTATCAACTATTCAATCATCGCTCTACTACTGTTTGAAACTAATATCCATATATTAAGTATACCATGTAATTTTTTTCCTTCTTCTTCACTTATCTCACTCAACAGGATTCACTCTAATTTCATCCACTACCCCAAAAATGCCATTATTATTTTTTTCTGTGCAGATCTTCTTTTATGTATTTATTTTTATTGTAATTTATAGAAGGGTTACATTATATTCACCAGATAGAAGGTGCATTACTTCTCAAACTTTGATACCCCATGTAATGATATGATCCCCATTTCCCTTCCCCTACCCCCACTCATGTTCATTTCCCCCCTTCCCTATCCAATTTCAAATAACCAATTAGGCACATATGAAATATATCAGAAAACAAGGTGAAATATTGTAACAATATGATATAACCAAGGGATAGCAAAAGAGATAAGAGATCACATAGTTCATTAAGGACAACAATCACTCATTATATGAGTTTTGTTTCTTTATCTTGGAGGTCCTTACATTTAGTGTCATACTATTTGTCACGATGTCTCTAGATTTTGTTCTATTGTAAATCTCTGGTAGCAGAGCCCAAGGTTTCTACTGAATTTGACAAATGAGGGAGACTCTTGGGCCTATGTTCCTTTGAGTTTGGCTTACTTCACTTAATATGATTTTTTTCCTTTTCATCCACTTCCCCGAGAATGCCATTATTTTATCTTGTCGGTTGGCTATGTATCATTCCATTGTGTGTGTGTGTGTTTGTGTGTGTGTGTGTGTGTTTGTGTGTGTGTGTGTGTGTGTATCACATTTTTTGTAGTAGGGCATCTGGTTGTTTCCATCATCCAGCCTCATTTTCTACAGATATTTTTATAGTCTCTTTTTTATTTTCAGGGTAATGTATAGAGGGGTTACGATTACATTTACAGGTAGTGGACTGCATTACTTCTCACACATTTATTCCACTCCACATGTTTTTGTCCCCAGTTCCCTCTCCCCTCCCCTTCCCAATCATCTTGTTTCCCCCCTTCCCTTTCCTATTTGACATAAACAAATAAACATATATACAATATGCCAGGGAAAAAATCAGATACAGTAACAATTTGACATTAACCAAAGGGCAAAATAAGAGATGAGAAATAACATAGTAGATTAAGGACAAAAATCACACAAGATTAAGAGCAACGATGACACAAGGTATAGCTCTTGTTCCCATATCCTAGAGATCCTTTCATTTAGTCTCATCCTATATGACCTTATATACCTAGGTTTTTGAGTTATTGTAATCCTCTGCTATGAGAGTCCTAGATGTGAACTAATTATTACAAATGAGGGAAACCATTGAGCTTATGTTTCTTTGGGTCTGGCTTGCTTCACTTAATATGAATTTTTCCAAGTCTTTCCATTTCCTTACAAATTGGGCGATGTCTTTCCTTCTGATGGCAGCATAGCATTCCATTGTGTATAAGTACCACATCTTCTTGATTCAGTCATCTACTGAGTGGCATCTGGGTTGGTTTCATAGCTTTGCTATGGTAAATAGTGCTGCAATGAGCATCATTGTGGTAGTGGCTTTAGTATGTCCTTGTTTCTGGACATTTGGGTAGATGCCAAGTAGTGGATTTGCTGGATCATAGGGGAGCTCTATGTTCAGTCTTTTGAGGAACCACCACACTGCTTTCCCTAGTGGTTGAACGAGTTTACACTCACACCAACAGTGTAGGTGTGATCCCACCTGGCCACTTCCCCACCAGTATCTCTTATTAGATTTTTTGATAATGGCCATTCTGACTGGAGTCAGGTGGAATCTCAAAGTTGTTTTGATTTTCATTTCCCTTATTTCTAGAGATATGGAGCATTTCTTCATGTGTCTAAAGCCCATTTTAATTTTTTCTTCAGAGAATACTCTTTTAAGTCTTTAGCCCACCTTTTAATAGGATGGTTGTTTCTTTGAAGATTTGTTTGGGAGAGATTCATTTTTTTCAGCTATAGATATATTTTAGATAACTACATATATTTTTGAAGAAAATAGAATGGAAGCCGTCATGGTGGCTCACAACTTAATTTCAGCTACTTAGGAGGATCAGGGCTTAGGATCACAGGTCAAAGCCAACCAGGGCCCTACAGTGTGTGAGATCAAACTCTGTGAACATACAATGACTGTAAGAGGAATCTCACTGCCTGGGAATGTAGCCTAATGGTAGAGTGCTCACGTAGAATGCATGAAGACCTAGGTTCTATTCACCGGTACCGCATACTCAGAAAAAAGATAGAAGTGGCGCTGTGTCTCAAGAGGCAGAGCACTCACCTTGGGCAAGCGAGTCCAATGAAAATGTCTAGGCCCTGAGTCCAAGCCGTAGGACTGGCAAAAAGAAAAAAAAAGAGCAATCTTACTTAAGTAACAAGGAATGTACCCTATATTTATACAGACTGAAAAATTCATTAAGAAATTAGAAAATATGTATAAAGTGCATAATTTCTTTTGTGTGTTGGCACTGGGTCTTCAATTGAGTGCTTCAGCTCTATCCCTGACCTTTTCTGCTCAAGGCTAGCACTCTACCAATGCAGCCCCAAATCAACTATCTTCAATTGAGATATAAGCGAGGAATATTTCAGGGTGCTTCATGAAAAACATTTTTATAAATTGAAACTTTCGACACAGTCTTATTTTAGTATGAATGTTGAGATGGGAAGAGACAGAAAAAGTGAAATGTTTCCTGATCCCCATAGAGAAGAGACTCAGCAGAACCACTGTGGTCTGCAGGCTTCTTTGTGAGTTTTGTTTGCTTGTTTGATTTTTGTCAATTGTGGGGCTTGAACTCTGGGCCTGGGCACTGTCCCTGAGCTCTTCAGCTCAAGGCTAGAGCTTTAATCTGTGAGCCACAATGCCACTTCTGGTTTTTCTGGCAGTTAACTGGGTACTTGGCTGGCTTTAAACTTGTATTCTCAGATCTTAGCCTATTGATTAGCTAACATTATAGGTGTGAGGTACCATCACCAGGCTGCTGCTCTGTTACTATGCAGGTTCTGGATCAAGAACTTCAAGTTCTTACTTCAATTTTTTCTTCTCTTGCCTGATACTCTGCCATTTGAACGAAGCCCCAGTTCCTGGTCTTTGTTGGTTAATGAGAGATATTATGATTTTCTAATATTCATAGCAACGATTATTAAACCCAGCATTTTACTTACTTGAATAAATTAAGAGATAGGACCTAGTGAGATGGAAAACAAAATTTTTTTTCAAGTTGCTATCCTGTTCTAATGCATAAGTCTGGCTATTTTGCTTACACACAAATATATATTTTACCAGTTTCTACTCTATTTTTGCTTAGCTTACAACCACCACTGCCATTTCATAGATTTTGTTGTTGTTGTTTGCGGTGCTTGAACTCTGTGCCTGGGCTGTTCCTCAGATCTTCAGTTCAATGCCAGTGCTCTACTACTTTTGATTTGGCCAGTCCTGGGCTTGAACTCAGGGACTGAGCACTGTCCTTATATTTTCTCAAGGCTAGGGCTCTACCACTTCAGCCTCAGCACCACTTCCAGCATTTTTCTATGTATGTGGTATTGAGGAATTGAACCCAGGTCTTCGTGCATGCTAGGCAAGCACTCTACCACTAGGCCAAACTCCGAGCCCCAAATTATTCATCATTACTATTAGCTATCTTCTTTTATTATTATTGATTCATCATGGTGCTTGGACTTTGGGCCTGGACACTGTCCCTGAGCTCCTCAGCTCAAGGCTAGCGCTCTTCCTCTACAGCTCCATTTTTGGTTTCTGGTAGTTAATTGGTGATGTAAGTCTCACAAACATATGTGTGCAGGCTGACTTTGGGCTTTGAACCAAGATCCTCCAATCTCAGCCTCCATAGTAGCTAGAATTACACGCTTCAGCCAGCAGTGCCTGACTGTTTGATGTCTCTGTCTCTGTCTCTCTGTCTCTGTCTGTCTCTGTCTGTCTGCCTGTCTGTCTGTCTCTCTCTCTCTCTGTCTCTGTGTCTCTCTCTCTGTCTCTCTGTCTCTCTGTCTGTCTCTCTGTCTGTCTCTCTCTCTCTCTCTCTCTCTCTCTCTCTCTCTCTCTCTCTCTTTTGGTTGTAAGACTTTAATTGTGCACCTGGGCAGTGTCGCTGGGCTCTTCAGCTCAAGGCTACAACCTTAAACACCTTGAGCCACAGTGTCACTTCTGGTTTTCTGGTGCTCAAGTGGAAGTAACACTTTCATGGACTTTAGTGTCTGGCCTGGCTTTGAACTGTGATCCTCAGAACCCAACCTTCAGAGATCAATTCCAGCTTTTTTTTTTTGGTGTAAGTGGTACAGAGTAATTCAACACAGGGCTTTGTGCATACTAGGCAAGCAAACTACCACTAGTGTGCACTCCAGCCTTAGATAAGGGCTTTCTTTTTCTTTTTCTTTTTTTCACTCATGGGGCTTGAACTCTGGGCCTGGATGTTTACCTTAAGCTCTTCAGCTCAAGGCAAGAGCTCTACCACTTGAGGCACATTGTCATTTTGAATTTTCTGGCTTATTTGGAAATAAGATTCTCACAGATTTTTATGCCTGGGCCGTCTTTGAACCTCGATCCTCCAGGGTAGCTAGGATTACCAGGGTAAGCCACCAGTCACGGGCATTAAATTATTATTTTTTGCATGTCCTATGGCTTCAACTCATGGCCAGAGCACTGTCCTAGGGCTTGCTCAAGGATAGCACTTTACTTCAGCCAGCCAACTCCCGGTCCAAATAGACCACTCTTGAAGCTAGAATTATAGAGATCTGCCATAATACTGGCATGTCGTTATCTAAGTATATAATTTTTCTTCTATTTTTGATGGCTTTTCCTTAGTGTACCTATTTCCTACATATTTTATGGAAAACTTCCTTCCCACTGGGGCCATAAGTTAAGCCTAGTTTAAGAGTTCTTGCCGAGCATGAATGAAGACCCAAGTTCAATTCCTCAGCAGGACATAGATAAAAAAATATAAAGTGGTGCTGTGGCACATGTGATAGAACTTGCGCCTTAAGAATAAACAAAAACAAAAACAAGGATCGTGCTCAGGTCCTGAGTCTAAGCCCAGTACTGGCAAAAAAAATTCTGCCCAAAGTAGACATTTAAACTTATTGTACTTTTCAAAAAATGTGTTGTCAAGGTGATATACAAAGAGATTGCTGTTACATATGTAATGAGTACATTTCTTGTAAACACTGTTACCCCCTTCCCCTATTCTCTTTCCCATCCCCCCACGTCATAAATTTCATTTACAACAAATATATATGTATTTTCATTCCTGAAAAAAATTGTTTAAAATGTGTTCAAATAAATAATGTAGGTTGATATATTTATCAAAATGGATTACTTGAACTCTAAAATAAACCTTCTAGGTAATATTTCTCATAAAATTGTAGTAATGCTATAAAACTAATAAAAAAGGAATTTTAGTTATTAATTTCTTATGTTTTACCTTTAACATTATTACACAAAGCATGCTCTTTATGGTATTAATACAGACAGCATGAAATATGATTATGTTAAAAAATTAAATGATTAAAAATAGTAAGGTTGGGGGCCAGTAGTTTGGCTTGGTGGCACACACCCTGGACTGGCAAAAAAGAAGTAGGGTTAGATAAAACAGATTTATTTCCAAATGTGTGGAAAATGGTATGATTTCTTGTTTTCCTAGTCCTGGGGCTTGAACTGAGGGACCAGGAACTGTCCTTGGGCACATTTGTTCAAGGGTGGCACTCTGACACCTGAGCCACAGTGCCCCATCTGCTTTTTCTGTGTATGCAGGGTCGAGGAATTGAATCAAGGTCTTCTTGTATACTAGGCGAGCACTCTACAAGTAGGCCACATTCAAAGCCAAAGTACATTTTTGATGCTATTGTGGAGTTTTAATTTTCTTAAATATTTGTACAAAGCACAATGGATATATAAACAGACTTGAACTCACAGAACAGAGTCCCACATAATATTACAGGTACTCTGGCACTTCTCCCGATTGACAAAACACATTTCCAGGCATCTGCTCTGTCCTTAAGCTTTGGTAGCTGACTTGTCTTTCCATGGAGGCCTGGCCTGGATTCCTGGTGATTCCATGCATTTCATAGTTCCCTGTATATCCAGTAAGGTTGTCTTCTATGGGACCAGACCTGTCTGGTTTTAGGCCCACCCAGGACCTATGTGTCTGAGGTCTCACATTATAAGTGGAAAATAAAACACAATATAATAAGCACTGAAGAACTGCACACCATAATATTAACAATGAGAGTTTAATAGTTAGCAAAGTAAATACAATGAATACTTGACAAGAATCATGAGAGCAAGATAAAGAGATGTCTTTGTAGGAAGGGGACAGGGAAGCTCTAAATCCAGACTGGCCTCCAAGTTGCCTTCAGACAGTAATTCTCCTTCAGAGTCCTCAGAAGGGTCTCCTTCCTCATGAGAAACAGAATGTCCTTCCTGAGTTAAGAGGGGGATGGATTCTGGTTTGTCGAATGGAGATTGAGTCTCTTTCAGTGAGATGGATGGGTCTGGATATTCTGTGAGGATGGATTCATTTTCCTCCAATGAATCCAGTATTGAGAGTACACTTGCTGCTTCCCATGGGGACATTTTCCATGAGCCCAGCATGTGCCCCTTCAGCTTGCACAATAAGTGGAGTGTTACTCTGACTCAGATGGACTGACTCTGGGAGGAGTGTGAAAGGAAACGGAAGGAAATCTGGCTGCTCTTTATCTTCCTCCATAGTATCTGCAGGTTCAACTGTGTCACACATGGGGTTCAGAGCAAAAGGTATATCCACAGAACTCTAAACCTGTTTGGTAATTTCTACAGAATGCCCATGGTTTCTGGAGTGCAGTGATGATTCTCAGTCTCCATCAGTCACCAGCTCCATTGGTGGGTTTTTCATCCGGAGTTCAGGATAAGCTCTTCCACGATGACCCAAACCTAAGAATGGAAATAGGTACAGATTGGACAGAGTGGACTCTGCAAGTTGAAGTGTCACTTAACTTCCATGAGGATCTAATGGAGGAACCTATAGAACTGGAGTTTGGACTGAACACTGAGGAGGTGTAGGGTCTTTCTAATGAGTGCTTATTCCCAAGTCCTTTCAGAGGACAGACATTACCTGGCTGACACCACCCATAAAGGGCATTTTGCCAAGCTCTGTAGAAGTAAGGGCCAACCAATATCTAGACCACATGGGCTTCCTACTCACAGGCTCTGAGGCACCCACACCAGGACTTCTACTTTTTCTTGGTCTTACTGGTCGCACATTCCTCCAGCTGGTCAAAAAGTATGTGTTTAGAAGAGCAGGTCCAAAGCCGGCATGTGGAGCCTCATATAGAGCTTGAGTTGTGTCAGGGTGTGGCAGTTCTTGAACTCGTAGAAATCACTGGGGTAGAAGTCCATTCACATCGTATAGATGGAACACATGATGCTGTGCGCACATTCGGTACAAGGAAAGTGAGAGCCTTCTCTCTCCATCCTGAGCCTTCTACAAAAGCCCCTTTCTTGCAGGACTCTAATGCTGTGGCTGTCCTGCAGAGATGTGCACTTATGTGCTGGGAGGGGGGTAAGAGACACTCGAGAACAGGATGACTTTTACACCCCACTTCCAGAAGCTTCTGAGAGAGGCCTCTATGCATCTGTCCAAAGTAAACGCACCTTAAATTAACTAAGTAAATGCTCTAAATAAATCAATAAGTGAATGCTCTAAATAAAGAACTAAATGCTCATTCCTCTAATCTTAGCCACCCAGCAGGCTGAGCTCTGAAGATCACAGTGGAAAGCCAGTCTAGTCAGTAAAAGTCTAAAGGCACTTGTCTTCAATTAGGCAGCAAAAGCCAGAACTTGACCCATGACTCAAATGGTACAGTGCTAATTTTTGAACACCAAAGGGATGGCATTTAGACCTGGGTTCAGGTTCAAGTGGCAGCACTGGACCACACACCAAAATGTAAATGCTTTCAGGTTCTAACAGGCAAAGCTATCACAATCCCTCCCTGATGGCTCAAAAGTGATTCAGCCCCCAGCTTTTCCTCTGACTCCAGTATTTCACAGGCCTCTGCCATTAGTACTGACACCTCATTTCTTACTGGGAAATGGGATTTCCTAGGATGTCACCTAGGTGAGGGCTGCAGTTGGGAGCCACTTACACATGCCTGAAATCCAACTTCTCAGTAAGCACACTGTTGAGACTCCAGTAGCTTGTGAGGGAAATGAAATGGCATGGTGTCCCAGTCATAATAAAGTAGTTTGTGCACTTGTATCATGCTTAGCTCCCCTCTGTACACCCCAGTGAACCGATCAGGCTCAGAGAGGAGCCAAGTATTCCAAGACTTGGCCAGGAGGGGTGAGCAAACCTGGGTTTGGAGGGGGAACACTCACCTTTTCAAGAGAATTTCCAGCAACTACTACATTGTCCTCCACTATTTGAAATTGTGCAGGAAGTTTCCCACATAAAAGAGATCACCTATCTGGTAGGCAGGGATCAGCTTTGTCAGCAGCATCTCCAACAGGCCTTCCTCCAGGATCCATAGGTTACAAGGCTCATTCAGAGTCTGAGCTGACTTACCATCACACTATGTTGGCAAAACAGTGGATATTTCAAACGTAGGAATGGGACCACACTTCACACAGAAGAACAGGAATAGAGTAGATTGGAAATGACACACTCTAATCTCAGTAGAGTCACTTGAAAGCACACAAGAAGGTTGTAGTGTGTGGGCAGGATGATGGGTTCAAATAGGTTTCCTCTCAATATACCTCATCTGAGTTGCCCTGGAGTTTCCTGGCTTTCTTCCTAGAGAAATGCCTGATATATGGGAATTTTGGCTTGGCACTGATCCAGCATCTATTTCTTCAAGTGAGACATCCATATTTCTCATGCCTGAGATCCTAGCCTCCTGACCTTTGGCAACAGCACAGCAACATCTTTCTGGTTCCTGAGCCACAGGCCAAGCGAGCTGGCTTGAGCTGGTTGTCACATACAGTGGCTTGGTTACCAGGGTTCCATATTCTGTTCCATTGTGAGGGAGGTAGGGTCACCTTTCAAGGCCCAATGACCAAAGCTCCTTGCTCACAGAAGACCTCCCCAAAGACTTACTGGAGGCTGAATCTCCCTTCCCACCTCACATATGGATGTAGTAAACAGCACACCTTTTCGTTCAAATCCCAAGTCATTAACTAGGCGTAATTGCTAGCCTGGTCTCAGGCTCAAGGGGTCTTTCTTAGGAAAGATCCAAATTTAACTGTCACTATTCCCCTTACCCTTCACAAGACATTTTGCTTCACAGTGCCTTCTCAGCTTGCATTTTGCCTCTTGCACATTTTTTTTGCTAGTCCTGGGACTTGACCTCAGAGCCTGACCATTGTTCTTAGGCTTTCTTTAGGCTATAGCTGTCCCACCAAGCCACAGCACCACTTCCAGCGTTTTCTATGTATATGGTACTGCAGAATCAAACCGGAGTCTTTTTGTGTGGTAGCCAAGCACTCTACAAATAGATGAAACAACCAGGCCATTTTGCACATATTTTTCACTTCAATCTACTAGGACGTTGTTAGGTTTCTGTATCCTAATCTATTTTTCTTCCTGATGAATATCTGTGCTGTCATCTGTAAAAATGCAAGTGGGAAAATCACAGAAGCATTGGTGACATAAAAAAAGTCTTACAGACATAGATAAGTGTTCATTCTTTGTAGGAGAAAGGATATTTTGATATGATGATGATGACTATTTATAAATACTTTATCGGGGTTTAGAGTTTGGCCCAGTGGTAGAGTGCTTGCCTAGCATCCATGAAGATCTAGGTTTGAGTCCTTAATTTCACACAGATATAAAAATCCATATGGCAATGTGGCTCAAGTGGCAGAGGGCTAGACTTGGGAAAAGCCAAGAGCAGTGCTCAGGCCCTGAGTTCAAGCCCCAAGAATGGCAGAAAAACAAAAGAAAAGAAAAGAAAAGAAATGTGCTTTTTACAAGTTATTCACTCACAGCATTTGCCTCTGAATTCTTCGCTTCTGCATCTTGTGACTTATCCCTTTCCCTCAATGTAGACAAGAAAAACAGATTTTATTACTTGCTATCCTGTTGTCCAATCTTTGGATATTAATTCAAAATACAATATTGCCTGAGATATTGTGTGTGTGCATGTGTGTGTGTATCTGCCAATGTGTGCATGCATACATGTGTACAGGGTTTAGGGCTTACTCATAGGGCCTGTGTGATAACCCTCAGCATCTTTTCCTCAAAGGTATTGGTCTTTTACTTGTAGCTTATTATAGCTAATTGGAGTTGAGAGATTCACTCAATTTCTTGCCCTGTGCATTGGAACCCAGTGCTGGGTTCTCATATTGTTAATTGTAGCTATAGAGAAGGCTGAGGTCTGGGGATCCTCGTTAGAATCCAGCCCATGAAAGAAAGTCACTGATAGAAATCTTTATCTTCAGTTAAGCACGAATAAATAAGGCAAAAGTGGAACTGTGGCTCAGTTCCTCTTGTAGCAGCCATGAGAAAATTAGTAATTGGCAGCACCTGGTCCCTGAGAGAAATCCTTAGCACTGGTTCAAAAAAAGAAAGAAAATAATGAAAAAAATTAAAACTTGCTGAGGAATCCATAAGGATAAATGTGCCTGTGAATAATCTTGTCATTTCAGCTTCCCTCAAGGGCTTAGGTCTCTCTATATTTTATCAAGTTTTTTTTAAAGATATTTACATATTTTCTATCTTTCTTAAACAGAGATAGCCATCCACAAAACACAAACACAAACTCTCACACAGTATACCACCCACCCATAAGTGTCTGGCTATGTATATATGTATAGTCATATGTATTGATCTGTCTCTCTATACTAATATATTAATGCATAAACATATGTATTTAGACAAACAGGAAACATACATAGATAGGTCTCAGGCATTTCCAGATTTTGTGCAAGTCTTCTGAGTGCAACTTACCATTGTATTGTTTGTCAAGATAGAGTCCCTCTAACTTTTGGCCAGCTTCTTGTCCTTTGATACTTTTTTCTGGCAGTCCTGGGTTTTGAACGCTAGGCCTGGATGCTGTCACTGAGCTTGAGCTTCTTGCATTCAGTAGTTTATTGCAGATAGAGTCTCATGGAGTTTCTGTCCTGGGCTGGCTTTGAATTGTGATCCTCAGATCTCAAACTCCTGAGTAGCTAGGATGACAGTCTTGAGCTACCAGTACCTGGTTCCTTTGCCTCTTTTACACTTTTTTTGGCCCCACCACAGCCATGGTATCTACCTTCCTATGTTCTCTCCACCTGCCCCCAGACAGGGGTCTGACAGATGCTTTCCACCCACTTATTCATGTCCTCCTCTGTATTGGCTGAGAGCTAAGACATGCATTCACATGTCTGGATGCGAAACACAAAGCCATGTGATTGTTTCACAGTCTGGAGCATCCTATCAGATTTATAGCACCACAGAGGGTCAGGTTGATGCTCCTCCAGGGCTTCTTAAATTGTTCTCATATTAATCCACAACACGTTTGTCATCACTTGTCCAGCTAATTCATGGACTAAAGCAGCATTCCCTACAAACTTAGATCCCAATACCATGAGGACACTCAAGGGTGCATTCGGAGTGTGACCTGCAGGTGGATGTGAGCCTGTCTAACTTGGAGGGGATTTCTCCACCACAGGCAATGGAATACAAATTTAGAATCTGCTTTCATGAGGTGACAATCTCTGGCAGATGTTCTTATCAAATGTGGCACTGCCTACTTCCAGCTTAAAACATGGGTTGATGACCCAGCATAACAGAGAATGTATTCACCCCGGCCCAACACATAGGCTGGGACCCTGAACTTTCAGGTAGCATTTGGCTTTGAAGGTCATGAGATCTTAGTCTATAAATGATGAGCCCCCTCCCGTGAGGCATAGCAAACGGAGCCAAAGTGCAACCCAGTTAAGCACCAGATCAAGCTTCCCTTCTTCAGTAGGGTATGGTTTGAAAACTGTGCATAGCTTCTGTTTGAAGCCAGTCCAGAAAGGAAAGTCCATGAAACCCTAATTTCCAGTTAACTGCCAAGTAAAAGCCAAAGATAGAGATGAAGCTCAAGAGAGCTAGAGAGCCATCTGAAAAGAATGGTTACACCCTGCAACATCCTCATTATCTGATCTTGAAAACATCTCTGCGTGCATCCCAGCATACAGCCAGCATCTGGGGGTGACAGTGACCCCTGTGCCCATTGGCAATCTGCACTGTCTCTGATATCTGTAATGTGAACCTCATTCTGTTGGGTGTGTGAAGCGGTGTCAACCCTGCAGAAGGAACCAACTGTGCCCTAACTCCCACTGTCCCCTGGGGCCCCTAGCATTCCCCCATCTGCACCCCTCCTGTGGCTTCTGATCCTAGGGAGCCCTCCTGCCCTGTCCAACACTCACATGAAGTGCATATTTCTTCTCCTGGGGCAACTTCTCCACAGAGAGTACATGACATGCCCACTCTCCAGGCACGGGGAGATCCTGCCCAAGTAGCAAATCAGTGATAAGGACATAAAGTGATGAATAGAATTTTAGATCCTGATGGTAGACAGTCTGCAAAATCCAAGGGAGAATGGAATTGGAGGGGACCAGGGATCAGGATGTGGGCATGGAGCTTCCCTGCCAAGGGGGTGGTGGAAGTCACAGGCTGGGGGATGCACAGGATGATCCATGGGCCCTGTGCAGCTACTGGGTCACCCCCTTCTGCATCTCAGCCTTTGGCTTTGAGCTCTGTGATCGTTAAGATGTGCACAGTCTGTACTCTGGCTGGCAGAAGAAAGGACCCTGGGAAGACAATTGTAGACCCTTTGTGAGTGTAGGAAGGGGTAGGCTGGACACCCAGTCCAAGAGGAGCTAAAACTGGAGTCGAGGGGTGTGCAAGGAGTGGGTGTGAGGGTTGTGGGCAGTCACAGTCACGGCAGAGGTGGCTCTGTCTGTGGGGTGAGTGCCTCCCTGCAGGCACAGCACTGGACATATCAGAGATCCACATGAAAAGGAAAAGCTGGAAATGGCACTATGGTTAAAATGGTAGAGCATCAACCTTGAGCAAAAGAGCTCAGGGACAGTACCCAGGACCTGGGTTCAAGCCTCATGACTGTAAAAGAAAAAGAACCAGGACTATGAGAGGGAATCTGGTACTCTCTTGGTCTAATCAGACACAAGAAGAGGCCGGGATAGGCTGTGGAAAAACACAGAGAACATCTTCCCCCAGGTCATCCTGTCCTGCATGCAGGGACAGCCATGTAACTAGGGCTACGGTGAGATCATCTTCACCCCTGTGCTGCCATCTGAATTGTAGGCCTCTGTCCTGGCATGGGATGTCCTGATGGCTGAGCAGGTGCCCTGACCCTAGGTGGAGAGCAGCCACTGACTGTGGTAGCTAAGGAGAGATCTGTTCCATAGCTATCAGCCCAACCAGCATGGGAGCCATAACGACCCCTCACCCAGGTAGAGGCCAATGGTTCTCCAGGTGGTACTAACATTGCCCCACCCCTAGCTCTGGGTACACGTGACATTCCCCCCACAAGGAGCAGGACTAAGTGAAGGATCAGGAAGCTGCCTATGGGCTTCAGATGATGGCCAGGCTGGCACTACAGATGGCCTCACTCTGTCACCACCTTCCCCTGCCTCCATCATTCCTCCAGCATGCCTCTCTACCTCCCACCCATTAACCTTGGAAACCAATGAACTGGGCTCTCATCATTCCTCTCATCTCTTCACCCACCTTGCCATGCATCCATCCCTCTGTCACTTCCACCCCACACACATCCCACCACCAGCCACCCTGTAGCTTATGAGGATCCCAGAGGAAGCTCTTGGTGAAGGGCTTGTGACCACAAAACAGTTATTATCACCCGCTCCAGCCTGATCCACCACAGAATAAGAACAGCCAAGCAGGCACACAGTGCAGCAGAGTTGCTCTGCAGCAACCCTGATTTCTTCATGGCCAGGACTTGGCTCTCCTCAGCCTCTCAGCTCAGTAACCAGAACATTGTGCTTTCACAGAGCCATGCTTCCAGTCTCCATGGACACAATGACATCAAGGTGATGCCAACTTCCCCATCTCTATATACTTCTAACTATGGGATGGGAGCTGAGGTTCTCTTCTGTGACTCCATCCGCTAAGAGGCTCATGCAGATTTCTATCCTTTTCTCATCATGGTGACTCTTTGGTTAACAAGTCACTGCTGGGCTTCCAGTTCACCACATATAGAACCCATACTCCAACACTTTTCTTAGAAGGACTGATGACTTTTAAATATTCTCTAGTTTTAAATTTCTACTTCCTTCTCTCTTTCATTTATATATTTCCCTTCCTCACATACTTCCCTTTTTTACCTTCCTTCTTTCATTCCTGGCCTTGAACTCAAGACCTGGAGCTTTTTCTTAGCTTTTCTTTGCTCAAGGTAGCACTCTAGCTCTGGAGCCACAGCTCTACTTCAATCTTTGTTCTTGCTCTAAACTGGGAGTATGAGTCTCATGCATTTTTCCCTTTGCTGGGTTGGTTTTAAACCACAATACTAAGATCAGGATCCTGAATATGCCTCGGATTACAGGTATTATCTAATCAAAACAAATTCCTGATTTCTTTTTTAGACATAATTAGTTCTTTCAGGTGAGCCACCAGCCACTCATGCAAGAGCATTGCAGGATCCCAGCATTCATCTTGTCTCCAGTCTTATTCCATCCATCTCACAATGGTCATCTAAAACACCTGCTGCATGCCTGAAGTCGCAAGGAACGTTCTCAACGCCATGAGAGGCCCCCTTAAGCTCTGCCTCAGACATGCCCAGCCCCCATCCCACTTCCACATGAGCATTTGTTTAGGAGAAATTTCCTGAGTACATCATCATCTTTTCCTCACCATTCAAATTTCATCTTTGGAGTCATTTCTCCCAGACAAAGAGGAACATGATCCATGGTTTGATAGCAGCTCCAGCTTCATAGTCCCAGCCACCAACACCCCCCCATTACCCTGCCAGACACCTGAATTCAAGAACAATGTTTTCACTACCCCTGACGCTTATCAAATGTTTTAACTTATACAGTGCATTAAAATAATTTTACTGAATGGAATAAACACAAGGCATCAAGCTTCAGAATCTTTGCACCTGAACTTTTAGTGAATCACAGACACACCAGCATTTCTGTAGCCAACAGAAATCTTAGCTTTGAGATTTCAGCATTCCTGGTATCCAAGTTTGGATGTGCTAACACTGCCCTTAATGGGGCACTTCAATCACACAATCCCACAACAATCAATGTCATTTGACATTCACTGGTAGGTGGTGCTAGGAAAAAGACTGATGTGCCAACTCCATGCTGGCTTGACCTATGCCATCTTCAAACCTGGAGCAAGTGGGGCTCCTCTCTCCATGACACCTTTTGTGTACTACCCCAGGAGGACTTTTACCTTGAGACAAAATTATGAAGACTATCTCTACCAGCAAAGATTCCAGTGAGATGTGCCTACATGGATAAAGCTAAAATCTCACTAAAGTGAGGTTGTTGGCAGTGCTGGAGCCTGAACTCGGGACCTGGGCACTAAGCATTTGTACTCAAGACTAGCCCTTTACCACTTGAGCACAAACTCCATTCCCAGCTGTTTTTATTTTTGGTAGTAAGAATCTATCAGCCTTTCCTGTTCTAGGTGACTTGGAACTTCCATACTCAGATCTCAGCCTACTGACCAGCCTGGATTAAACGTGTGGATCAGCCATGCACCACACCTGAGGACTTCTGCCAGCACATTTTTTCCCAAAAATTGGAAGAGGAAGATGAGGGAGGGTTGGGCTCATCCTTCCCTGCATATGAAGGAGAACATCAGCGCCTGAACTTCATTCCCTGATGTAGGCTGCTGGAGGAAAAGGAAGCAAATAGGCACAGGCTGGCAGCAGATGCCACAGAACAACTTGTGACCAAGACTCTCAGAGCAGACCTCAGAATCGATGACAGAGTTGGATCTACCCAGTAACGGAGGCAGTGGTGACACCTGAAAATGCGCGTTTGAGCCTTTGCTGCTAGTAAACAGGGCCACCTATGTCTCAATGAGAAAGGTGAGATTTTGGTGGAGAAGGTGAGATTAAACATTATGTATCATGCAAGAAGACAGACTATAAGGGGTCTTTTATTATTCCAAGTGAAATTTTGGATTTCCTCTTCTGTTTCTTTAAAGAATGACATTGGAATATTGATGAATATTGCACTGAATTTGTAGATAGTCCTTATCAAGATTGCCATTTTTACAATATTACTTCTTCCAAACCAGGAGCATAGGTTTTTGCATTTCCTCAGTTCTGCGTTAATTTCCTTCTCCAGGGTTTATAGTTCCATCAAAAAGGTGCTTTACATTCTAAGTTAATTCCTAGGTATTTATTTTCTTTGATAGCAAAATGAGTTGCTATCCTGATTCTTACCTCATTCCTCTCATTTGTTGGCATATAGGAAGGCAGTTGACATTGAGGGTTAATTTTATACCCTGCTACCTTACCAAAGGTTTATATCAGCTCAAGCAGCTTCGGGGTAGAGTCTATAAGGTTCTTTAAATACAGAATCATGTCATCTGTAAGGAGAGAAAGTTTCAGTTCCTCTTTCCCTTTTCCTCCTCACTCCAGTTAGAATGGCCAAGATCCAGAAATCTAAGAACGTATGCTGGAGGGGATGTGGCCAGGAGGGATCACTACTACACTGCTGGTGGGATTGCAAACTCGTTCAACCACTATGGAAAGCACTATGGCAGTATCCCAAAAAGACTAAACATAGAGCTCCCCTGTGATCCAGCAATTTCACTACTTGCCAATCGTCCAGATAGGACATACTAAATTCACTAGAACAATTACATTTATCACAGCACTATTTACTATAGCAAAGGTATGGAACCAAACCAGATGCCCGTCAGTTGATGAGTAGATCAAATATGGTATTTTTACACAATGGAATTCTGTGCTTCTGTCAGAAAGAATGACATAGACGAATTTGTAAGGAAATAGAAAGACTGTAAAGTTTAGAAATTAGTTTCTGTCTCCTTCTCTCTCTCCTTCTCTATCTCTGTAAAATTTAGAAGTTCCTGTTTCTCTCTCTTTCTCTCTCTTTTCTCTCTTTCTCTCTCTCTCTCTCTCTCTCTCTCTCTCTCTCTCTCTCTCTCTCTCTCTCTCTCTCTCTCTCTCTCTCCCCCCAATCCTTAGGCTTGAACTCAGGGCCTGAGCTACTTTTGCTCAAGGTTAGCACTCTACCATTTGAACCACAGTGCTGCTTCTGGCTTGCTCTTTTCACGTAGTATTGAGGAATCTAACCCAGGCCTTCATCCTTGATAGGTTAGCACTCTACCACTAAGCCACACAGTCAGCTTTTAGAGGTTTCTGACAAAGGTTTTCCTACATGCTATTATTTCTTCTGTGAGTCCTCTTAATGCTTGCTGAAGGTTGACTTTGTTTAGAAGACTTACCCTAATGCTCCCATATACAGAGATTTTGTATATAGCTAAATGTTTTTCATTACTCAGAATTTCTCTATTGTGTATGTTCTGAAATGTACTGAAGACTGACTTCTGATTAAAAGTCATTGCACATTTGTTCTATTCATTAGTTTTCTTTTCTTCTATGGGAATCAGGTTTGTGATGAACACAGAAGTATGCCTTCCAGGTCAAACATTTTCCACATTTGTAATATTCATAAGGTTTTTCTCTCCTATGTGCATTTTATACTTAGTCATGCGTTCATGATGGATTTTTCATATTCTTATATTCATACGATTTTTATCCTGTGTCTGTGTGGTATCATGCAAACTCAACTATGAGCTCTTCAAAAAAATTTCCCTTTCATTTTATTCATAGGATTCTATCCTGTGGGTGTTTAGTGATAAATCTTGACTTGTGCCTTCTGGGGAAAAGACTGAACATTTGCTACATTCATTAAGGGTTTTATCTTGTGTTGGTTCTGTGACACAAGCTGAGTTTCCTTCCACAGACTAAAAAGTCATTCCTATTTATTACATTGCTAAGGCTTCTCATATGTGTGAACTCTCTTACGCTTCCTGAAGGGTGAATACTGCACGAAAGACTTTCAACTTTGGTTATATTCCTAAGGTTTCTAATATGTGTGAATTCTGTTATGCCTCCTTTAATGTGACTTCCATCTGAAGGTCTTACCACATTTGATGCACTCGTACAGTTTCTCTCCTGTGTGTGTTCTCTGATGCAATTTGAGGGAAGACTTCCATTTGAAAGACATTCCACATCGGTTACATTCATAAGGTTTTTCTCCTGTTTGAATTGTCTTATGCATGTTGAGGTTTGGCTTCTGTGTGAAGGACTTTCCACATATGTTACACTCATAAGGTGTTTCTCCTGAGTATATTCTCTGATGAACATGGAGTTTTACCTTCCATTTGAAAGACTTTCCGCATTCACTACATGCATAAGTTTTCTCTCCTGTGTGTGTTCTATTATGCCCATCAAGGTATGACTTCCACTTGAAGGTCTTTCCACATTTGTTGCACACATAAGGTTTCTCTCCTGTGTGTGTTCTTTGATGCAATTTGAGGGAAGATTTCTGTCGGAAAAACTTTACACATTGGTTACATTCATAAGGTTTCACTCCTGTGTGTATTCTCTGATGAACACGAAGTTTTCCCTTCCCTTGGAAAGACTTTCCACATTCATTACACTTATAAGATTTCTCTCCTGTGTGTGTTATTTGATGAACTCGAAGGTGTATCTTCTGGGTGAAAGACTTTTCACATTTGTTACATTCATAAGGTTTCTCTTCTGTGTGTCTTCTCTGGTGCAAAGTGAGGTATGATTTCAGTCTAAAAGTCTTCCCACATTTATCCCATTCATAAGATTTCTCTTCTGTGTGAGATCTGTGATGTGTGCTGAGAGCTGAATTCTGGGCAGAAATTTTATTACGTTCCTCATATTCATAAGGTTTGTCTTCTCTTGGAGATCGAGGTTGGAGCGTCAGTTCTGACTTCTCAGAAATTAATTTTCACACTTGATGTATGCATCACATATCTAAGGATATTTGCTCTGAGGTATTGTAAGGCGTATTTCATTACTGAAAGATTTCTCACATTCACTACATGTATGAGGAGTCTCTCCTGTGTACATTTTCAGATGTGTAGTGATGGTCGGTGTTAAGTACAATATTTTTCATCACACAGTACATTTAGCAGTTTTCCTCCCTCCCTGAATAATTTCTTGGGCAGGGAGAACAGAATTATGATACTGCAGATCTTTTGGACTGTCGCAATCATGAAGAAAATGCTCTGAATAGCCGATGGATTTTTTAAGAACAGGAGACATACGAGATCTATATGCAGCATGCATCTCATCAGGCATAGGAGACAGAAGCATGTTCTGACCATTTAATGAACTCCTCAGTCCTCACCCCTAAGTTGTTACCATTATTACTAATCAGCTCTGGATTATGTGTAGAGCTCAAATTTAAAGTTGTTGCTAATCTCACGTTTTCCTCCACTTCGATACTACTTGCAACTGCTACTTCACAAAGACATTCATGTGGACTTTCCTGGCAGGTCTTGAACACATTTTCCTTTACCTGGACATCTAAAATGAGTCCTAGAAAAAAAGACACAAACATACATGAGATACAAATATTCCTTACTGTAAAGGTAATGACTTTACTTTCCCATCCTAAGTGTTAGATATTTTAAAATATAAAAGTGGAAATTGATTTGTGAGAAATATATGCTTTTCTCCCTAACCTATTAAGAAAATGATATTTTACAATGACCAATAATGTTTTTCTGTGTTTTAGTTCTCTTTTTATATCACAGGAAATATTTATTGAAATTACCCAACTATGTATTGCTACAGTTTTAAGCTGAGTACTACCTATACTATACCTGCAGCAGTTTTTTTTCAAATACTGTTTTCTTTATACATTGAGGAATAGCTGCCTTTCTTTTATTTTTGAGAAATAATCTAAATATTGTGCTGTTTTGCATCTTTTAAAACTTTCTTTTCTTTTCTTTTCTTTTCTTTTTTTTTTTGTAGTTCATAGGCCTCGGCCCTGTCCCTGAACACTTCAGCAGAAGTCTATAACCCCTATCCTTGAGCTACAGCCCCACATACTCTTTTCTAGAGTTAACTACAGATAAGATTCTCAGGTCCTGAGTAGCAGATAGGATTACCTTACCCAGTTTCAATGCTGTTTGCTTATTAACCATTCAGTGAGGAACACGAATTTTTTCTAGATTCAACGGCCACAAGTTTGGTTTATATGTCTGTTTGCCTTTGATCCAAGCAAGAACGATTCTTGAGAGTAAGGACTTACACCTATATCCCTTCAGTTACAACTTCTCACTAAAGTCTCAATTTAGGTATTTGTGGGAATTTTGAAATTTGTTTCTTTCCATTTGAAGTCTTATAAAAATTCCTTTTCCAACACTCCTGTCCCTCAGAACCATGGAAGACCAGAAAATCCCCAGCTCATTGTCTAGTTAATTTTCTTATGTTGATTGAAACTTTGTTGTTTTTTTTTCTTCCATTCCTGGGTTTGAACTTAGGACCTAACCACTGTCCTTGGGTTTTCTCAAGACTAGAACCCTACCAATGAATTCATTACTTCTGGCTTTTTCTATGTATGTGGTAATAAGGAATCAAACCTGTGTCTTTGTGCATGCTAGGCAAGCACTCTACCACTAGGCTCAATTTCTGGTGGAAAGGTCTGGTTCTGAATACCAGTCTCTTCCTACCAGCAAAAAGATATTATCCTTATCAGAGAATAATGCCCTGACTTATTCCTTGTTTGCTCAATCATTTATAGTCTTAGTTTTAAAGAAATTAAATTTCTTTCTTTCTTTCTTTCTTTCTTTCTTTCTTTCTTTCTTTCTTTCTTTCTTTCTTTCTTCCTTTCCTTCCTTCCCTTTTTCTTCCCTCTTTCTTCTTTCTTTCTTTCTTTCTTTCTTTCTTTCTTTCTTTCTTTCTTTCTTTCTTTCTTTCTTTCTTGTTTTGCGGTCATGAGACTTGAATTCTAGACCTGGCTGTTCTTCCTGAGCTCTTCAGCTCAACACTACTGCCCTATGTCTTTAGCCTCAACCCCACTTCTCATTTTCTATTGGTTCATTGGAGAGAAGAGTCTAAGGTGTTTTTGTGATAGGTCAGTCTTTGAACCTTGATCCTCAGTTCTCAGCCTCCTAAATAGCTAGGATTACAGGCATGAGCCACGGGCTCATGGCTTTCTCATTTTATTTTGTTTCAGTGATTTCGACAGAGAAATCTAACTTTAACTCTACTGCCACATAGAATTCATCATATCACCCTATGATTCTTGGTGCCGGGGGTTTGGGCTAGCATGCACAAAGACCTGGTTCAGTTCCTTGGTACTACATACAAAGAAAAAGCCAGAAGTGGTGCTATGACTCAAGAAGTAGAGAGCTAGCCTTGAGAAAACCCAAGGACCATGCTCAGTCCCAGAGTCCAAGCATAGGATTGGGAAAAGAAAATGATTCTTGATTCATTCACAAAGAATTCCATAGGTTCCACACAGGATTTAGGGTAACTAAGAATATTATTGCTCAGTACATCACAACATGAACTTACCAATGGGGCTCAGGCTCCAACATCAATATGAAGATGCATTCACTCACCTGTGATATTCTTGTCAGAGGAATTTCCTATCGAGAGTTCTGCACAGTGCTCTAGCTTGTCAATTAATACAGGTTTGGGAACACAGGGCCCTGTAAATTAGAAACAGTAGAGAATTATTGCTTATGCTGTGTCATCATTGCTTTAAGTTCGCAGACATCGTACTCACAAGTTATCTATTAAATCTTTTTTCTCATATCTCACTGGCTCCATGGTTGAATTTTCCCCAGCTCTGGATTCATTTTGTATGGCATAAACTTAGCTGTCTTGCTCAAGGCTAGAAAAATACCAGTTTGAGTCTCAGCTCCACTTACATGCATAGGTCTTCATGCATGCTAGGCAAGCACTCAACCACAAAGTCAAACTCTTGACACTCCACTAACATTTTTGAGGGGTTACTTGGAGTTATAGAGTTTCATGGCAATTTTTATGCCATTGCTGGCTTCAAATTAGAATTCTTAGATTTCTTCCTCCTGAATATTTTAAGATTACAGGCATGAAACATTGCACCTAGTGCCAGGTTTCCATTATAAACTCACTGTTTAGTGATTTGTAGATCCTATTTCCAATAATGATATATATTCTATTCTGGATGGTTTATCCACTTACAATTACTGTGTAAGTTTGGAATGTCGTCTCCATTAGAGGAAACATAATTTAGAACTGTTGTCAAAGTATCCTGAAGGTATCCTGAAGAATGAGTACAAAATTACCTTAGGTTTTCTTTAGAAAGTAATGATACTGGAATCTTTCATTTAAATAGTATTGAAAGTTTGATAAACATTCACGTATCTGCAAAATAACAAGGCACTTGTTGTTGACTTTTGCTCACCTAAGGACACCAGGTTGCTGTAGGTCTCCAGCATTACATCTCTGTACAGGGTCCTCTGAGCATTGTCCAGATGCTGCCACTCCTCCCAGCTGAAATCCACAGCTACATCATCAAATGACACCAGCTTCTGGAATGGCATATTTTCATCAAGTAATTAGCACTGAGTTATAAACACACCATGTCTGGAATTTTATTCTCTTTTTTGTTGGAATTGTATTCCTTTACTTAAATGTTTAGACTTACATGAAATATTGACCTGAAAAGCTTAGGGATGGTGCCTAGGCCCAGAGTTCAAGTCCCAAGACCCACAAAAAAATAAAAAGGCAAGCCAGGTGTTGGTGGCTCACGCCTGTCATCCTAGCTACTCAGGAGACTGAGATCTGAGGACCATGGTTCAAAGCCAGCCTGGCACAAAATTCCATGAGACTCCTTTCCAATTACCCACCATAAAATGTTTAATGGCTTGTGGCATATCATGGTAGAGCAATTGTGGTATCGACAAAAATAAGTCGGGGGAGTAGATTTAGGTTATAAATTGAATTATTCCATTGAAAAGGAACTACATTATATGATGACATATGCTGGTTCTGTGAGAATATTGCAAAATCTTAGGGTATCAAGTAATAATACTGTGAAGTACACCCAGAATGTTAATGTTCTATGTCTGGCATAATAATCACTTGGGGAAGAAAATTTTTTTTCTTTTTTTTGGCTGGGGGATTTGTAAGGCTTGAACTCTGGGCTTGGGCACTGTTCCTGAGCTCTTCAACTCAAGGCTATCACCCTACCTATGAAGCCACAGTGCCATTTCCCATATTCTAGTGGTTAACTGTAGATGAGAGTCTCATGGACTTTCTAATGCCCAGGCTGGCTTTGAACCAAATCTTTAGATATCAGCCTGATATCTGAGTAGATATGATTACAGGTAGAAGTCACTGCACCTGGCAAGAAATTTATTTCTTGCTGTTTTATACTACAAATTTACTGTATGTTTTACTTTTTCAAAAAGACTGAGGATGACCTTTGTTCTGTATATAATGGGAAGAGGTGTGGGGAGCTGTGAGCAGAAGAACTGAGGGGCAATACTCAGGGTAGGACAATAGCCTTAAACTAAAGAGCTCAGGGCCCAAGGTCCAAGCCCCATGACTTTCCCCACTACCCCACCAAAAAAAGGGAAAAAAATTGGAGATTGGAGAGGATTTGCTAAAAAGAATATATAGAAATAGTAGTTCAAAATGTAGAAAGAAGTTCAATATTAACAGTCATGAGAAAAATTAAAATTACAATGAAATCATTACTTTAAATATGTTAATATAAATATAGTTTTAAACAAAAAGATCCACATACACACGGAAACACACACACACACACACACACGCATACAAAAAAACAACTTTCAAAGTCTAACTATTACTGGGAAGGTAGTGAGAAGAAGTAGAACTTTGGAATAGTTCTGCAAGGAGAGCTAAAAAAGTACTAAATATAGAATTACATAGAAATATGGTCCAACACTTCTATTTCTAGATTTGTACCTAACGGAAGAGAAAGCAGAGACTAGAACAAATATGTGGAGAATCAATTCACAACCATTAATAATAATCCAAAGATAGAAATATGCAAAACAATGCATTGAAAAGGAAGAACATTTTACTATATTTTACAGATGAATCTTGATTACAGTAAACTAAAAATACAGCAGTCATAAAGGAAGAGCTAGGGTATGTTTTCCCTTCCAGAGCTTCCAAGGTTCAACAAACCCATAGAGCCTAAAAGCACGATGGTTCCAGAGAATGGAGTAGAGAGGAACAGGAGCTGAATGTTTAATGATTATACATGGAAGATGAAAATTGCTCTAGATGGGTAGAATGAAGAGAGAACTGTACAATAAACAATGGTTATGTAGCCACACAGGATGGGACACACCTATACTCCCTGATCTTGGGAAACTCAAGAAGGATTTCTAGCCATCCTGGATGCATGGAAAGATCTATCATAAAAACTAATGTGGAGGGGCTGGGAGTTTGGCATATTTGTAGAGTGCTTGTATGAAGACGAAGGTTCAATTCCGCAGTACCACATACACAGAAAAAACCAGAAGTAGTGCTGTGGCTCAAGTAGAAGATCACTGGGCTTGAGGAAAGCTGAAGGACAGTGCTCAGACCGAGTTCCAGCCAAAGGGCTTGTTTAAAAAAAACAGAGAGCTGAGCATGATGGGGTGGTGGCTCACTTCTATAATCCTAGCTACTCAGGAGGCTGAGATCTGAGGGTCAAGGTTTAAAGCCATCCTGGCACAAAAAGACATGAGACTCTTATTTCCAAATTACCTTTAGAAAATGGGAAGTGGGCTTGGCTCCAGGGTAAGGTGGTAGCCTGGAGCTGAAGAGCTCAGGGATAGTGCGCAGGCTGAGTTCAAGATCTATAACCCACCAAAAAAAACCCCAAAAAACAAAAAATAATATGGAAAAATTTGGAAATGTACACTACAAATGAAATTAATAATAAACACAAAATATGCAAAAGATACAAATTATCAAAATATGGGTATCCTGCTTCTGTATCTTTCACTGACTCCTGTTCAAATAAGTCACATATTCTGAATCATTTCTCCCAGTCAATATATGCCACACATGTTAGCTTGTACTGAACTTCTTGGGAAATCAAAAGCAAATACTAAGCAAATCTGTGTTTGATTTTGTCAACAGTGATATTTCAAATATAAATCCCTACTCATTGATTATTTAATATCAATGCCGGAATCTAACTTACACTGGCAGAATCTTCAATCTTTTGAGAATCTTCAAAAGGGTGTGTAAATATTTAGGATCGTTATGTCTTCCTGGAGGAAAGATCCCTTTAGTGGTATGTAGTAACTTTCTTTGTCTTTTCTTACTAATTTTAGTTTGAAGTCTATTTTACCTGATATGAGGATGGCAACTCCAGCCTGTTTATGGGGGCAGTTAGCTTGATAGAGTTTATTCCAACCTCTCACTTTCAAAAGATGATTGTTTTTGGGTAAGATGTGTCTCTAGAAGACAGCAGAACGATGGCTCTTGTTCTTGATCCAACTAGACAGCCTATGCCGTTTAATTGGAGAGTTAAATCCATTGATATTGAGAGATAGAATTGAGAGATATTTATTAGTTCCTACCATTTTTAAAAGCTTTTAGTAGGGCCTGTGTCTTGACAGTTCTTGTGGTCCTTAGATGGTATGCTGTTTAGGTGCCATTTCTTTCCCTATATTGCATTTATTTTGGTTTTCTATGTATAGAGCATCGTTGAGAATTCTCTGTAGTGTTGGTTTTGTTTCAACATATTGTTGCAGCTTTTCCCTGGAATGGAATGTTTTTATTGTTCCCTCAGTTTGAATGAGAGCTTAGCTGGCTACAGTATTCTTGGTTGGTAGTTATTTGATTTAAGGGCATGACATATATGCTTCCAGTCACTTCGTGCTTGCATGGTCTCTGCTGAGAAATCTGGGGTTATTCTGATTGGTTTGCCTTTATAAGTTACTGATCCCTTTTCCCTGGCTACCTTTAGGATCTTTCCTTTCGTTTCTATTCATCCAGTTCGGATCACAATGTGGCGGTGCGATGTTCTTTTCTGGTCAGGTCTGTTTGGGGTTCTAAAAGCTTCTCGTATCTGGATGTGCCTGGCCTTCTGGATATTTGGGAAATTCTCTGAGATTGTTCCCTGAAGTATATTTCCAATACCATTGACCTCTTTCTCCACGCCCTCCTCAATAACAACTAGCCTTAAATTAGGCTTCCTAATTGCATCTTGGACCTCCTTAAGCGCTCTCTCATATTTCCTAGATTTGGATTGACTCATTTTCTGTTCTTTCTCTATAATACCTAAATTATCTGCAGCCCCGGAAATTCTCTCCTCTGCATTGTCTAACCTGCTATCAAAGCTATCTACTTTATTTTTCATCTCCCTTGCTTCTAATTGCTCATTTTTGATGCCTTGCATCTCCTGATTTAGATCATGTATGGATTTCTTTATCTGCTTGATTTCCTTTGGAGTGGTTAGCTCAGTAGCTTTATTTTCTTTGGACATTTGCTGGAGTTTGGTCACGTTTTTATTTGGGGATTCTATGAATTCATCCATCTTTCTTTGAAAAACCTTTATTATGGCCTCCTTTATAGCTTCTTCTTTTTCACTTATCACCTTGTTTTTGCTTTCCTCTTGTTCAGCTATGGCTTCCTCCATTATCTCTTTCTTTATATTTTCACATTTTCCATTAATGATGTTTATCAATTGCATTTGTGTAGCACTTGGAAGACTCTCCTCTAGGTTTGCCAGTGACTGTTCCATTGTCTTTTTACATTGGGTGGGGGATGTTGTTTCTTGATTTGACATTTTTCTTGAGTTTCTTGTTCTGCCCATTTGAAAATGGGAGCAAGATTACTACTAAATACGATTATAGTTTTTCAGATATAACCAACCTAGACCTCTGTAGCTGGCAGACACTAGATGTTCACAAGTTTCGATTGGTATTATCACTCTTTCTTTTTGTGCACTGACAGACCAGTCTAATACAACCACTGATAAGCGAATTATACCCAAAACAATAAGCCTCTCAATCCAGTCTCTATTGTCTTATGTCCCTCTGAGCCTAGGGAATAATTAACCACCTACATATACAATATTGCTCAACAGCCATCAAGTGTAGATCCGTGCAGTATAAGGGTTGAAAGACCTGCAGAGGTCCAGAGATAGAAAAGAAGAATGAGAGAGGTCAGGGGAGGTACAAGAGGATTAACGTAGGAGTGTAAGAATATTGTAGTAATGAAGAAAAGGTATAGCATAAGGATAACTGATCTAAGTTGGTAAGTAGTAGCATATTTGAGTACAAAGTTTTGAAAGTATTAGAATAAAACCTATGTGTTGCTGCACGACTAGCTCTTAGCCCAACCAGTGGCCTCACAGTGGAACATGGGATGGATCTGTTTTTCTTGTCTACGTTGAGGGAAAGGGGTATTTCACAAGATGCAGAAGCGAAGATTTCAGAAGCTAATGCTGTGAGTGAATTAGCTCGTAAAAAGCATTTTTATTTTTTTTTATCTTTCTGCCAGTCTTGGGGCTTGAATTCAGGGCCTGAGCACTGCCCTCGGGTTTTCTCAAGTCTAGCCCTCTGCCACTTGAGCCACAGTGCCACATCTAGATTTTCTATCTATGTGATACTGAGCAATCAAACCCAGATCTTCATGGATGCTAGGCAAGCACTCTACCACTATGCCAAACTCTCAGCCCTGACATAGTAATTATAAAGTCATCATCATCATTTCAAAATATCCTTTCTCCTACAAAGAATGAACACTTATCTATGTGTGTAATGCTTTTTTTAAAATTTCACTAATTCTTCTGTGTTTTTCCCTCTTGCATTTTATACACATGACAGCAAAGCTAATCATCAGGAAAAAATTAATTAGGATACAAAAATATGTGCAAGATGCCTTGTGTGTTTGACCTAGTGGTAGAGTCCTTGGCTACAACCCAAAAAGACTCAGGTTTGATTCCTCATTACCACGTACATAGAAAACGCTGCAAGTGGTGCTGTGGCTTGGTGGGACGGCTAAAGCCTAAAGAAAGCCCAAGAACAATGTTCACACTCTGAGGCCAAGTCCCAAGACTAGCAAAAACAAAAAAAAGTTCGACAAGGGGCAAAATGCAGGCAGAGAAGGCACTGTGAAACAAATGTTTTGTAAAGGATGAGGGCAATATTGACCCGTAAGTTTGGATCTTACCTAAGAAAGGCTCCTTGAGCCTGAGACCAGACTGGCAGTTGGGCGTAGTGGAAGACATTGGGATTGGACAAATAAGGTGTACTGCTTACTACATCCACATGTATATTGTGAGATTGGAGGAGACATTCAGCCTCCAGTATGTCTTTGGTGAGGTCTTCTGTGAGCAAGGATCTTTGGTCATTGGGACCTGAAAGGTGACCCTGCCTCTCTAACAATGGAACAGAATATGGAACCCTGGTAACCAAGCCACTGTAACTAACAACCAACTCAAGCCAGCTCACATGGCCTGTGGCTCAGGAGGAAGAAAGATGTTGCTGTGCTGTTGCCAAAGGTCAGGAAACTCGAGTCTCAGGCATGGAATTTGTGGATGTCTTACTCGTAGATGTACATGCTAGATCATTGCCAAGCCACAAACCCAGTATAACAGGCCTTTCTCTAAGAAGAAGGCCACGAAAATCCAGGGCAACTAGATGAGGTATATTTCTAAGAAGAAATGTATTTGACCCCATCATCCTCCCCACACGTTACCAAATTATTTTTTTTAATTTTTTTATTGTAATCAGTAAAAGGGTTACATGATATTTGCCAGATAGAAAGTGCATTAATTCACATACATTGATACCCTTTCACAAGTCTTGGTACCCATTTCCCTCCAACCCCACACCCCCCACCCGTCTTGGTTTTCCCTTCCCTATCAAATTTCAAATATCCAAATACAAATAAATTCAATATATCAGATAACAAAGTGAGATACTATACCAATATGGGATAACCAAAGGACAGCTAAGGAGATGAGAGACAACATAGTATATTAAGGACAACAATCATTCATTATATGGCTTTGGTTTAGTATCCTGGAGGTCCTTTCGATTAGCTTCACATTATATGGCCTTATATATGGCCTTTTGCTCTATTGCAAATCTCTTCTAGTAGAGCCCAAGGTTTCTACTGATTATGACGAATGATGGAAACCACTGAGCCTAAGTTCCTTTGAGTCTGGCTTACTTCACTTAATATGATTTGTTCTAAGTCTTTCCATTTCCTAACAAATGGGGCGATGTCATTCTTTCTGACAGCAGCATAGAATTCCATTGTGTACAAATACCACAACTTGTTGATCCACTCATCAACTGAGGGACATCTGGGTTGGTTCCATATCTTTGCTTTGGTGAATAGTGCTGCAATGAACATTGTTGTGCTAGTCGGTTCAGTATGCCCTTGTTTCTGGATTGTTGGGTAAATGCCAAGTAGTGGAATTGCTGGGTCATAGGGGAGTTGTACGTTTAGCCTTTTGAGGCACTGCCACACTGCTTTCCATAGTGGTTGAATGAGTTTGCACTCCCACCAACAGTGTAGTAGTGATCCTTCCTGGCCACATCCCCTCCAGCATCTGTTGTCATTCGTTTTCCTGATCCTGGCCATTCTAACTGGAGTGAGGTGGAATCTTAGAGTTGTTTTGATTTGCATTTCTTTTATGACCAGAGATGTGGAGCATTTCTTCATGTGTTTATAGGCCATTTTTGTTTCTTCTTCAGAGAAGACTCTCTTTAAGTCTTTGGCCTATTTTTAATGGAATGGGTGTTACTTTGGAGGTTAGTTTTGGAGTGATTCAATTTTTTGAGTTGTTGATATATTTTAGATATGAGGCCTTTGTCTGTTGTTTGGTTGGTGAAGATCTTCTCCCACTCTGTAGGCTTCCTGATTAGTTTACTAGCTATATCCGTTGCCATACAAAAGCTCTGCAGTTTAATGCAGTCCCACTTATCTAGCCTTTCTCTGATTTCTTGTGATTCTTGGTCCTTATTAAGAAAGTTTCGACCTGTGCCAAGGAGGCCTAGTGTATCTCCTATTCCTTCCTGTAAACTTTTCAGTGTGTCAGCTTTTACCTCCAGGTCTTTGATCCATTTGGAGTTAATTCTAGTGCAAGGTGACAAAGAAGGATCCAACTTTAGTTTTCTGAAGGTGCTTAACCAGTTCTGCCAGCACAACTTGTTGAAGAGGCTATCTTTCTTCCATTATATTTTTTTGGCTCCCTTGTCAAAGATTAGGTGGCCATAGGTCTGTGGTTTAATATCTGGGTCGGCAGTTCTACTCCACTGGACTTCAGGCCTGTTCTTGTGCCAGTACCAAGCTATTTTGAGAATTATAGCTCTGTAGTAGAGTCTTAAGTTTGGAATTGAAATTCCTCCAGCGCTGTTCTTTCTGCCAAGAAGTGTTTTTGCTATAGGGGGTCTTTTATTATACCATATGAAATTTTGAATTGCCTCTTCTATTTCTTTAAAGAATGACATTGGGGTGGTGATGGGTATTGCATTGAATTTGTAGATAGCCCTTGGCAAGATTGTCATTTTCACAATGTTGTTTCTTCCAATCCAGGAGCATGGGAGGTTTTTCCATTTTCTTAGTTCTGCTTTAATTTCCGTTTATAGGGTTTTCAAGTTTTCATCTAAACGGTCCTTTACATTCTTAGTTAAGCTAATTCCTAGGTACTTTATTTTCTTTGAGGCCATTGTGAAAGGATTTTCTTTCCTGATTATTGCCTCGTTCCTCTCACTGTTGGTGTAAAGAAGGCAGTTGATTTGTAGGGTTGATTTTATGGCCTGCTACACTTCCAAAGCTTTGAATCATATCAAGGAGCTTGGGAGTAGAGTTTATAGGATTCTTTAAATACAGAATCATGTCATCTGCAAAGAGGGATAGTTTTATTTCCTCTTTTCCTAATTAGATCCCCCTTATGCTTGCTTCTTGCCTTATTGCACTGCCTAGGAATTCTAGTACTATGTTAAAAAGGAGTGGAGAGAGTGGGCATCCTTGTCTCATTCCTGATTTTAGAGGGAATGGCTTTAGATTTTCACCATTAAGTATAATACTAGCAGTGGGTTTCTCATACACAGCCTTTATTACATTCAGAAATGTTCCATGGATTCCTAGTTTCTCCACATCTTTTAACATAAAGGGGTTTAGAATCTTGTCAAATGCCTTTTCCGCATCTATTGAGACAATCATGTGATTTTTGTCCTTGCTCCTGTTGGTGTGTCGAATTATATTAATTGATTTGTGTATGTTGAACCAGCTTTGCCTCACTGTGATGAATCCAGTTTGATCATAGCGTATAATTTTTTTGATGAGTTGCTGTAGACGGTTGGCCAGTGTTTTGTTGAGAAGTTTGCATCGATGTTCATCAAAGAAATGGGTCTATAGTTCTCTTTCTTTGATGAATCTCTGTCTGGTTTGGGGATGAGGGATATACTGGCTTCACAGAATGAGTTTGGTAAAGAACCTTCATTTTCAATTTCGTTGAAGAGCTTGAGGAGTATTGGTGTGAGCTCTGCTTTGAAGACCTTATACAATTCAGCTATGAATCCATCTGGCCTGGGCTCTTTTTAAGTGGAAGTTGTCTATTTTCCATTTGTATTTCAGAGCTTGAAATAGGTCTGTTGAGTTGGGTTAGCTCTTCTTGGTTCAGTGTGGGTATGTTAATATTGTCTAGGAATTCATCCATTTCTTCTAGATTCTCAAATTTATTGGCGTAAAGGTTTGAGAAGTATTCCTTCATGATATTCTGGATCTTGGTAATTTCTGTCGTGATATTACCATTTTCATCTGCGATTTTGTTTATTTCCATATGCTCTTTTCTTGTTTTGGTAAGTTTTGCTAAGGGCTTGTCAATTTTGTTAATTCTTTCAAAGAACCAACTCCTTGTTTTGTTGATTCTTTCTATAGTTTTTTTATTCCAAATAATTTAATTCTGATTTGATTTTAATAATTTGCTTTCTCCTAATGGATTTAGGGTTGGTTTGTTGCTCTTTTTCCAGGAGGTTAAGGTGAGACATTAACTAGTTGGTTTGCCATTTTTCCAACTTGCCGTTGTAGGCACTCAGCGCTCCTCTGAGTACTGCCTTTGTTGTGTCCCTAAGGAGTTGATATTTGTGTGCTCCTTATTGTTAAATTTCATAAACAGTTGGATATCTGTTCTGATCTCTTCGATTACCCATTGTTTTTCATTCAACAATGTGTTGTTCAGTCTCCATGATTTACAGGGTTATCGTTGGTGGAGATGTGTGTTCAGTTCCAATTTGATGCCTTTGTGGTCAGAGAGTGTGCATGGAATAATTCCAGTGTTTCTGAATCTGTCCAGGTTTGCTTTATGGCCTAAGATGTGGTCTATTTTGGAAAATGTTCCATGTGCTGCTGAGAAAAACGTATATTGTGTTGTTACTGGGTGGAATATTCTGCAGATGTCTGTTAGATCTAGTTGCTCTATATAGTTGTTCAGTTCTAAGGTTTCTCTGTTGAGTTTTTGCCTTGTTGATCTGTTCATAGGTGAGAGTGGTGTGTTAAACTCACCAACACTCACTCTATTTCCATCTATGTATGGTTTCAGTGTAAGTAAAGTTTGCTTGATGGAGTTTGGAGCTCCGGGATTGGGTGTGTAAATATTTAGGATCGTTATGTCTTCCTGGAGGAAAGATCCCTTTAGTAGTATGTAGTAACCTTCTTTGTCTTTTCTTACTAATTTTAGCTTGAAGTCTATTTTATGTGATATAAGGATGGCAACTCCAGCCTGTTTATGGGGGCAGTTAGCTTGATAGAGTTTATTCCAACCTCTCACTTTCAAAAGATGATTGTTTTTGGGTAAGATGTGTCTCTAGAAGACAGCAGAACGATGGCTCTTGTTTTTGATCCAACTAGACAGCCTATGCCGTTTAATTGGAGAGTTAAGTCCATTGATATTGAGAGATAGAATTGAGAGATATTTATTAGTTCCTACCATTTTTAAAAGCTTTTAGTAGGGCCTGTGTCTTGACAGTTCTTGTGGTCCTTAGATGGTATGCTGTTTAGGTGCCATTTCTTTCCCTATATTGCATTTATTTTGGTTTTCTATGTATAGAGCATCGTTGAGAATTCTCTGTAGTGTTGGTTTTGTTTCGACATATTGTTGCAGCTTTTCCCTGGAATGGAATGTTTTTATTGTTCCCTCAATTATGAATGAGAGCTTAGCTGGCTACAGTATTCTTGGTTGGTAGTTATTTGATTTAAGGGCATGACATACATGCTTCCAGTCACTTCGTGCTTGCATGGTCTCTGCTGAGAAATCTGGGGTTATCCTGATTGGTTTGCCTTTATACGTTACTGATCCCTTTTCCCTGGCTGCCTTTAGGATCTTTCCTTTCGTTTCTATTCATCCAGTTCGGATCACAATGTGGCGGTGGGATGTTCTTTTCTGGTCAGGTCTGTTTGGGGTTCTAAAAGCTTCTCGTATCTGGATGGGCCTGGCCTTCTGGATATTTGGGAAATTCTCTGAGATGATTCCGTGAAGTATATTTCCAATACCATTGACCTCTTTCTCCACGCCCTCCTCAATAACAACTAGCCTCAAATTAGGCTTCCTAATTGCATCTTGGACCTCCTTAAGCGCTCTCTCATATTTCCTAGATTTGGATTGACTCATTTTCTGTTCTTTCTGTATAATACCTAAATTATCTTCAGCCCTGGAAGTTCTCTCCTCTGCATTGTCTAACCTGCTATCAAAGCTATCTACTTTATTTTTCATCTCCCTTGCTTCTAATTGCTCATTTTTGATGCCTTGCATCTCCTGATTTAGATCATTTATGGATTTCTTTATCTGCTTGATTTCCTTTGGAGTGGTTAGCTCAGTAGCTTTATTTTCTTTGGACATTTCCTGGAGTTTGGTCACGTTTTTATTTGTGGATTCTATGAATTCATCCATCTTTCTTTGAAAAACCGTTATTATGGCCTCCTTTATAGCTTCTTCTTTTTCACTTATCACCTTGTTTTTGCTTTCCTCTTGTTCAGCTATGGTTTCCTCCATTATCTCTTTCTTTATATTTTCACATTTTCCATTAATGATGTTTATCAATTGCATTTGTGTAGCACTTGGAATACTCTCCTCTAGGTTTGCCAGTGACTGTTCCATTGTCTTTTTACATTGGGTGGGGGATGTTGTTTCTTGATTTGACATTTTTCTTGAGTTTCTTGTTCTGCCCATTTGAAAATGGGAGCAAGATTACTACTAAATACGATTTTAGTTTTTCAGATATAACCAACCTAGACCTCTGTAGCTGGCAGACACTAGATGTTCACAAATTTCGATTGGTATTATCACTCTTTCTTTTTGTGCACTGACAGACCAGTCTAATGCAACCACTGATAAGCGAATTATACCCAAAACAATAAGCCTCTCAATCCAATCTCTATTGTCTTATGTCCCTCTGAGCCTAGAGAATAATTAACTACTTACATATACAATATTGCTCAACAGCCATCAAGTGTAGCTCCGTGCAGTATAAGGGTTGAAAGACCTGCAGAGGTCCAGAGATAGAAAAGAAGAATGAGAGAGGTCAGGGGAGGTACAAGAGGATTAACGTAGGAGTGTAAGAATATTGTAGTAATGAAGAAAAGGTATAGCATAAGGATAACTGACCTAAGTTGGTAAGTAGTAGCATATTTGAGTACAAAGTTTGGAAAGTATTAGAATAAAACCTATGTGTTGCTGCACGACTAGCTCTTAGCCCAACCAGTGGCCTCACAGTGGACCATGGGATGGATCTGTTTTTCTTGTCTACGTTGAGGGAAAGGGGTATTTCACAAGATGCAGAAGCGAAGATTTCAGAAGCTAATGCTGTGAGTGAATTAGCTCGTAAAAAGCATTTTTATTTTCTTTGATCTTTCTGCCAGTCTTGGGGCTTGAATTCAGGGCCTGAGCACTGTCCTCGGGTTTTCTCAAGTCTAGCCCTCTGCCACTTGAGCCCCAGTGCCACATCTAGATTTTCTACCTATGTGATACTGAGCAATCAAACCCAGATCTTCATGGATGCTAGGCAAGCAATATACCACTATGCCAAACTCTCAGCCCTGACATAGTAATTATAAAGTCATCATCATCATTTCAAAATATCCTTTCTCCTACAAAGAATGAACACTTATCTATGTGTGTAATGCTTTTTTTAAAATTTCACTAATTCTTCTGTATTTTTCCCTCTTGCATTTTATACACATGACAGCAAAGCTAATCATCAGGAAAAAAATTAATTAGGATACAAAAATATGTGCAAGATGCCCTGTGTGTTTGACCTAGTGGTAGAGTCCTTGGCTACCATGCAAAAAGAATCAGGTTTGATTCCTCATTACCACGTACATAGAAAACGCTGCAAGTGGTGCTGTGGCTTGGTGGGACGGCCAAAGCCTAAAGAAAGCCCAAGAACAATGTTCACACTCTGAGGTCAAGTCCCAAGACTAGCAAAAAAAAATTCGACAAGGGGCAAAATGCAGGCAGAGAAGGCACTGTGAAACAAATGTTTTGTAAAGGATTAGGGCAATATTGACCCGTAAGTTTGGATCTTACGTAAGAAAGGCTCCTTGAGCCTGAGACCAGACTGGCAGTTGGGCGTAGTGGAAGACATTGGGATTGGACAAATAAGGTGTACTGCTTACTACATCCACATGTATATTGTGAGATTGGAGGAGAGATTCAGCCTCCAGTATGTCTTTGGTGAGGTCTTCTGTGAGCAAGGATCTTTGGTCATTGGGCCCTGAAAGGTGACCCTGCCTCTCTAACAATGGAACAGAATATGGAACCCTGGTAACCAAGCCACTGTAACTAACAACCAATTCAAGCCAGCTCTCATGGCCTGTGGCTCAGGAGGAAGAAAGATGTTGCTGTGCTGTTGCCAAAGGTCAGGAAACTCGAGTCTCAGGCATGGAATTTGTGGATGTCTTACTCATAGATGTACATGCTAGATCATTGCCAAGCCACAAATCCAGTATAACAGGCTTTTCTCTAAGAAGAAGGCCAAGAAAATCCAGGGCAACCAGATGAGGTATATTTCTAAGAAGAAATGTATTTGACCCCATCATCCTCCCCACACGTTACCACATTATCTTTTTCAATTTTTTTATTGTAATCAGTAAAAGAGTTACATGTTATTTGCCAGATAGAAGGTGCATTAATTCACATACATTGATACCCTTTCACAAGTCTTGGTACCCATTTCCCTCCAACCCCACACCCCCCACCCGTCTTGGTTTTCCCTTCCCTATCAAATTTCAAATATCCAAATACAAATAAATTCAATATATCAGATAACAAAGTGAGATACTATACCAATATGGGATAACCAAGGGACAGCAAACGAGATGAGAGACCACACAGTACAATAAGGACAACAATCATTCATTATATGGCTTTTGTGTCAATATCCCGGAGGTCCTTTTAATTAGCTTCACATTATATGGGCTTATATATGGCCTTTTGCTCTATTGACAGTCTCTGCTAGTAGAGCCCAAGGTTTCTACTGATTATGACGAATGAGGGAAACCACTGAGCCTAAGTTCCTTTGAGTCTGGCTTACTTCACTTAATATGATTTGTTCTAAGTCTTTCCATTTCCTAACAAATGGGGCGATGTCATTCTTTCTGACAGCAGCATAGAATTCCATTGTGTACAAATACCACAACTTGTTGATCCACTCATCAACTGAGGGACATCTGGGTTGGTTCCATATCTTTGCTATGGTGAATAGTGCTGCAATGAACATTGTTGTGCTAGTGGGTTTAGTATGCCCTTGTTTCTGGATTGTTGGGTAAATGCCAAGTAGTGGAATTGCTGGGTCATAGGGGAGTTCTATGTTTAGCCTTTTGAGGCACTGCCACACTGCTTTCCATAGTGGTTGAACGAGTTTGCATTCCCACCAACAGTGTAGTAGTGATCCCTCCTGGCCACATCCCCTCCAGCATCTGTTGTCATTCGTTTTCCTGATCCTGGCCATTCTAACTGGAGTGAGGGGGAATCTTAGACTTGTTTTGATTTGCATTTCTTTTATGACCAGAGATGTTGAGCATTTCTTCATGTGTCTATAGGCCATTTTTGTTTCTTCTTCAGAGAAGACTCTCTTTAAGTCTTTGGCCCATTTTTAATGGGATGGGTGTTACTTTGGAGGTTAGTTTTGGAGTGATTCAATTTTTTGAGTTGTTGATATATTTTAGATATGAGGCCTTTGTCCGTTATTTGGTTGGTGAAGATCTTCTCCCACTCTCTAGGCTTCCTGATTAGTTTACTAGCTATATCCGTTGCCATACAAAAGCTTTGCAGTTTAATGCAGTCCCACTTATCCAGCCTTTCTCTGATTTGTTGTGATTCTTGGTCCTTATTAAGAAAGTTTCGACCTGTGCCAAGGAGGCCTAGTGTATCTCCTATTCCTTCCTGTAAACTTTTCAGTGTGTCAGCTTTTACCTCCAGGTCTTTGATCCATTTGGATTTAATTCTAGTGCAAGGTGACAAAGAAGGATCCAACTTTAGTTTTGTGCAGGTGTTTAACCAGTTCTGCCAGCACAACTTGTTGAAGAGGCTATCTTTCTTCCATTCTATATTTTTGGCTCCCTGGTCAAAGATTAGGTGGGCATAGGTCTGGGGTTTAACATCTGGGTCCGCAGTTCTACTCCATTGGACTTCAGGCCTGTTCTTGTGCCAGTACCAAGCTGTTTTGAGTATTATAGCTCTGTAATGGAGTCTTAAGTTTGGAATTGAAATTCCTCCAGCGCTGTTCTTTCTGCTAAGAAGTGTTTTTGCTATACGGGGTCTTTTATTATTCCATATGAAATTTTGAATTGCCTCTTCTATTTCTTTAAAGAATGACATTAGGATGTCGATTGGTATTACATTGAATTTGTAGATAGCCCTTGGCAAGATTGTCATTTTCACAATGTTGATTCTTCCAATCCAGGAGCATGGGAGGTTTTTCCATTTCCTTAGTTCTGCTTTAATTTCCTTTTTTATGGTTTTAACGTTTTCATCTAAACGGTCTTTACATTCTTAGTTAAGCTAACTGCTAGGTACTTTATTTTCTTTGAGGCTATTGTGAAAGGAATTTCTTTCCTGATTATTGCCTCGTTCCTCTCAGTGTTGGCGTAAAGGAAGGCAGTTGATTTGTGAGGGTTGATTTTATGGCCTGCTACCCTTCCAAAGCTTTGAATCAGCTCAAGGAGCTTGGGAGTAGAGTTTATAGGATTCTTTAAATACAGAATCATGTCATCTGCAAAGAGGGATAGTTTTATTTCCTCTTTCCCTACTTGGATTCCCTTTATGCTTGTTTCTTGCCTTATTGCACTGCCTCGGAATTCTAGTACTATGTAAAAAAGGAGTGGAGAGAGTGGGCATCCTTGCCTCGTTCCTCATTTTAGAGGGAATGGCTTTAGATTTTCACCATTAAGTATAATACTAGCAGTGGGTTTCTCATACACAGCCTTTATTACATTGAAAAATGTTCCATGGATTCCTAGTTTCTCCACATCTTTTAACATAAAGGGGTTTTGGATCTTGTCAAATGCCTTTTCCGCATCTATTGAGACAATCAGGTGATTTTATCCCTGCTCCTGTTGATGTGTTGTATTATATTAATTGATTTGTTTATATTGAACCAGCTTTGCCACACTGTGATGAACCCAGTTTTATCATAGTGTATAATTTTTTTGATGAGTTGTTGTAGAAGGTTGGCCAGTATTTTGTTGAGAAGTTTTGCATCGATATTCATCAAAGAAATGGGTCTATAGATCTCTTTCTTTGATGAATCTCTGTGTGGTTTGGGGATGAGGGATATACTGGCTTCACAGAATGAGTTTGGTAAAGAACCTTCATTTTCAATTTCGTTGAAGAGCTTGAGGAGTATTGGTGTGAGCTCTGCTTTGAAGACCTTATAGAATTCAGCTGTGAATCCATCTGGCTCTGGGCACTTTTTAAGTGGAAGTTGTCTAATTTCCATTTCTATTTCAGAGCTTGAAATAGGCCTGCTGAGTTGGGTTAGCTCTTCTTGGTTCAGTGTGGGTATGTTAATATTGTTAGGAATTCATCCATTTCTTCTAGATTCTCAAATTTGTTGGCGTAAATGTTTGAGAAGTATTCCCTCATGATATTCTGGATCTTGGTAATTTCTGTCGTGATATTACCATTTTCATCTGCGATTTTGTTAATTTCGATATGCTCTCTTCTTTTTCTGGTAAGATTTGCTAAGGGCTTGTCAATTTTGTTAATTCTTTCAAAGAACCAACGCCTTGTTTTGTTGATTCTTTCTATAGTTAATTATTCCAAATCACTTAATTCTGCTTTGATTTTATTAATTTGCTTTCTCCTAATGGGTTTAGGGCTGGTTTGTTGCTCTTTTTCCAGGAGGTTAAGGTGAGCCATTAACTAGTTGATTTGCCATTTTTCCAACTTGCTGTTGTAGGCACTCAGCGCTATAAATTTTCCTCTGAGTACTGCCTTTGTTGTGTCCCTAAGGAGTTGATATGTGTGTGCTCCTTATTTTTAAATTTCATAAACAGTTGGATATCTGTTCTGATCTCTTCGATTACCGATTGTTTTTGATTCAACAATGTGTTGTTCAGTCTCCATGAGTTACAGGGTTTTCTTTGGTGGAGATGTGTGTTCAGCTCCAATTTGATGCCTTTATGGTCTGAGAGTGTGCAGGGAATAATTTCAGTGTTTCTGAATCTGTCCAGGTTTGCTTTATGGCCTAAGATGTGGTCTGTTTTGGAAAATGTTCCATGTGCTGCTGAGAAAAACGTATATTGTCGTGTTATTGGGTGGAATATTCTGCAGATGTCTGTTACATCTAGTCGGTCTATATAGTTGTTCAGTTCTAAGGTTTCTCTTTTGAGTTTTTGCCTTGTTGATCTGTCCATAGGTGAGAGTGGTGTGTTAAACTCACCAACAATCACTGTATTTCGATCTAAGTATGGTTTCAGTGTAAGTAAAGTTTGCTTGATGAAGTTTGGAGCTCCGGGATTGGGTGTGTAAATATTTCGGATCGTTATGTCTTCCTGGAGGAAAGATCCCTTTAGTAGTGTGTTGTAACCTTCTTTGTCTTTTGTTACTAATTTTAGTTTGAAGTCTATTGTATCTGATATGAGGATGGCAACTCTAGCCTGTTTATGGGGGCAGTTAGCTTGATAGAGTTTATTCCAACCTCTCACTTTCAAAAGATGATTGTTTTTGGGTAAGATGTGTTTGTTGAAGACAGCAGAACGATGGCTCTTGCTTTTTGATCCAACTAGACAGCCTATGCCGTTTAATTGGAGAGTTAAGTCCATTGATATTGAGAGTTAGGATTGAGAGATATTTATTAGTTCCTACCATTTTTAAAAGCTTTTAGTAGGGCCTGTGTCTTGACAGTTCTTGTGGTCCTTAGATGGTATGCTGTTTAGGTGCCATTTCTTTCCCTATAATGCATTTATTTTGGTTTTGTATGTATAGAGCATCTTTGAGAATTCTCTGTAGTGTTGGTTTTGTTTCGACATATTGTTGCAACTTTTCCCTGGAATGGAATATTTTATTGATCCCTCAGTTTGAATGAGAGCTTAGCTGGCTACAGTATTCCTGGTTGGTAGTTATTTGATTTAAGGGCATGACATATATGCTTCCAGTCACTTCGTGCTTGCATGGTCTCTGCTGAGAAATCTGGGGTTATTCTGATTGGTTTGCCTTTATAGGTTACTGATCCCTTTTCCCTGGCTGCCTTTAGGATCTTTCCTTTCGTTTCTATTGATCCAGTTCGGATCACATTGTGGCGGTGGGATGTTCTTTTCTGGTCAGGTCTGTTTGGGGTTCTAAAAGCTTCTCGTATATGGGTGGGCCTGCCCTTCTGGATATTTGGGAAATTCTCTGAGATGATTCTCTGAAGTATATTTCCAATACCATTGACCTCTTTCTCCACGCCCTCCTTAATACCAACTAGCCATAAATTAGGCTTCCTAATTGAATCTTGGACCTCCTGAAGCGCTCTCTCATATTTCCTAGATTTGGATTGACTCATTTTCTGTTCTTTATAATACCTAAATTATCTTCAGCCCTGGAAATTCTCTCCTCTGCATTGTCTAACCTGCTATTAAAGCTATCTACTTTACTTTTCATCTCCCTTGCTTCTAATTGCTCACTTTTTATGCCTTGCGTCTCTTGTTTTAGATCATGTATGGATTTCTGTATCTCCATGATTTCCTTTTGAGTGGTTAGCTCAGTAGCTTTATTTTCTTTGGACATTTGCTGGAGTTTGGTCACGTGTTTATTTGTGGATTCTATGAATTCATCCATCTTTCTTTGAAAAACCATTATTATGGCAAACTTTATGGCTTCTTCTTTTTCACTTATCACCTTGTTTTTGCTTTCCTCTTTTTCATCTATGGCTTCCTCCATTATCTCTTTCTTTATATTTTCACATTTTCCATTAAGGATGTTTATCAATTGCATTTGTGTAGCACTTGGAAGACTCTCCTCTAAGTTTGCCAGTGACTGTTCCATTGTCTATTTACATTGGGTGGGGGATGTTGTTTCTTGATTTGACATTTTTCTTGAGTTTCTTGTTCTGCCCATTTGAAAATGGAAGCAAGATTACTACTAAATACGATTATAGTTTTTCAGAAATAACCAACCTAGAACTCTGTAGCTGGCAGACACTAGATGTTCACAAGTTTTGATTGGTATTATCACTCTTTCTTTTTGTGCACTTACAGACCAGACTATTACAACCACTGATAAGCGATTTATTCCCAAAACACTAAGCCTCTCAATCCAATCTCTATTGTCTTTAAGTCCCTCTGAGCCTAGAGAATAATTAACCACCTACATATACAATATTGCTCAACAGCCATCAAGTGTAGATCCGTGCAGTATAAGGGTTGAAAGACGAGCAGAGGTCCAGAGATAGAAAAATAAATGAGAGAGGTCAGGGGAGGTACAAAGGGATTAACGTAGGAGTTTAAGGATATTGTAGTAATGAAGAAAAGGTATAGCATAAGGATAACTGACCTAAGTTGATAAGTAGGTAGCATATTTGAGTACAATGTTTGGAAAGTATTAGAATAAAACTTATGTGTTGCTGCACGACTAGCTCTTAGCCCAACGAGTGGCCTCACAGTGGACCATGGGATGGATCTGTTTTTCTTGTCTACGTAGAGGGAATGGGGTATTTCATAAGATGCAGAAACGAAGATTTCAGAAGCAAATGCAGTGAGTGAATTAGCTCGTAAAAAGCATTTTTATTTTCTTTTATCTTTCTGCCAGTCTTAGGGCTTGAATTCAGGGCCTGAGCACTGTCCTCGGGTTTACTCAAGTCTAGCCCTCTGCCACTTGAGCCCCAGTGCCACATCTAGATTTTCTATCTATGTGATACTGAGCAATCAACCCCAGATCTTCATGGATGCTAGGCAAGCACTCTGCCACTATGCCAAACTATCAGCCCTGACATAGTAATTATAAAGTCATCATCATCATCATCATATCCAAATATCTTTTCTCCTACAAAGAATAAACACTTAACTGTGTCTAATGCTTTTTTTTAATTTCACTAATTCTTCTGTGTTTTTCCCTCTTGCATTTTTTACACTTGACAGCAAAACTAATCATCAGGAAAAAAATGATTAGGATACAGAAAACTAATAATATCCTAGTAGATTGACCTCAAAATATGTGCAAGATGCCCTGTGTGTTTGACCTAATGGTAGAGTACTTGGCTAACAAGCAAAAAGACTCAGGTTTGATTCCTCATTACCACATACATAGAAAACGCTGCAAGTGGTGCTGTGGCTCGGTGGGACAGCTAAAGCCTAAAGAAAGCCCAAGAACAATGTTCTCACTCTGAGGTCAAGTCCCAAGACTAGCAAAAACAAAAAAAAGTTCGACAAGGGGCAAAATGCAGGCAGAGAAGGCACTGTGAAGCAAATGTTTTGTAAAGGATGATGGCAATATTGACCCTTAAGTTTGGATCTTACCTAAGAAAGGCTCCTTGAGCCTGAGATCAGTCTGGTAGTTGGGCCTAGTGGAAGACATTGGTATTGGACAAATAAGGTGTGCTGTTTACTACATCCACATGTATATTGAGGGATTGGAGGAGAGATTCAGCCTCCAGTATGTCTTTGGTGAGGTCTTTTGTGAGCAAGGATCTTTGGTCATTGGGCCCTGAAAGGTGACCCTGCCTCCCTCACAATGGAACAGAATATGGAACCCTGGTAACCAAGCCACTGTAACTAACAACCAGCTCAAGCCAGCTCACTTGGCCTGTGGCTCAGGAGGAAGTATGATGTTGCTGTGCTGTTGCCAAATGTCAGGAAACTCGAGTATCAGGCATGGAAGTTGTGGATGTCTTACTCGAAGAAGTACATACTAGATCATTGCCAAGCCACAAATTCAGTATAACAGAATTTTCTCTAAGAAGAAGGCCAGGAAAATCCAGGGCAACAAGATGAGGTAAATTTCTAAGAAGAAATGTATTTGACCCCATCATCCTCCCCACACACTACAACTTTCTTTTTTTCCATTTTTTATTGTAATTAGTAAAAGGGTTAGATGATATTTGCCAGATAGAAGGTGCATTAATTCACATACATTGATACCCTTTCACATGTCTTGGTACCCATTTTCCTCCAACCCCACACCCCCCACCCGTCTTGGTTTTCCCCCCTTCCCTATCAAATTTCAAATATCCAAATACAAATAAATTCAATATATAAGATAAAGTGAGATACTATACCAATATGGGATAACCAAGGGACAGCAAAGGAGATGAGAGACAACATACTACATTAAGGACAACAATCATTTTTTATATGGCTTTTGTGTCAATATCCTGGAGGTCCTTTCAATTAGCTTCACATCATATGGCCATATATATGCCCTTTTGCTCTATTGACAATCTCTGCTAGTAGAGCCCAAGGTTTCTACTAATTATGACGAATGAGGGAAACCACTGAGCCTAAGTTCCTTTGAGTCCGGCTTACTTCACTTAATATGATTTGTTCTAAGTCTTTCCATTTCCTAACAAATGGGGCGATGTCATTCTTTCTGACAGCAGCATAGAATTCCATTGTGTACAAATACCACAACTTGTTGATCCACTCATCTACTGAGGGAAATCTGGGTTGGTTCCATATCTTTGCTATGGTGAATAGTGCTGCAATGAACATTGTTGTGCTAGTGGGTTTAGTATGCCCTTGTTTCTGGATTGTTGGGTAAATGCCAAGTAGTGGAATTGCTGGGTCATAGGGGAGTTCTATGTTTAGCCTTTTGAGGCACTGCCACACTGCTTTCCATAGTGGTTGAACGAGTTTGCATTCCCACCAACAGTGTAGTAGTGATCCCTCCTGGCCACATCCCCTCCAGCATCTGTTGTCATTCGTTTTCCTGATCCTGGCCATTCTAACTGGAGTGAGGGGGAATCTTAGACTTGTTTTGATTTGCATTTCTTTTATGACCAGAGATGTTGAGCATTTCTTCATGTGTCTATAGGCCATTTTTGTTTCTTCTTCAGAGAAGACTCTCTTTAAGTCTTTGGCCCATTTTTAATGGGATGGGTGTTACTTTGGAGGTTAGTTTTGGAGTGATTCAATTTTTTGAGTTGTTGATATATTTTAGATATGAGGCCTTGGTCCGTTGTTTGGTTGGTGAAGATCTTCTCCCACTCTCTAGGCTTCCTGATTAGTTTACTAGCTATATCCGTTGCCATACAAAAGCTCTGCAGTTTAATGCAGTCCCACTTATCCAGCCTTTCTCTGATTTGTTGTGATTCTTGGTCCTTATTAAGAAAGTTTCGACCTGTGCCAAGGAGGCCTAGTGTATCCCCTATTCCTTCCTGTAAACTTTTCAGTGTGTCAGCTTTTACCTCCAGGTCTTTGATCCATTTGGAATTAATTCTAGTGCAAGGTGACAAAGAATTATCCAACTTTATTTTTCTGCAGATGTTTAACCAGTTCTGCCAGCACAACTTGTTGAAGATGCTATATTACTTCCATTCTATTTTTTTGGCTCCCTGGTCAAAGATTAGGTGGCCATAGGTGTGTGGTTTAATATCTGGGTCCGCAGTTCTACTCCATTGGACTTCAGGCCTGTTCTTGTGCCAGTACCAAGCTGTTTTGAGAATTATAGCTCTGTAATAGAGTCTTAAGTTTGGAATTGAAATTCCTCCAGCGCTGTTCTTTCTGCTAAGAAGTGTTTTTGCTATACGGGGTCTTTTATTATTCCATATGAAATTTTGAATTGCCTCTTCTATTTCTTTAAAGAATGACATTGGGATGTTGATTGGTATTACATTGAATTTGTAGATAGCCCTTGGCAAGATTGTCATTTTCACAATGTTGATTCTTCCAATCCAGGAGCATGGGAGGTTTTTCCATTTCCTTAGTTCTGCTTTAATTTCCTTTTTTATGGTTTTAAAATTTTCATCTAAACCGTCCTTTACATTCTTAGTTAAGCTAATTCCTAGGTACTATATTTTCTTTGAGGCTATTGTGAAAGGATTTTCTTTTCTGATTATTGCCTCGTTCCTCCCAGTGTTGGCGTAAAGGAAGGCAGTTGATTTGTGAGGGTTGATTTTATGGCCTGCTACCCTTCCAAAGCTTTGAATCAGCTCAAGGAACTTGGGAGTAGAGTCTATAGGATTCTTTAAATACAGAATCATGTCATCTGCAAAGAGGGATAGATTTATTTCCTCTTTCCCTACTTGGATCCTCTTTATGCTTCCTTCTTGCCTTATTGCACTGCCTAGGAATTCTAGTACTATGTTAAAAAGGAGTGGAGAGAGTGGGCATCCTTGTCTCGTTCCTGATTTTAGAGGGAATGGCTTTAGATTTTCACCATTAAGTATAATACTAGCAGTGGGTTTCTCATACACAGCCTTTATTACATTGAGAAATGTTCCATGGATTCCTAGTTTCTCCACATCTTTTAACATAAAGGGGTTTTGGATCTTGTCAAATGCCTTTTCCGCATCTATTGAGACAATCATGTGATTTTATCCCTGCTCCTGTTGATGTGTTGAATTATATTAATTGATTTGTGTATGTTGAACCAGCTTTGCCTCCCTGTGATGAATCCAGTTTGATCATAGTGTATAATTTTTTTGATGAGTTGTTGTAGACGGTTGGCCAGTATTTTGTTGAGAAGTTTTGCATCGAGGTTCATCAAAGAAATGGGTCTACAGATCTCTTTCTTTGATGAATCTCTGTCTGGTTATGGGATGAGGGATATACTGGATTCACAGAATGAGTTTGGTAAAGAACCTTCATTTTCAATTTCGTTGAAGAGCGTGAGGAGTATTGGTGTGAGCTCTGCTTTGAAGACCTTATAGATTTCAGCTGTGAATCCATCTGGCCCTGGGCTCTTTTTAAGTGGAAGTTGTCTAATTTCCATTTCTATTTCAGAGCTTGAAATAGGCCTGTTGAGTTGGGTTATCTCTTCTTGGTTCAGTGTGGGTATGTTAATATTGTCTAGGAATTCATCCATTTCTTCTAGATTCTCAAATTTGTTGGCGTAAAGGTTTGAGAAGTATTCCCTCATGATATTCTGGATCTTGGTAATTTCTGTCGTGATATTACCATTTTCATCTGCGATTTTGTTAATTTCGATATGCTCTCTTCTTTTTTTGGTAAGATTTGCTAAGGGCTTGTCAATTTTGTTAATTCTTTCAAAGAACCAACTCCTTGTTTTGTTGATGTTTTCTATAGTTTTTTTTATTCCAAATCATTTAATTCTGCTTTGATTTTAATAATTTGCTTTCTCCTAATGGGTTTAGGGTTGGTTTGTTGCTCTTTTTCCAGGAGGTTAAGGTGAGACATTAACTAGGTGGTTTGCTATTTTTCCAACTTGCAGTTGTAGGCACTCAGCGCTATAAAATTTCCTGTGAGTACTGCCTTTGTTGTGTCCCTAAGGAGTTGATATTTGTGTGCTCCTTATTGTTAAATTTCATAAACAGTTGGATATCTGTTCTGATCTCTTCGATTACCCATTGTTTTTGATTCAACAATGTGTTGTTCAGTCTCCATGAGTTACAGGGTTTTCGTTAGTGGAGATGTGTGTTCAGTTCCAATTTGATGCCTTTGTGGTCTGAGAGTGTGCATGGAATAATTTCAGTGTTTCTGAATCTGTCCAGGTTTGTTTTATGGCCTAAGATGTGGTCTATTTTGGAAAATGTTCCATGTGCTGCTGAGGAAAACGTATATTGTGTTGTTACTGGGTGGAATATTCTGCAGATGTCTGTTAGATCTAGTTGGTCAATATAGTTCTTCAGTTCTAAGGTTTCTCTGTTGAGTTTTTGCCTTGTTGATCTGTCCAGAGGTGAGAGTGGTGTGTTAAACTCACCAACAATCACTGTATTTCGATCTATGTATGTATGGTTTCAGTGTAAGTAAATTTTGCTTGATGAAGTTTGGAGCTCTGGGATTGGGTGTGTAAATATTTAGGATCGTTATGTCTTCCTGGAGGAAAGGTCCGTTTAGTAGTATGTAGTAACCTTCTTTGTCTTTTCTTACTAATTTTAGTTTGCAGTCTATTGTATCTGATATGAGGATGGCAACTCCAGCCTGTTTGGGGGCAGTTAGCTTGATAGAATTTATTCCAACCTCTCACTTTCAAAAGATGATTGTTTTTGGATAAGATGTGTCTCTTGAAGATAGCAGAACGATAGCTCTTGCTTTTTGATCCAACTAGACAGCCTATGCTGTTTAATTGGAGAGTTAAGTCCATTGATATTGAGAGTTAGGATTGAGAGATATTTATTAGTTCCTACAATTTTTAAAAGCTTTTAGTAGGGCCTGTGTCTTGACAGTTCTTGTGGTCCTTAGAGGGTATGCTGTTTAGGTGCCATTTCTTTCCCTATAATGCATTTATTTTGGTTTTGTATGTATAGAGCATCGTTGAGAATTCTCTGTAGTGTTGGTTTTGTTTCGACATATTGTTGCAGCTTTTCCCTGGAATGGAGTGTTTTATTGTTCCCTCAGTTTGAATGAGAGCTTAGCTGGCTACAGTATTCTTGCTGGGTAGTTATTTGATTTAAGGCCATGACATATATGCTTCCAGTCACTTCGGGTTTGCATGGTTTCTGCCGAGAAATCTGGGGTTATTCTGATTGGTTTGCCTTTGTAGGTTACTGATCCCTTTTCCCTGGTTGCCTTTAGGATCTTTCCTTTCGTTTCTATTGATCCAGTTCGGATCACATTGTGGCGGTGGGATGTTCTTTTCTGGTCAGGTCTGTTTGGGGTTCTAAAAGCTTCTCGTATCTGGATGGGCCTGCCCTTCTGGATATTTGGGAAATTCTCTGAGATGATTCCCTGAAGTATATTTCCAATACCATTGACCTCTTTCTCCACTCCCTCCTCAATACCAACTAGCCTTAAATTAGGCTTCCTAATTGTATCTTGGACCTCCTGAAGCGCACTCCCATATTTCCTAGATTTGGATTGACTCATTTTCTGTTCTTTCTCTATAATACCTAAATTATCTTCAGCCCTGGAAATTCTCTCCTCTGCATTGTCTAACCTGCTATCAAAGCTATCTACTTTATTTTTCATCTCCCTTGCTTCTAATTGCTCACTTTTTATGCCTTGCGTCTCTTGTTTTAGATCATGTATGGATTTCTTTATCTCCTTGATTTCCTTTTGAGTGGTTAGCTCAGTAGCTTTATTTTCTTTGGACATTTGCTGGAGTTTGGTCACGTTTTTATTTGTGGATTCTATGAATTCATCCATCTTTCATTGAAAAACCTTTATTATGGCCTCCTTTATGGCTTCGTCTTTTTCACTTATCACCTTGTTTTTGCTTTCCTCTTGTTCAGCTATGGCTTCCTCCATTATCTCTTTCTTTATATTTTCACATTTTCCATTAATGATGTTTATCAATTGCATTTGTGTAGCACTTGGAAGACTCTCCTCTAGGTTTGCCAGTGATTGTCTATTTACATTGGTGGGGGATGTTGTTTCTTGATTTGACATTTTTCTTGAGTTTCTTGTTCTGCCCATTTGAAAATGGGAGCAAGATTACTACTAAATACGATTATAGTTTTTCAGATATAACGAACCTAGACCTCTGTAGCTGGCAGACACTAGATGTTCACAAGTTTTGATTGGTATTATCACTCTTTCTTTTTGTGCACTTACAGACCAGTCTAATACAACCACTGATAAGCGATTTATACCCAAAACAATAAGCCTCTCAATCCAATCTCTATTGTCTTTAAGTCCCTCTGAGCCTAGAGAATAATTAACTACCTACATATACAATATTGCTCAACAGCCATCAAGTGTAGATCCGTGCAGTATAAGGGTTGAAAGACGAGCAGAGGTCCAGAGATAGAAAAAAAGAATGAGAGAGGTCAGGGGATCTACAAAAGTTTAACGTAGGAGTGTAAGAATATTGTAGTCATGAAGAAAAGGTATAGCATAAAGATAACTGACCTAAGTTGGTAAGTAGGTAGCATATTTAAGTACAAAGTTTGGAAAGTATTAGAATAAAACTTATGTGTTGCTGCACGACTAGTTCTTAGCCCAACCAGTGGCCTCACAGTGGACCATGGGATGGATCTGTTTTTCTTGTCTTCGTTGAGGGAAAGGGGTATTTCACAAGATGCAGAAGCGAAGATTTCAGAAGCAAATGCTGTGAGTGCATTAGCTCATAAAAAGCATTTTTATTTTCTTTTATCTTTCTGCCAGTGTTGGGGCTTGAATTCAGGGCCTGAGCACTGTCCTCGGGTTTTCTCAAGTCTAGCCCTCTGCCACTTGAGCCACAGTGCCACATCTAGATTTTCTATCTATGTGATACTGAGCAATCAAACCCAGATCTTCATGGATGCTAGGCAAGCACTCTACCACTATGCCAAACTCTCAACCCTGACATAGTAATTATAAAGTCATCATCATCATCATCATCATCATCATCATCATCATCATCATCATCATATCCAAATATCTTTTCTCCTACAAAGAATGAACACTTAACTGTGTCTACTGCTTTTTTTTTAATTTCACTAATTCTTCTGTGTTTTTCCCTCTTGCATTTTTTTACACTTGACAGCAAAGCTAATCATCAGGAAAATTTGATTAGGATACAGAAACCTAATAATATCCTAGTAGATTGACGTCAAAAATATGTGCAAGATGCCCTGTGTGTTTGACCTAATGGTAGAGTACTTGGCTACCAAGCAAAAAGACTCAGGTTTGATTCCTCATTACCACATACATAGAAAACGCTGCAAGTGGTGCTGTGGCTTGGTGGGACAGCTAAAGCCTAAAGAAAGTCCAAGAACAATGTTCACACTCTGAGGTCAAGTCCCAAGACTAGCAAAAACAAAAAAAATTCGACAAGGGGCAAAATGCAGGCAGAGAAGGCACTGTGAAGCAAATGTTTTGTAAAGGATGAGGGCAATATTGACCCTTAAGTCTGGATCTTACCTAAGAAAGGCTCCTTGAGCCTGAGACCAGACTGGTAGTTGGGCCTAGTGGAAGACATTGGGATTGGACAAATAAGGTGTGCTGTTTACTACATCCACATGTATATTGTGAGATTGGAGGAGACATTCAGCCTCCAGTATGTCTTTGGTGAGGTCTTTTGTGAGCAAGGATCATTGGTCATTGGGCCCTGAAAGGTGACCCTGCCTCCCTCACAATGGAACAGAATATGGAACCCTGGTAACCAAGCCACTGTAACTAACAACCAGCTCAAGCCAGCTCACTTGGCCTGTGGCTCAGGAGGAAGAAAGATGTTGCTGTGCTGTTGCCAAAGGTCAGGAAACTCGAGTCTCAGGCATGGAAGTTGTGGATGTCTTACTCGAATATGTACATGCTAGATCATTGCCAAGCCACAAATCCAGTATAACAGAACTTTCTCTAAGAAGAAGGCCAGGAAAATCCAGGGCAACCAGATGAGGTAAATTTCTAAGAAGAAATGTATTTGACCCCATCATCCTCCCTACACACCACTGTTGGGGACCGACTGTGGGGTCAATGACCTTGGACCTGACCTTGGACCTACACAACTGTATACACAAGGAAGTAACTCTGATCAGGATGACTTTAAGCAAAGTCAATCAGTTCTTATCAGGATGACTTTAAGCAAAGTCAATCAGTTCTTATCAGGATGACTTTAAGCAAAGTCAATCAGTTCTTATCAGGATGACTTTAAGCAATGTTAATCCTTTCTCATTTATCCTATATGTGAGTTGTTTACTATTTTGTATGAATGTAGCCTCTGGCAGTTCCCTAGTATTAAGAAGAGTATTTAAGGTCGGAAATTAAAATAAACGGGACAGTCTTAGGCAGCAGTCTGGAGCTCACAGACTTCTTGGACTGCTGACTTGGGCTGTAGTCCTCCCAAAATCCATCTGTTTGTCTCTCTTCTATTTTTTCCTAGTCCTTGCCCCTGTTTCAGGAATCCCAATCCACGAACCCTGGTTTGCTGCCGGCTGGCTCCGGCAACTGGTGCCCGAACAGGGACCCTGAAAATCTGGGACGAAGGCAGAGGACCCCGCTGTGGTGAGTAACACATCGTAGGACTTTTAAGACAGTGAGAGTGCGGGAGGCTGTATTATCCAGAGTAAAAATTATGGCTCAAGTTAATAGCTATACGTCATATTTACCGATCTTAACAGGCCTACTTGAAGCCCACGGAACGTGGGTGGACGAAGAGATGCTTCAGAGCTTCCTACAGTTTCTCGAGGAGGCATGCCTGAGGTCTATAGAGGAGGAATTCCAAAAAACCTGGCAGCGGATAGGAAAAAGAATTCAAGATTATTATAATGTATATGGCCCCGAAAAGACCCCAGAAGAGGTTATTGATGTATGGAATTTAGTAAGTGAATGCATAGATCCTCAACATGAGAATGCTGAACTTAATCTTGAATTAAGGGAACTTTATGAATTAAAGGACCCTTCTAAAAAACCTGAGGCTGAGCCATATGCCGCAGCCCAAGAGAGTCTAAGTGAGATCTTGAAAATAGAACAACAACCAGTAGATATTGAGTATCAGAATTCAAATTTGAATATGAGGGAGGAAAGTTATGATGAGCCGATGGAGGACCGGATAGCTACGATAGAAAAGAGGTTAGAAGAAATCCTACATCTACTATCTAAAATGGGGAAAGAGCAGAGAGCCCCCCCAGAAGTAGGAAGGAGATATGACCCTCAGGCCACTATGGTTTCTGATTCTAAATCCTACCTCTCACACCCACCGCCTCAGGCTGCAGCCTTACGGCCCCAATCGCTTTTTCAACCTTTCAAGCCTAAAAGCCCTAGCAACAAATCCCTTTTAACAGGCACTACAACCAGGCACAGTGCATCACAATTAAACCTGGCTCAGGCTGCTAGAGAGAGGGAAGATATTTCAGAGCCTCGATGCTTCCCTAGTTTAGTTGATCAGGATGAACAAGTATACCATCAACCTGTTACTGTTAAACTATTGCAGGATTTAAAGCGTGCCTGCTCCCAATATGGGCCAACTGCCCCTTTTACTCAAGTAATATTAGAGCCCGCTTGTGCTGGTATTGTATGCCCAAATGACTGGAAGCGGCTTGCCAGAGCATGCCTTAGTGCGGGAGAGTGCTTATTATGGGAGACCGAGTTCACTGCACAGTGTCGGGCTAAAATTGAAACAAATAGGTCTAAGAACCTGCCTTACACTTTTGATCAGTTGTTAGGAGAGGGAATCTATAAAAACACCGAAGATCAATTGGGTTATGCAAAGGAAGCCTATTTACAAATAAATGCTGCGGCGAAAGAGGCTTGGAAAAGGTTACATAATTCCAATCGTACAAAAAATTTAGTAGAAGTTAAACAGGGACCAAATGAACCTTATCTAGAATTTTTGTCTCGATTAATGGAGACTGCAGACCACCTAATACAAGATGAGAACGCAAGGAAGATTATAGTTAGACACATAGCCTATGAAAATGCCAACGCCACCTGTCAGGCGGCTATCAGACCCCATAGGAATATGGGAGGAATCACGGACTTTATTTCACTATGTGCTGATATTGGACCCTCCCATGTACAAGGCCTTACTTCAGCCGCCGCTCCTCAAGGAAAGACTGCTACTGAATTTCTAAAATATAGAGGCCAGAGGCCAGAGGCCCGGGCTGCTAGACCCCCAGGGCGTTGCTTCTCTTGTGGACAAATAGGACATTGGATGACGCAATGCCCACGCCAGGCCAGGTTAAAGAGAGAAAAATTACCTGGCACATGTCCACGCTGTGGTAAAGGGAAGCACTGGGCTAAAGATTGCAGGTCAAGAACAGATCGCAATGGCCGCCCATTTTCAGGAAACTGGAGAAGGGGCCAGCCTCTGGCCCCGCAAAACCATGGGGCAGTCCCTCCCTCTTCTCGGCCACAAGTAAATCTTCTAACAACCCCCCAAAATCAGTCTCCAGCCTCTTCCGTGCCACCCCAGGCAGCGCAGGATTGGACCTCTGTTCCTCCACCTGCTCAGTATTGACCCCAGAGATGGGGACACAAGCTCTCCCCACGGGGGTCTTCGGTCCCCTTCCCCCGGGAGTGGCTGGATTGCTGTTAGGGCGAAGTAGCTCAGCCCTTAAAGGGATACAGATTACACCTGGCAAAATTGACCAGGATTTCACTGGAGAAATCAAAGTTATGGCCTCTGCCCCGAAACACGTAGTATCAATCGCAGCCGGTCAAAAATTAGCACAACTAATACTTGTCCCGTTATCTCATGGGGAGACTGCTAATTCTTCTGCCCCATGCAGACAGAGAGGATTTGGATCCTCTGATATCTATTGGGTACAAAGCATAAAACAAGAGAGGCCTGAGATGACTATATTTATACAAGAAAAACCCTTTAAAGGAATATTAGACACAGGAGCGGATGTGTCTGTAATATCTAAAAAGCATTGGCCAGCCCAATGGCCCCTGACAACCTCTATGACTTCCCTACAGGGGATTGGGCAAGCAACTGACCCACAGCAGAGCAGTGCGATCCTTGTTTGGAGAGATGAGGAAGGGCACTCTGGTCATTTTCAGCCATTTGTCTTGGATCATCTGCCAATTAATTTATGGGGTCGTGATATCATGGAAAAAATGGGAGTGTATATGTTTAGTCCTAGTGCTGCGGTCACTAAGCAGTTACTTGATCAAGGCCTCCTCCCCTTTAGGGGACTAGGCCGAGCAGCACAGGGGGAGCTAGAGCCACTCCAACCCCAGTCTCACCCCCCGAGACAAGGATTAGGGTATTCTTTAACGGGGGCTGTTGTTTGTCCTGCCCCTCATGCTGATCCCATAAATTGGCTCTCGGAAGAACCGGTATGGGTCAAACAGTGGCCTCTTTCTCTAGAAAAGATCATTGTAGTTCAGCAGCTGGTACAGGAACAGATAGACTTGGGACATGTGGCCCCTTCTAACTCTCCATGGAATTCTCCAATTTTTGTTATAAAGAAAAAGTCAGGTAAATGGAGGCTGTTACAGGATCTGAGAAAGATAAATGCAACTATGGAACTGATGGGAGCCTTACAGCCCGGCTTGCCTTCCCCCATGGCAATCCCAAAGGGTACTTATAAGATTATTATAGATTTGAAGGATTGTTTCTATACTATACCCCTGGCGCCTCAAGACTGTAAGCGCTTTGCCTTCAGTGTCCCCTCTGTTAATTTTAAAGAACCCATGAAGCGATATCATTGGCTTGTGCTCCCACAGGGCATGGCAAATAGCCCAACTTTATGTCAAAGTTTTGTAGCCAGAGCGATTTCTTCCACCCGTGAAAAATTTTCTTCTGTTTATATTGTTCATTATATGGACGACATCTTGTTGGCTTGTTCTGACCCTATCGTCGTACGACAAGCCTTTGGACAACTAAAGCAAGATCTGAGCCTCTTTGGCCTTATAATAGCAGCTGAAAAGGTTCAGGAACATCCCCCTTTTACGTATTTAGGCCATATATTAGGCCCACACTATTTTAAAAGCCAAAAAATACAATTAAAAACTTCACACTTAAGAACTCTTCATGATTTTCAGCAATTTTTAGGAGATATAAATTGGCTTTGGCCTTATTTAAAGCTGTCCACTGGAGAGTTAAAACCCCTCTTTGATCTCTTAAAAGGAGATACCAACCCTATATCCTTGCGCAATTTAAATCCCGACGCCGAGAGGGCCATCCAAATCGTAGAAAAGGCAATTTCCCAGCAACAAGTGAACTATTGTGACTACTCTAAACCATGGGGAGTTTACATTTTAGCTACTTCTCACTCCCCAACTGCTGTATTGTGGCAGGATGGCCCACTTTTATGGCTTTATCTACCATCAACACCCGGCAAAGTGTTGACCCCCTACTACGAATTGGTAGCTAATCTGATACATATGTGCCGAGTGGATTCCCGTAAATATTTAGGTCAGGAACCTCATTTTATCTGTGTCCCATATAATTCACAACAACAGGATTGGCTATTCCCCCTTTGCGATTCTTGGGCCATTGCTTGGGCCAATTATACGGGAAAAATTTTGCATCACTACCCATCTAACAAACTCCTCCAATTTGCTGCATGTCATACGTTCCTATTTCCTTCCATAGTACGGGCCTCGCCTTTATCTTCTGCCGCTTTAGTATTTACAGACGGATCCTCTAATGGAACGGCTGCTTTGACCATTAATGGGAAAACTCAATCTTGGGTTACGGGTTTTTCCTCCGCCCAAGAGGTAGAGTTAGAGGCTGTTTTACAAGCACTCGTCCTGTTACAAGACGAGCCCTTTAACTTATATTCAGACAGCCAATATGTAATTCGTGCTCTTCAAGTCATAGAAACTGTTCCCTTTATTGGAACTACTAACTCCAATATCCAGACCCAATTTCGCCAAGTACAAACTTTGCTTTGTTCTCGCAACCACCCCTGTTTTTTTGGCTTCATTCGAGCTCACACTAATCTTCCTGGCCCTTTAAGTGAGGGTAACGCAGTTACTGATTCTGCCACCAGAGTTTAACTCAAGTCGAACTTGCTAAGCAGTCACATGCCATCCATCATCAAAACAGCCGAGCCTTGCGCCGACAGTTTAAATTATCTAGAGAAGCGGCACGTCAAATAGTTAAAACTTGCTCCAACTGTGTGCCCTTCTCACCAGCTCCTCATTTAGGTATAAATCCACGAGGACTGCTTTCTAATCACATTTGGCAGATGGATGTCACACATGTTCCATCATTTGGCCGATTAAAATATGTTCATGTTACTGTAGATACTTATTCTAATTTTATCCTAGCCACCCCCCTTGCTGGGGAAGCTACTAAACATTGTATTTCTCACTGCATTCGATGTTTTGCTGTGATGGGGATTCCCTCGCAAATAAAAACAGATAATGGCCCTGGCTATGCAGGCCAAGCATTTCAGTCCTTCTGCCATTCTTATATCACTCATATTACAGGCATTCCTTACAATCCTCAAGGTCAAGGCATCGTGGAGAGAGCTAATGGATTATTAAAACATCAAATTGCTAAAATACAGAAAGGAGAGTCGTATCACGCTACCCCTGTGAATATACTTAATCATGCTTTATTTGTTTTAAATTTTTTGAATCTGGATTCAAATAATTTATCTGCTGCTCAGCGATTCTGGGAAAAAAGAGAGCAGCGTGCTTTTGCCTTAGTAAAATGGAAGGATCCCCTAACTGGTGCTTGGCACGGACCAGATCCTGTTCTAACCTGGGGTAGAGGGCATGTATGTGTTTTCTCACAGGAAGAAAATGATGCCCGCTTGCTGCCCGAACGCTATGTTCGGATTGTGTAGAGTGACAGTGGTCATCCAAGCAGCGACCCACTGGACCTTCACCCCCAACCCTCCAGTAATGCATCCAGTAATGCGGAAAAGACCTGAATTCATGTTTTTGTGTTAAGTGTAAAAGTCTCTGTTTCTTTGTCTTGTTCATGTTACATATTTTTTCTTGTCCAGTTTTGTCTTTGAAATTGGTACCAGTTTTAAATATGGATCCTTATGTTTTTTCTAAAGTTTTGTTTTGAACCTGGTTCTCACCTGCAAGAGTAAAATGGCAAAGCTCTATTGACACAAACTTCCGGAAAATGAATGGCCAATATTAATTTTGTGCACTTTAAAATCTTTGAGTATGAATGTGTGTGAATGAGTTAGTGAACATGTTCAAGGTTTAATCAAGAAAATCATTTAGGTTTGAATTATTGCATTGTTTTAAAGAGGGGGAGAATGGAATGTTAGATAAAAAAAATGAACTTGATGTTCGTATGACAGCTCTTAAGTCCCATTTAGAAGGTCGAATCAGTAGATTGGAGAGAGAACTCCGAGAGCATCAAGGGAGGCACTTGGAGCAGAGAAAAGAGCCTCAAGAACCTACTAGTAAGGTCCCAGAACAGCAGAGACAGATCACGTTGAAAGCTACTGCAGCTTCTGAAGAACGAGGAATTGCCAGCACTTCAGATCCACCAACAGCCAATATCAAGCCAACTGCTGTTGTTTCTACTCCAAGTAAAGTGACAACTGAAGCTATGGCTGGGAACAAATCAACACCTATGGCCAGTAGCCGTCCAATGGTCACATCTGCAACAGTCACCAATCGAACAACTCCGCAGATCTAAGCCCTAGATGGATGAATTCCCCCCCGAGAGGAATCGCAGTCAAGGATGGGATAAGAGGGGACGCTCTCTGACCAACCTAAGACAGGGACTTCAGCTTGATCTGAAGAAGTTCCCCATGACGGGTAAGGCAGAGTCAGCGATCCACCCAACCCAAGACAAGCAAGTCCGCATCTTTTAAAAGAAAGACGGGGGAGATGTTGGGGACCGACTGTAGGGTCAATGACCTTGGACCTGACCTTGGACCTACACAACTGTATACACAAGGAAGTAACTCTGATCAGGATGACTTTAAGCAAAGTCAATCAGTTCTTATCAGGATGACTTTAAGCAATGTTAATCCTTTCTCATTTATCCTATATGTGACTTGTTTACTATTTTGTATGAATGTAGCCTCTGGCAGTTCCCTAGTATTAAGAAGAGTATTTAAGGTCGGAACTTAAAAAAAACCGGACAGTCTTAGGCAGCAGTCTGGAGCTCACAGACTTCTTGGACTGCTGACTTGGACTGTAGTCCTCCCGAACTCCATCTGTTTGTCTCTCTTCTATTTTTTCCTAGTCCTTGCCCCTATTTCAGGAATCCCAATCCACAAACCCTGGTTTGCTGCCGGCTGGCTTCGGCACACTACAACTTTCTTTTTTTTTCATTTTTTATTGTAATTAGTAAAAGGGTTAGATGATATTTGCCAGATAGAAGGTGCATTAATTCACATAAATTGATACCCTTTCACATGTCTTGGTACCCATTTCCCTCCAACCCCACACCCACCACCCGTCTTGGTTTTCCCCCCTTCCCTATCAAATTTCAAATATCCAAATAAAAATAAATACAATATATATGATAAAGTGAGATACTATACCAATATGGTATAACCAAGGGACAGCAAACGAGATGAGAGACAACATAGTACATTAAGGACAGCAATCATTCATTATGTGGCTTTTGTGTCAATATCCTGGAGGTCCTTTCAATTAGCTTCACATTATATGGGCTTATATATGGCCTTTTGCTCTATTGACAGTCTTTGCTAGTAGAGCCCAAGGTTTCTACTGATTATGATGAATGAGGGAAACCACTGAGAATAAGTTCCTTTGAGTCTGGCTTACTTCACTTAATATGATTTGTTCTAAGTCTTTCCATTTCCTAACAAATGGGGCGATGTCATTCTTTCTGACAGCAGCATAGAATTCCATTGTGTACAAATACCACAACTTGTTGATCCACTCATCAACTGAGGGACATCTGGGTTGGTTCCATATCTTTGCTATGGTGAATAGTGCTGCAATGAACATTGTTGTGCTAGTGGGTTTAGTATGCCCTAGTTTCTGGATTGTTGGGTAAATGCCAAGTACTGGAATTGCTGGGTCATAGGGGAGTTCTATGTTTAGCCTTTTGAGGCACTGCCACACTACTTTCCATAGTGGTTGAATGACTTTGCACTCCCACCAACAGTGTAGTAGTGATCCCTCCTGGCCACAACCCCTCCAGCATCTGTTGTCATTCGTTTTCCTGATCCTGGCCATTCTAACTGGAGTAAGGTGGAATCTTAGAGTTGTTTTGATTTGCATTTCTTTTATGACCAGAGATGTGGAGCATTTCTTCATGTGTCTATAGGCCATTTTGGTTTCTTCTTCAGAGAAGACTCTCTTTAAGTCTTTGGCCCATTTTTAATGGGATGGGTGTTACTTTGGAGGTTAGTTTTGGAGTGATTCAATTTTTTGAGTTGTTGATATATTTTAGATATGAGGCCTTTGTCCGTTGTTTGGTTGGTGAAGATCTTCTCCCACTCTGTAGGCTTCCTGATTAGTTTACTAGCTATATCCGTTGCCATACAAAAGCTCTGCAGTTTAATGCAGTCCCACTTATCCAGCCTTTCTCTGATTTGTTGTGATTCTTGGTCCTTATTAAGAAAGTTTCGACCTGTGCCAAGGAGGCCTAGTGTATCTCCTATTCCTTCCTTTAAACTTTTCAGTGTGTCAGCTTTTACCTCCAGGTCTTTGATCCATTTGGAGTTAATTCTAGTGCAAGGTGACAAAGAAGGATCCAACTTTAGTTTTGTGCAGGTGTTTAACCAGTTCTGCCAGCACAACTTGTTGAAGAGGCTATCTTTCTTCCATTCTATTTTTTTGGCTCCCTGGTCAAAGATTAGGTGGCCATAGGTCTGTGGTTTAATATCTGGGTCCGCAGTTCTACTCCATTGGACTTCAGGCCTGTTCTTGTGCCAGTACCAAGCTGTTTTGAGAATTATAGCTCTGTAATAGTCTTAAGTTTGGAATTGGAATTCCTCCAGCGCTTTTCTTTCTGCTAAGAAGTGTTTTTGCTATACGGGGTCTTTTATTATTCCATATGAAATTTTCAATTGCCTCTTCTATGTCTTTAAAGAATGACATTGGGATGTTGATTGGTATTACATTGAATTTGTAGATAGCCCTTGGCAAGATTGACATTTTCACAATGTTGATTCTTCCAATCCAGGAGCATGGGAGGTTTTTCCATTTCCTTAGTTCTGCTTTAATTTCCTTTTTTATGGTTTTAAAGTTTTCATCTAAACGGTCCTTTACATTCTTAGTTAAGCTAATTGCTAGGTACTTTATTTTCTTTGAGGCTATTGTGAAAGGATTTTCTTTCTTGATTATTGCCTCGTTCCTCTCAGTGTTGGCGTAAAGGAAGGCAGCTGATTTGTGAGTGTTGATTTTATGGCCTGCTACCCTTCCAAAGCTTTGAATCAGCTCAAGGAACTTGGGAGTAGAGTCTATAGGATTCTTTAAATACAGAATCATGTCATCTGCAAAGAGGGATAGTGTTATTTCCTCTTTCCCTACTTGGATCCCCTTTATGCTTGCTTCTTGCCTTATTGCACTGCCTAGGAATTTTAGTACTATGTTAAAAAGGAGTGGAGAGAGTGGGCATCCTTGTCTCATTCCTGATTTTAGAGGGAATGGCTTTAGATTTTCACCATTAAGTATAATACTAGCATTGGGTTTCTTATACACAGCCTTTATTACATTGAGAAATGTTCCATGGATTCCTAGTTTCTCCACATCTTTTAACATAAAGGGGTTTTGGATCTTGTCAAATGCCTTTTCCGCATCTATTGAGACAAAGATGTGATTTTATCCCTGCTCCTGTTGATGTGTTGAATTATATTAATTGATTTGTATATGTTGAACCAGGTTTGCCTCCCTGTGATGAATCCAGTTTGATCATAGTGTGTAATTTTTTTTGATGAGTTGTTGTAGACGGTTGGCCAGTATTTTGTTGAGAAGTTTTGCAGCGATGTTCATCAAAGAAATGGGTCTATAGATCTCTTTCTTTGATGAATCTCTGTCTGGTTTGGGGATGAGGGATATACTGGCTTCACAGAATGAGTTTGGTAACGAACCTTCATTTTCAATTTCGTTGAATATCTTGAGGAATATTGGTGTGAGCTCTGCTTTGAAGACCTTATAGAATTCAGCTGTGAATCCATCTGGCCCTGGGCTCTTTTTAAGTGGAAGTTGTCTAATTTCCATTTCTATTTCAGAGCTTGAAATAGGCCTGTTGAGTTGGGTTAGCTCTTCTTGGTTCAGTGTGGGTATGTTAATATTGTCTAGGAATTCATCCATTTCTTCTAGATTCTCAAATTTGTTGGCGTAAAGGTTTGAGAAGTATTCCCTCATGATATTCTGGATCTTGGTAATTTCTGTCGTGATATTACCATTTTCATCTGCGATTTTGTTTATTTCGATATGCTCTCTTCTTTTTTTGGTAAGATTTGCTAAGGGCTTGTCAATTTTGTTAATTCTTTCAAAGAACCAACTCCTTGTTTTGTTGATGGTTTCTATAGTTTTTTTATTCCAAATCATTTAATTCTGCTTTGATTTTAATAATTTGCTTTCTCCTAATGGGTTTAGGGTTGGTTTGTTGCTCTTTTTCCAGGAGGTTAAAGTGAGACATTAACTAGTTGGTTTGCCATTTTTCCAACTTGCTGTTGTAGGCACTCAGCGCTATAAATTTTCCTCTGAGTACTGCCTTTGTTGTGTCCCTACAGAGGTGATATTTGTGTGCTCCTTATTGTTAAATTTCATAAACAGTTGGATATCTGTTCTGGTCTCTTCGATTACTCATTGTTTTTGATTCAACAATGTGTTGTTCAGTCTCCATGAGTTACAGGGTATTCGTTGGTGGAGATGTGTGTTCAGCTCCAATTTGATGTCTTTATGGTCTGAGAGTTTGCATGGAATAATTTCAGTGTTTCTGAATCTGTCCAGGTTTGCTTTATGGCCTAAGATGTGGTCTGTTTTGGAAAATGTTCCATGTGCTGCTGAGAAAAACGTATATTGTGTTGTTACTGGGTGGAATATTCTGCAGATGTCTGTTAGATCTAGTTGGTCAATATAGTTCTTCAGTTCTAAGGTTTCTCTGTAGAGTTTTTGCCTTGTTGATCTGTCCATAGGTGAGAGTGGTGTGTTAAACTCACCAACAATCACTGTATTTCGATCTATGTATGGTTTCAGTGTAAGTAAAGTTTGCTTGATGAAGTTTGGAGCTCCGGGATTGGGTGTGTAAATATTTAGGATCGTTATGTCTTCCTGGAGGAAAGATCCCTTTAGTAGTATGTAGTAACCTTCTTTGTCTTTTCTTACTAATTTTAGTTTGAAGTCTATTGTATCTGATATGAGGATGGCAACTCCAGCCTGTTTATGGGGGCAGTTAGCTTGATAGAGTTTATTCCAACCTCTCACTTTCAAAAGATGATTGTTTTTGGGTAAGATGTGTCTCTTGAAGACAGCAGAAAGATGGCTCTTGCTTTTTGATCCAACTAGACAGCCTATGCCGTTTAATTGGAGAGTTAAGTCCATTGATATTGAGAGTTAGGATTGAGAGATATTTATTAGTTCCTACCATTTTTAAAAGCTTTTAGTAGGGCCTGTGTCTTGACAGTTCTTGTGGTCCTTAGATGGTATGCTGTTTAGGTGCCATTTCTTTCCCTATATTGCATTTATTTTGGTTTTCTATGTGTAGAGCATCTTTGAGAATTCTCTGTAGTGTTGGTTTTGTTTCGACATATTGTTACAGCTTTTCCCTGGAATGGAATGTTTTTATTGTTCCCTCAGTTTGAATGAGAGCTTAGCTGGCTACAGTATTCTTGGTTGGTAGTTATTTGATTTAAGGGCATGACATATATGCTTCTAGGCACTTCGTGCTTGCATGATCTCTCTAAGAAATCTGGGGTTATTCTGATTGGTTTGCCTTTATAGGTTACTGATCCCTTTTTCCTGGCTGCCTTTAGGATCTTTTCTTTCGTTTCTATTGATCCAGTTCGGATCACAATGTGACGGTGGGATGTTATTTTCTGGTTAGGTCTGTTTGGGGTTCTAAAAGGTTCTCGTATCTGCATGGGCCTGCCCTTCTGGATATTTGGGAAATTCTTTGAGATGATTCCCTGAAGTATATTTCCAATACCATTGACCTCTTTCTCCACTCCCTCCTCAATACCAACTAGCCTTAAATTAGGGTTCATGATTGTATCTTGGACCTCCTGAAGCGCTCTCTCATATTTCCTAGATTTGGATTGACTCATTTTCTGTTCTTTCTCTATAATACCTAAATTATCTTCAGCCCCGGGAATTCTCTACTCTGCATTGTCTAACCTGCTATCAAAGCTATCTACTTTATTTTTCATCTCCCTTGCTTCTTATCGCTCACTTTTGATGCATTGCATCTCTTGTTTTAGATCATGTATGGATTTCTTTATCTCCTTGATTTCCTTTTGAGTGGTTAGCTCAGTAGGTTTATTTTCTTTGGACATTAGCTGGAGTTTGGTCATGTTTTTATTTTTGGATTCTATGAACTCATCCATCTTTCTTTGAAAAATCTTTATTATGGCCTCCTTCATGGCTTCTTCTTTTTCACATATCACCTCGTTTTTGCTTTCCTCTTGTTCAGCTATGGCTTCCTCCATTATCTCTTTCTTTATATTTTCACATTTTCCATTAAGGATGTTTATCAATTGCATTTGTGTAGCACTTGGAAGACTCTCCTCTAGGTGTGCCAGGGACTGTTCCATTGTCTGTTTACATTGTGTGGGGGATGTTGTTTCTTGATTTGACATTTTTCTTGAGTTTCTTGTTCTGCCCATTTGAAAATGGGAGCAAGATTACTACTAAATACGATTATAGTTTTTCAGATATAACCAACCTGGACCTCTGTAGCTGGCAGACACTAGATGTTCACAAGTTTTGATTGGTATTATCACTCTTTCTTTTTGTGCACTTACAGACCAGTCTAATACAACCACTGATAAGCGATTTATACCCAAAACAATAAGCCCCTCAATCCAATCTCTATTGTCTTTAAGTCCCTCTGAGCCTAGAGAATAATTAACCACCTACATATACAATATTGCTCAACAGCCATCAAGTGTAGATCCGTGCAGTATAAGGGTTGAAAGACGAGCAGAGGTCCAGGGATAGAAAAAAAGATTGAGAGAGGTCAGGGGAGGTACAAGAGGATTAACGTAGGAGAGTAAGAATATTGTAGTAATGAAGAAAATGTATAGCATAAGGATAACTGACCTAAGTTTGTAAGTAGGTAGCATATTTGAGTACAAAATTTGGAAAGTATTAGAATAAAACTTATGTGTTGCTGCACGACTAGCTCTTAGCCCAACCAGTGGCCTCACAGTGGATCATGGGATGGATCTGTTTTTCTTGTCTACTTTGAGGGAAAGGGGTATTTCACAAGATGCAGAAGCGAAGATTTCAGAAGCAAATGCTGTGAGTGAATTAGCTCGTAAACAGCATTTTTATTTTCTTTTATCTTTCTGCCAGTCTTGGGGCTTGAATTCAGGGCCTGAGCACTGTCCTCGGGTTTTCTCAAGTCTAGCCCTCTGCCACTTGAACCACAGTGCCACATCTAGATTTTCTATCTATGTGGTTCTGAGCAATCAAACCCAGATCTTCATGGATGCTAGGCAAGCACTCTACCACTATGCCAAACTCTCAACCCTGACATAATAATTATAAAGTCATCATCATCATATCAAAATATCCTTTCTCCTACCAAGCATGAACACTTATCTATGTGTGTAATGCTTTTTTTTAAATTTCACTAATTCTTCTGTGTTTTTCCCTCTTGCATTTTTTACACATGACAGCAAAGCTAATCATCATAAAAAATTGATTAGGATACAGAAACCTAATAATATCCTAGTAGATTGACGTCAAAAATATGTGCAAGATGCCCTGTGTGTTTGACCTAGTGGTAGAGTCCTTGGCTACAACGCAAAAAGACTCATGTTTGATTCCTCATTACCACATACATAGAAAACGCTGCAAGTGGTGCTGTGGCTCTGTGGGACAGCTAAAGCCTAAAGAAAGCCCAAGAACAATGTTCACACTCTGAGGTCAAGTCCCAAGACTAGCAAAAACAAAAAAAAATTCGACAAGGGGCGAAATGCAGGCAGAGAAGGCACTGTGAAGCAAATGTTTTGTAAAGGATGAGGGCAATATTGACCCTTAAGTCTGGATCTTACCTAAGAAAGGCTCCTTGAGCCTGAGACCAGACTGGTAGTTGGGCCTAGTGGAAGACATTGGGATTGGACAAATAAGGTGTGCTGTTTACTACATCCACATGTATATTGTGAGATTGGAGGAGAGATTCAGCCTCCAGTATGTCTTTGGTGAGGTCTTCTCTGAGCAAGGATCTTTGGTCATTGGGCCCTGAAGGGTGACCAAGCCTCCCTCACAATGGAACAGAATATGGAACCCTGGTAACCAAGCCACTGTAACTAAAAACCAACTCAAGCCACCTCACTTGGCTTGTGGCTTAGGAGGAAGAAAGATGTTGCTGTGCTGTTGCCAAAGGTCAGGAAACTCGAATCTCAAGCATGGAAGTTGTGGATGTCTTACTCGAAGATGTACATGCTATATCATTGCCAAGCCACAAATCCAGTATAACAGGCCTTTCTCTAAGACGAAGGCCAGGAAAATCCAGGGCAACCAGATGAGGTATATTTCTAAGAAGAAATGTATTTGACCCCATCATCCCACCCACACACTACAACTTTCTTTTTTTTTAATTTTTTTATTGTAATTAGTAAAAGGGTTAAATGATATTTGCCAGATAGAAGGTGCATTAATTCACATACATTGATACCCTTTCACATGTCTTCGTACCCATTTCCCTCCAACCCTACACCCCCCACCCGTCTTGGTTTTCCCCCCTTCCCTATCAAATTTCAAATATCCAAATACAAATAAATTCAATATATCAGATAACACAGTGAGATACTACACCAATATGGGATAACCAAGGGACAGCAAATGAGATGAGAGACAACATAGTACATTAAGGACAGCAATCATTCATTATGTGGCTTTTGTTTCAATATCCTGGAGGTCCTTTCAATTAGCTTCACATTATATGGCCTTATATATGGCCTTTTGCTCTATTGCAAATCTCTGCTAGTAGAGCCCAAAATTTCTCCTGATTATGGCGAATGAGGGAAACCACTGAGACTAAGTTCCTTTGAGTCTGGCTTACTTCACTTAATATGATTTGTTCTAAGCCTTTCCATTTCCTAACAAATGGGGCGATGTCATTCTTTCTGACAGCAGCATAGAATTCCATTGTGTACAAATACCACAACTTGTTGATCCACTCATCAACTGAGGGACATCTGGGTTGGTTCCATACCTTTGCTATGGTGAATAGTGCTGCAATAAACATTGTTGTGCTACTGGGTTTAGTATTCCCTTGTTTCTGGATTGTTGGGTAAATGCCAAGTAGTGGAATTGCTAGGTCATAGGGGAGTTCTATGTTTAGCCTTTTGAGGCACTGCCACCCTGCTTTCCATAGTGGTTGAACGAGTTTGCACTCCCACCAACAGTGTAGTAGTTATCCCTCCTGGCCACAACCCCTCCAGCATCCGTTGTCATTCGTTTTCCTGATCCTGGCCATTCTAACTGGAGTGAGGGGGAATCTTAGACTTGTTTTGATTTGCATTTCTTTTATGACCAGAGATGTGGAGCATTTCTTCATGTGTCTATAGGCCATTTTTGTTTCTTCTTCAGAGAAGACTCTCTTTAAGGCTTTGGCCCATTTTTTAATGGGATGGGTGTTACTTTGGAGGTTAGCTTTGGAGTGATTCAATTTTTTGAGTTGTTGATATATTTTAGATATGAGGCCTTTCTCCGTTGTTTGGTTGGTGAAGATCTTCTCCCACTCTGTAGGCTTCCTGGTTAGTTTACTAGCTATATCCATTGCCATACAAAAGCTCTGCAGTTTAATGCAGTCCCACTTATCCAGCCTTTCTCTGATTTGTTGTGATTCTTGGTCCTTATTAAGGAAGTTTCGACCTGTGCCAAGGAGGCCTAGTGTATTTCCTATTCCTTCCTGTAAACTTTTCAGTGTGTCAGCTTTTACCTCCAGGTCTTTGATCCATTTGGAGTTAATTCTAGTGCAAGGTGACAAAGAAGGACCCAACTTTAGTTTTCTGCAGGTGCTTAAACAGTTCTGCCAGCACAACTTGTTGAAGAGGCTATCTTTCTTCCATTCTATTTTTTTGGCTCCCTTGTCAAAGGTTAGGTGGCCATAGGTCTGTGGTTTAATATCTGGGTCCGCAGTTCTACTCCATTGGACTTCAGGCCTGTTCTTGTGCCAGTACCAAGCTGTTTTGAGAATTATAGCTCTGTAATAGAGTCTAAAGTTTGGAATTGAAATTCCTCCAGCGCTTTTCTTTCTGCTAAGAAGTGTTTTTGCTATACGGCTCTTTTATTATTCCATATGAAATTTTGAATTGCCCCTTCTATTTCTTTAAAGAATGACATTGGGATGTTGATGGGTATTGCACTGAATTTGTAGATAGCCCTTGGCAAGATTGTCATTTTCACAATGTTGATTCTTCCAATCCAGGAGCATGGGAGGTTTTTCCATTTCCTTAGTTCTGCTTTAATTTCCTTTTTTAGGGTTTTAAAGTTTTCATCATAACGGTCCTTTACATTCTTAGTTAAGCTAATTCCTAGGTACTTTATTTTCTTTGAGGCTATTGTGAAAGGGGTTTCTTTCCTGATTATTGCCTCGTTCCTCTCACTGTATGCTTGCTTCTTGCCTTATTGCACTGCCTCGGAATTCTAGTACTATGTTAAAAAGGAGTGGAGAGAGTGGGCATCCTGAATGCTACCCCTTACCACTTTTATGCAAAGCTTAGGCCTGTGGCATTTTAAGCACAATTCAACGCTCTGTTTTTTGCTGGTTAATTAGGGGTAAAAATCTTATGGAATTTATTGTATGGCTGATTTTGAACTGGAATCCTCAGGTCTCAGCTTATCTTGAGTAGCTAGGATTACAGTACTTTTACAACCTGTATGCTCATACACATCGATTCTGATCCAAACACTCATTGTTCAATTTAACTAACAAGACGTGAGGAAAGATGATGGACTGTAGTTTACTAGATGGGCTTCTAGTGAGTATATATTTCCACTTCCACTCTGAAGCCAGGGAAATGTTTCTGGTATATGTTTCAACTATCTCCCAAAGAGGAAATAATGTGTGAGTATGTTTGCTAGTATTTCAGATAGGAGATGGACTTTGGTGTTTGGAACCTGTTGGGCAGAGTGTATCAGCTGGGCTGTGATAACAGAGATGATGTTTCAGACAGGAATATTTTCATAACAGACAGACTTAATCCAGATCCTTGGATTTCAGGCCTTGAGTAGATAGAATTACAAGTGTGAGCTGCCATCACCACCTGGTTCCTTTTGGAAACCTTAATTGCTTCTCATTTGTTCCTTTCCTTTTTTGGAAGATTGATCTAAGCTGGCTGATTGTGCATCATAATGAAGTGATTTGTCTCAGGAATTGCAAATATTTGTTTCATAAGCACGGAATGAATGAAAGTTGATCTAAACCCAATAGTATTTTCCTTCTGATAAATAGGGAACTTACTTATATCATTTTTCCTTGCCTTTACTTTCCCAAAGCAAGCAACATGTTTCTTAAAAACTATACTTCATGAGAATATTATAATTAGAAGCTATCTTCTGCACACTTCAGAATAGTCCTTGCATTTATAAACTTATATTACAATATTAGGTAGAAGAATGGTGACTGTTAGTTTCATAACTCTTTCATATGTTTTACTCTTTAAGGCTCATTAACTCAAGAAGTGATTAAAGACATTTAGATAATAGTAGATCATAGCTGCTGCTGATTTGATGTGTGTGCAGATGATACACAGATTTATTAGGATTACTCAAAAGTTTTGTTCAAATTTTCAGTAGTAGACTGCTATGCTAACTGGAAGGTGATAGTAATGATGCTGAAATTCTATGAATCATCTAGGGACTTAATTTCTAAGACGCATATCAAGAATATTGAACTATAACACCAAATGATGGAGGACTCAGCGTCACAATTTGTTTGTTTTATGCAAGTCTTGGGACTTAAACCCAGGGCCTGGGAACTGTCCTTAAATGTTTTTTTTGCTTCAGGCTAGTGTTCTACCACTTGATCCACAGCTCCACTTCCAGATTTTTGGTAATGAACTGTAAATCAGAATATCAAGGAATTTGTTTGGGCTGGATTCAAACCTGATTCTGTGTAGATAGGATTCCAAGTCTGAGCACACAGAGTCTGGGTAGTATCATTCATCATTCAAGTCATGGGACTGCAATTCTGCACCTGGGTCTTGTCACTGAGCTTTTCAGCTCAAGACTACTGCCCTATCCCTTGAGCCATAGGGCCACTTCTGGGTTTCTGGTGGTTAATAGGAGATAAGAGTCACATGGACTTCAGTGCCCAGGCTGACTTTGAACTGCTATCCTTGGATCCCAGCCTCTTGAGTAGCTACATTTACAAGTGTGAGCCACCATACCCGGCTAAATTATATTTTAAGTTAATTTTTTTTGTTAAGTCAATATATAGTTGGCATACGGTTACATAAGTAATGAACACATTTCTTAAGAAAATTGTTATCCCCTCCCTCCTTTTTCTCTGTTTTCCTACCCTCAGCCCCCTCTCCACCCAGATTGTTCAGTTCATTTCCGTTTAGTGTCTTCCAAGTATCACTGTTCAATTGGTTCACCCTTTTTCCTTTGTTTTTTTTTTTTTACCATTTTATTATACCCTCTCCATTCCCCAAATCACATAAACCTATGTACAAGACACAGGGTACCCGAATTCAACACAGTGACTACAGAGAATAAAACTAAAGGGAAAAAGAAGAAAAGAGGTAAAAAGCAAAGAAAATGAAAGAACATCATACAGTACCTTAGAAGCAACAACACTGAAAAAACAAAACATAACACATTGGGCTGAAAATGAAGCTTGCCTACCATGTATGAAACCCTGGATTCCATTCCTCAGCACCACATAAACAAAAACTGGAAGTGCCACTGTGACTCAGCTGGTAGATTTCTAACGTTCAGCACAGAGTGTCTCCAAGTGACAAAAATCTGTCACATTTAAGTCAGGCTTCAAAATTTGGTAGGAACCAGTTACGTGATTTGTAAGAAAGTCCAGTTTTCAAAAAATCACTAGCCAGGCGCTGTAGGGTCATAATTGTCATTCTACTAGCCAGGGAGAAGGTGATTCAAAGCCTTTGCAAGCAAAAAAAACGAAAACAAAAAAACTGTAAGATTCTTCTCTCCACTTATCCACCCAAAAACTAAGGGGAGTTGTGGCTAAAACTGGTACAGCATTAGCCTTGAGGAAGAAGAACTAAGAGACCTTGCCCAGGTCCAAAGTTCAAGCTCCCCACCAAGAAAGAAAAAAAAAGGAGTCCAGATACCTTAATTTCAAAAGTATATCTGGATATATTAGTAGATTTTTCTGATCTTTCCTCATTCATCTGATGGAACCACATAATCTTGATCCTGATCTGACTAAGAGCCTGCATTGTGCTTAATAAATTCATTCCACATATTCCAGTAGAATCTGGACAGCTAACAGCCACTTACCAATGCTTTATTCTACGTTTAGGCCAGTATGTCTTCATACCATCTACACAGTCAGCTATATCATCTTTCCAGAAGTATCATTGAGTGTAGAACACTCAGAACTAAAATAATTGCATAAAGATGTAATAAAACCCCTTGATTCATTAAGAAAATTTCTGTACCACTTAGAGCAAGTACATTAGTGGTATTTACCTCTAGCCTCTTTTTTAAAAAAATTTATTAACATTGAATTTTACATCATATTGCAAATGTCATGTTTAACCAACAAGTATTCAAGAAGGGAATCGCTATACAAGCACTGGCACATAGATTTTAGAATACAGTAAATATTAAACTGAGTCCTTGTATGTCATAGATACAGATTAATCTATAATAAAACACATGTCTATAGAGTGTATAGTCATCCTAGATTTTTATGTCTATGTAGTTATGTTTATATCTCCAAAATTATGTCCAGAACTTTGGGTATCAACTATTCAATCATCGCTCTACTACTGTTTGAAACTAATATCTATATATTAAGGATACCATGTAGCTTTTGTTCCTTGGTCTTGACTTATCTCACGCAACAGGATTCACTCTAATTTCATCCACTACCCCAAAAATGCCATTATTATTTTTTTCTGTGCAGATCTTCTTTTTATGTATTTATTGTTATTGTAATTTATAGAAGGGTTACATTATATTCACCAGATAGAAGGTGCATTACTTCTCAAACTTTGATACCCCATGTAATGATATGGTCCCCATTTCCCTTCCCCTACCCCCACTCATGTTCATTTCCCCCCTTCCCTATCCAATTTCAAATAACCAATTAGGCACATATGAAATATATCAGAAAACAAGGTGAAATATTGTAACAATATGATATAACCAAGGGATAGCAAAAGAGATAAGAGATCACATAGTTCATTAAGGACAACAATCACTCATTATATGAGTTTTGTTTCTTTATCTTGGAGGTCCTTACATTTAGTGTCATACTATTTGTCACGATGTCTCTAGATTTTGTTCTATTGTAAATCTCTGGTAGCAGAGCCCAAGGTTTCTACTGAATTTGACAAATGAGGGAGACTCTTGGGCCTATGTTCCTTTGAGTTTGGCTTACTTCACTTAATATGATTTTTTTCCTTTTCATCCACTTCCCCGAGAATGCCATTATTTTATCTTGTCGGTTGGCTATGTATCATTCCATTGTGTGTGTGTGTGTGCGTTTGTGTGTGTGTGCGTTTGTGGGTGTGTGTGTGTGCGTGTATCACATTTTTTGTAGTAGGGCATCTGGTTGTTTCCATCATCCAGCCTCATTTTCTACAGATATTTTTATAGTCTCTTTTTTATTTTCAGGGTAATGTATAGAGGGGTTACGATTACATTTACAGGTAGTGGACTGCATTACTTCTCACACATTTATTCCACTCCACATGTTTTTGTCCCCAGTTCCCTCTCCCCTCCCCTTCCCAATCATCTTGTTTCCCCCCTTCCCTTTCCTATTTGACATAAACAAATAAACATATATACAATATGCCAGGGAAAACATCAGATACAGTAACAATCTGACATTAACCAAAGGGCAAAATAAGAGATGAGAAATAACATAGTAGATTAAGGACAAAAATCACACAAGATTAAGAGCAACGATGACACAAGATATAGCTCTTGTTCCCATATCCTAGAGATCCTTTCATTTAGTCTCATCCTATATGACCTTATATACCTAGGTTTTTGAGTTATTGTAATCCTCTGCTAGGAGAGTCCTAGATGTGAACTAATTGTTACAAATGACAGAAACCATTGAGCTTATGTTTCTTTGGGTCTGGCTTGCTTCACTTAATATGAATTTTTCCAAGTCTTTCCATTTCCTTACAAATGGGGCGATATCTTTCCTTCTGATGGCAGCATAGCATTCCATTGTGTATAAGTACCACATCTTCTTGATTCAGTCATCTACTGAGTGGCATCTGGGTTGGTTTCATAGCTTTGCTATGGTAAATAGTGTTGCAATGAGCATCATTGTGCTAGTGGCTTTAGTATGTCCTTTTTTCTGGACATTTGGGTAGATGCCAAGTAGTGGATTTGCTGGATCATAGTGAAGCTCTATGTTCAGTCTTTTGAGGAACCACCACACTGCTTTCCCTAGTGGTTGAACGAGTTTACACTCACACCAACAGTGTAGGTGTGATCCCCCCTGGTCACTTCCCCACCAGTATCTCTTATTAGTTTTTTTGATAATGACCATTCTGACTGGAGTCAGGTGGAATCTCAAAGTTGTTTTGATTTTCATTTCCCTTATTGCTAGACATATGGAGCATTTCTTCATGTGTCTAAAGCCCATTTTAATTTTTTCTTCAGAGAATACTCTTTTAATCTTTAGCCCACCTTTTAATAGGATGGTTGTTTCTTTGAAGATTTGTTTGGGAGAGATTCATTTTTTTCAGCTATAGATATATTTTAGATAACTACATATATTTTTGTAGAAAAAAGAATGGAAGCCATCATGCTGGCTCACAACTTAATTTCAGCTACTTAGGAGGCTCAGGGCTTAGGATCACAGGTCAAAGCCAACCAGGGCCCTACAGTGTGTGAGATCAAACTCTGTGAACATACAATGACTGTAAGAGGAATCTCCCTGCCTGGGAATGTAGCCTAATGGTAGAGTGCTCACGTAGAATGCATGAAGACCTAGGTTCTATTCACCGGTACCGCATACTCAGAAAAAACCTAGAAGTGGCGCTGTGTCTCAAGAGGCAGAGCACTCACCTTGGGCAAGCGAGTCCAATGAAAATGTCTAGGCCCTGAGTCCAAGCCGTAGGACTGGCAAAAAGAAAAAAAAAAAGAGCAATCTTACTTAAGTAACAAGGAATGTACCCTATATTTATACAGACTGAAAAATTCATTAAGAAATTAGAAAATATGTATAAAGTGCATAATTTCTTTTGTGTGTTGGCACTGGGTCTTCAACTGAGTGCTTCAGCTCTATCCCTGACCTTTTCTGCTCAAGGCTAGCACTCTACCAATGCAGCCCCAAATCAACTATCTTCAATTGAGATATAAGAGATGAATATTTCAGGGTGCTTCATGAAAAACATTTTTATAAATTGAAACTTTCAACACAGTCTTATTTTAGTATGAATGTTGAGATGGGAAGAGACAGAAAAAGTGAAATGTTTCCTGATCCCCATAGAGAAGAGACTCAGCAGAACGACTGTGGTCTGCAGGCTTCTTTGTGAGTTTTGTTTTGTCAATTGTGGGGCTTGAACTCTGGGCCTGGGCACTGTCCCTGAGCTCTTCAGCTCAAGGCTAGTGCTTTAATCTGTGAGCCACAGTGCCACTTCTGGTTTTTCTGGCAGTTAACTGGGTACTTTGGCTGGCTTTAAACTTTGATTCTCAGATCTTAGCCTCCTGAGTAGCTAAGATTATAGGTGTGAGGTACCATCACCAGGCTGCTGCTCTGTTACTATGCAGGTTCTGGATCAAGAACTTCAAGTTCTTACTTCAATTTTTTCTTCTCTTGCCTGATACTCTGCCATTTCAACGAAGCCCCAGTTCCTGGTCTTTGTTGGTTAATGAGAGATATTATGATTTTCTAATATTCAGAGCAACGATTATAAAACCCAGCATTTTACTTACTTGAATAAATTAAGAGACAGGACCTAGTGAGATGGAAAACAAAATTTTTTTTCAAGTTGCTATCCTGTTCTAATGCATAAGTCTGGCTATTTTGCTTACACACAAATATGTATTTTTACCAGTTTCTACTCTATTTTTGCTTAGCTTAAAACCACCACTGCCATTTCATAGATTTTGTTGTTGTTGTTTGCGGTGCTTGAACTCTGTGCCTGGGCTGTTCCTCAGATCTTCAGTTCAATGCCAGTGCTCTACTACTTTTGATTTGGCCAGTCCTGGGCTTGAACTCAGGGACTGAGTACTGTCCTTATATGTTCTCAAGGCTAGGGCTCTACCATTTCAGCCTCAGTACCACTTCCAGCATTTTTCTATGTATGTGGTATTGAGGAATTGAACCCAGGTCTTCGTGCATGCTAGGCAAGCACTCTACCACTAGGCCAAACTCCCAGCCCAAAATTATTCATCATTACTATTAGCTATCTTCTTTTTTTATTATTGATTCATCATGGTGCTTGGACTTTGGGCCTGGACACTGTCCCTGAGCTCTTCAGCTCAAGGCTAGCGCTCTTCCTCTACAGCTCCATTTTTGGTTTCTGGTAGTTAATTGGTGATGTAAGTCTCACAAACATATGTGTCCAGGCTGGCTTTGGGCTTTGAACCAAGATCCTCCAATCTCAGCCTCCATAGTAGGTAGAATTACACGCTTCAGCCAGCAGTGCCTGACTGTTTGATGTCTCTGTCTCTGTCTCTCTGTCTCTGTCTGTCTCTGTCGGTCTGCCTCTCTCTCTCTCTCTCTATCTGTCTCTCTCTCTCTGTCTCTCTGTCTCTCTCTGTCTCTCTCTCTGTCTCTGTCTCTGTCTCTGTCTCTCTCTCTCTGTCTCTCTCTCTCTCTCTCTCTCTCTCTCTCTCTCTCTCTCTCTCTCTCTCTCTCTTTTGGTTGTAAGACTTTAATTGTGCACCTGGGCAGTGTCCCTGGGCTCTTCAGCTCAAGGCTACAACCTTAAACACCTTGAGCCACAGTGTCACTTCTGGTTTTCTGATGCTCAAGTGGAAGTAACAGTTTCATGAACTTTAGTGTCTGGCCTGGCTTTGAACTGTGATCCTCAGAACCCAACCTTCTGAGATCATTTCCAGCATTTTTTTTAGTGTAAGTGGTACAGTGTAATTGAACACAGGGCTTTGTGCATACTAGGCAAGCAAACTACCACTAGTTTGCACTCCAGCCTTAGATAAGGGCTTTCTTTTTCTTTTTCTTTTTTTCACTCATGGGGCTTGAACTCTGGGCCTGGATGTTTACCTTAAGCTCTTCAGCTCAAGGCAAGAGCTCTACCACTTGAGGCACATTGTCATTTTGAATTTTCTGGATTATTTGGAAATAAGATTCTCACAGATTTTTATGCCTGGGCCGTCTTTGAACCTCGATCCTCCAGGGTAGCTAGGATTACCAGGGTGAGCCACCAGTCACGGGCATTAAATTATTATTTTTTGCATGTCCTATGGCTTCAACTCATGGCCAGAGCACTGTCCTAGGGTTTGCTCAAGGATAGCACTTTACTTCAGCCAGTCAACTCCCGGTCCAAATAGGCCACTCTTGAAGCTAGAATTACAGAGATCTGCCATAATACTGGCATGTCGTTATCTAAGTATATAATTTTTCTTCTATTTTTGATGGCTTTTCCTTAGTGTACATATTTCCTACATATTTTATGGAAAACTTCCTTCCCACTGGGGCCATAAGTTAAGCCTAGTGGAAGAGTTCTTGCCGCGCATGAATGAAGACCTAAGTTCAATTCCTCAGCACAACAATCATAAAAAAATATAAAAGTGGTGCTGTGGCACATGTGATAGAACTTGCGCCTTAAGAATAAACAAAAACAAGAACAAGGATCGTGCTCAGGTCCTGAGTCTAAGCCCAGTACTGGCAAAAAAAAATTCTGCCCAAAGTAGACATTTAAACTTATTGTACTTTTCAAAAAATGTGTTGTCAAGGTGATATACAAAGAGATTGCTGTTACATATGTAATGAGTACATTTCTTGTAAACACTGTTACCCCTTCCCCTTTCCTCTTTCCCATCCCCCAAGTGATAAATTTCATTTACAACAAATATATATGTATTTTCATTCCTGAAAAAAATAGTTTAAAATGTGTTCAAATAAATGATGTAGGTTGATATATTTATCAAAATGGATTACTTGAACTCTAAAATAAACATTCTAGGTAATTTTTCTCATAAAATTGTAGTAATGCTATCAAAATAATAAAAAAGGAATTTTAGTTATTAATTTCTTATGTTTTACCTTTAACATTATTACACTAAGCATGCTGTTTATGGTATTAATACAGACAGCATGAAATATGATTATGTTAAAAAAATTAAATGATTAAAAATAGTAAGGTTGGGGGCCAGTAGTTTGGCTTGGGGGCACACACCCTGGACTGGCAAAAAAGAAGTAGGGTTAGATAAAACAGATTTATTTCCAAATGTGTGGAAAATGGTATGATTTCTTGTTTGGCTAGTCCTGGGGCTTGAACTGAGGGACCAGGAACTGTCCTTGGCCACATTTGTTCAAGGGTGGCACTCTGACACCTGAGACACAGTGCCCCATCTGCTTTTTCTGTGTATGCAGGGTCGAGGAATTGAATCAAGGTCTTCTTGTATACTAGGCGAGCACTCTACAACTAGGCCACATTCAAAGCCAAAGTAGATTTTTGATGCTATTGTGGAGTTTTAATTTTCTTAAATATTTGTACAAAGCACAATGGATATATAAACAGACTTGAACTCACAGAACAGAGTCCCACATAATATTACAGTTACTCTGGCACTTCTCCCGATTGACAAAACACATTTCCAGGCATCTGCTCTGTCCTTAAGCTTTGGTAGCTGACTTGTCTTTCCATGGAGGCCTGGCCTGGATTCCTGGTGATTCCATGCATTTCATAGTTCCCTGTATATCCAGTAAGGTTGTCTTCTATGGGACCAGACCTGTCTGGTTTTTGGCCCACCCAGGACCTATGTGTCTGAGGTCTCACATTATAAGTGGAAAATAAAACACAGTATAATAAGCACTGAAGAACTGCACACTATAATATTAACAATGAGAGTTTAATAGTTAGCAAAGTAAATACAATGAATACTTGACAAGAATTATGAGAGCAAGATAAAGAGATGTCTTTTTAGGAAGGGGACAGGGAAGCTCTAAATCCAGACTGGCCTCCAAGTTGCCTTCAGACAGTAATTCTACTTCAGAGTCCTCAGAAGGGTCTCCTTCCTCATGAGAAACAGAATGTCCTTCCTGAGTTAAGAGGGGGATGGATTCTGGTTTGTCGAATGGAGATTGAGTCTCTTTCAGTGAGATGGATGGGTCTGGATATTCTGTGAGGATGGATTCATTTTCCTCCAATGAATCCAGTATTGAGAGTACACTTGCTGCTTCCCATGGGGACATTTTCCATGAGCCCAGCGTGTGCCCCTTCAGCTTGCACAATAAGTGGAGTGTTACTCTGACTCAGATGGACTGACTCTGGGACGAGTGTGAAAGGAAACGGAAGGAAATCTGGCTGCTCTTTTTCTTCCTCCATAGTATCTGCAGGTTCAACTGTGTCACACATGGGGTTCAGAGCAAAGGGTATATCCACAGGACTCTAAACCCGTTTGGTAATTTCTACAGAAGGCCCATGCTTTCTGGAGTGCAGTGATGATTCTCAGTCTCCATCAGTCACCAGCTCCATTGGTGGGTTTTTCATCCGGAGTTCAGGATAAGCTCTTCCACGGTGACCCAAACCTAAGAATGGAAATAGGTACAGAGTGGACAGAGTGGACTCTGCAAGTTAAAGTGTCACTCAACTTCCATGAGGATCTAATGGAGGAACCTGTAGAACTGGAGTTTGGACTGAAAACTGAGGAGGTGTAGGGTCTTTCTAATGAGTGCTTATTCCCGAGTCCTTTCAGAGGACAGACATTACCTGGCTGACACCACCCATAAAGGGCATTTTGCCAAGCTCTGTAGAAGTAAGGGCCAACCAATATCTAGACCACATGGGCTTCCTACTCACAGGCTCTGAGGCACCCACACCAGGACTTCTACTTTTTCTTGGTCTTACTGGTCGCACATTCCTCCAGCTGGTCAAAAAGTATGTGTTTAGAAGAGCAGGTCCAAAGCCGGCATGTGGAGCCTCATATAGAGCTTGAGTTGTGTCAGGGTGTGGCAGTTCTTGAACTCGTAGGAATCACTGGGGTAGAAGTCCATTCACATCGTATAGATGGAACACATGATGTTGTGGGCACATTCGGTACAAGGAAAGTGAGAGCCTTCTCTCTCCATCCTGAGCCTTCTACAAAAGCCCCTTTCTTGCAGGACTCTAATGCTGTGGCTGTCCTGCAGAGATGTGCACTTATGTGCTGGGAGGGGGGTAAGAGGCACTCAAGAACAGGATGACTTTTACACCCCACTTCCAGAAGCTTCTGGGAGAGGCCTCTATGCATCTGTCCAAAGTAAACGCACCTTAAATTAACTAAGTAAATGCTCTAAATAAATAAATAAGTGAATGCTCTAAATAAAGAACTAAATGCTCATTCCTCTAATCTTAGCCACCCAGCAGGCTGAGCTCTGAAGATCACAGTGGAAAGCCAGTCTAGTCAGAAAAAGTCTAAAGGCACTTGTCTTCAATTAGGCAGCAAAGAGCCAGAACTTGACCTATGACTCAAATGGTACAGTGGTAATTTTTGAACACCAAAGGGATGGCATTTAGACCTGGTTCAGGTTCAAGTGGCAGCACTGGACCATACACCAAAATGTAAATGCTTTCAGGTTCTAACAGGCAAAGCTATCACAATCCCTCCCTGATGGCTCAAAAGTGATTCAGCCCCCAGCTTTTCCTCTGACTCCAGTATTTCACAGGCCTCCGCCATTAGTACTGACACCTCATTTCTTACTGGGAAATGGGATTTCCTAGGATGTCACCTAGGTGAGGGCTGCAGTTGGGAGCCACTTACTCATGCCTGAAATCCAACTTCTCAGTAAGCACACTGTTGAGACTCCAGTAGCTTGTGAGGGAAATGAAATGGCATGGTGTCCCAGTCATAATAAAGTAGTTTGTGCACTTGTATCATGCTTAGCTCCCCTGTGAACACCCCAGTGAACCAAACAGGCTCAGAGAGGAGCAAAGTATTCCAAGACTTGGCCAGGAGGGGTGAGCAAACCTGGGTTTGGAGGGGGAACACTCACCTTTTCAAGAGAATTTCCAGCAACTACTACATTGTCCTCCACTATTTGAAATTGTGCAGGAAGTTTCCCACATAAAAGAGATCACCTTTCTGGTAGGCAGGGATCAGCTTTGTCAGCAGCATTTCCAACAGGCCTTCCTCCAGGATCCATAGGTTACAAGGCTCATTCAGAGTCTGAGCTGACTTACCATCACACTATGTTGGCAAAACAGTGGATATTTCAAACGTAGGAATGGGACCACACTTCACACTGAGGAACTGGAATAGAGTAGATTGGAAATGACACACTCTAATCTCAGTAGAGTCACTTGAAAGCACACAAGAAGGTTGTAGTGTGTGGGCAGGATGATGGGTTCAAATAGGTTTCCTCTCAATATACCTCATCTGAGTTGCCCTGGAGTTTCCTGGCTTTCTTCCTAGAGAAATGCCTGATATACTGGAATTTTGGCTTGGCACTGATCCAGCATCTACTTCTTCAAGTGAGACATTCATATCTCTCATGCCTGAGATCCGAGCCTCCTGACCTTTGGCAACAGCACAGCAACATCTTTCTGGTTCCTGAGCCACAGGCCAAGGGAGCTGGCTTGAGCTGGTTGTCACATATGGTGTCTTGGTTACCAGGGTTCCATATTCTCTTCCATTGTGAGGGAGGTAGGGTCACCTTTCAAGGCCCAATGACCAAAGCTCCTTGCTCACAGAAGACCTCCCCAAAGACATACTGGAGGCTGAATCTCCCTTCCCACCTCACATATGGATGTAGTAAACACCTTTTTGTTCAAATCCCAAGTCATTAACTAGGCGTAAGTGCTAGCCTGGTCTCAGACTCAAGAAGCCTTTCTTAGGTAAGATCCAAACTTAACTGTCACTATTCCCCTTACCCTTCACAAGACATTTTGCTTCACAGTGCCTACTCAGCTTGCATTTTGCCTCTTGCACATTTTTTTTGCTAGTCCTGGGACTTGACCTCAGAGCCTGACCATTGTTCTTAGGCTTTCTTTAGGCTGTAGCTGTCCCACCAAGCCACAGCACCACTTCCAGCGTTTTCTATGTATATGGTACTGCAGAATCAAACCGGAGTCTTTTTGTGTGGTTGCCCAGCACTCTACAAATAGATGAAACACCCAGGCCATCTTGCACATATTTTTCACCTCAATCTACTAGGACGTTGTTAGGTTTCTGTATCCTAATCTATTTTTCTTCCTGATGAATATCTGTGCTGCCATCTGTAAAAATGCAAGTGGGAAAATCACAGAAGCATTGGTGACATAAAAAAAGTCTTACAGACATAGATAAGTGTTCATTCTTTGTAGGAGAAAGGATATTTTGATATGATGATGATGACTATTTATAAATACTTTATCGGGGTTTAGAGTTTGGCCCAGTGGTAGAGTGCTTGCCTAGCATCCATGAAGATCTAGGTTTGAGTCCTTAATATCACACAGATATAAAAATCCATATGGCAATGTGGCTCAAGTGGCAGAGGGCTAGACTTGGGAAAAGACAAGAGCAGTGTTCAGGCCCTGAGTTCAAGCCCCAGGAATGGCAGAAAAAACAAAAGAAAAGAAAAGAAAAGAAATGTGCTTTTTACAAGTTATTCACTCACAGCATTTGCCTCTGAATTCTTCGCTTCTGCATCTTGTGACTTATCCCTTTCCCTCAATGTAGACAAGAAAAACAGATTTTATTACTTGCTATCCTGTTGTCCAATCTTTGGATATTAATTCAAAATACAATATTGCCTGAGATATTGTGTGTGTGCATGTGTGTGTGTATCTGCCAATGTGTGCATGCACACATGTGTACAGGGTTTAGGGCTTACTCATAGGGCCTGTGTGATAACCCTAAGCATCTTTTCCTCAAAGGTATTGGTCTTTCACTTGTAGCTTATTATAGCTAATTGGAGTTGAGAGATTCACTCAATTTCTTGCCCTGTGCATTGGAACCCAGTGCTGGGTTCTCATATTGTTAATTGTAGCTATAGAGAAGCCTGAGGTCTGGGGATCCTCGTTAGAATCCAGCCCCTGAAAGAAAGTCACTGATAGAAATCTTTATCTTCAGTTAAGCAAGAATAAATAAGGCAAAAGTGGAACTGTGGCTCTGTTCCTCTTGTACCAGCCATGAGAAAATTAGTAATTGGCAGCACCTGGTCCCTGAGAGAAATCCTTAGCACTGGTTCAAAAAAAGAAAGAATATAATGAAAAAATTAAAACTTGCTGAGGAATCCATAAGGATAAAGGTGCCTGTGAATAATCTTGTCATTTCAGATTCCCTCAAGAGCTTAGGTCTCTATATTTTATCAAGTTTTTTAAAAGATATTTACATATTTTCTATCTTTCTTAAACAGAGATAGCCATCCACAAAACACAAACACAAACTCTCACACAGTATACCACCCACCCATAAGTGTCTGGCTATGTATATATGTATAGTCATATGTATTGATCTGTCTCTCTATACTAATATATTAATGCATAAACATATGTATTTAGACAAACAGGAAACATACATAGATAGGTCTCAGGCATTTCCAGATTTTGTGCAAGTCTTCTGAGTGCAACTTACCATTGTATTGTTTGTCAAGATAGAGTCCCTCTAACTTTTGGCCAGCTTCTTGTCCTTTGATACTTTTTCTGCCAGTCCTGGGTTTTGAACGCTAGGCCTGGATGCTGTCACTGAGCTTGAGCTTCTTGCATTCAGTAGTTTATTGCAGATAAGAGTCTCATGGAGTTTCTGTCCTGGGCTGGCTTTGAATTGTGATCCTCAGATCTCAAACTCCTGAGTAGCTAGGATGACAGTCTTGAGCTACCAGTACCTGGTTCCTTTGCCTCTTTTACCCTTTTTTTTGGGCCCACCAGAGCCATGATATCTACCTTCCTATGTTCTCTCCACCTGCCCCCAGACAGGGGTCTGACTGATGCTTTCCACCCACTTATTCATGTCCTCCTCTGTATTGGCTGACAGCTAAGACATGCACTCACTTGTCTGGATGCCAAACACAAAGCCATGTGATTGTTTCTCAGTCTGGAACATCCTATCAGATTTATAGCACCACAGAGGGTCAGGTTGATGCTCCTCCAGGGCTTCTTAAATTGTTCTCATATTAATCCACAACACGTTTGTCATCACTTGTCCAGCTAATTCATGGACTAAAGCAGCATTCCCTACAAACTTAGATCCCAATACAATGAGGACACTCAAGGGTGAATTAGGAGTGTGACCTGCAGGAGGATGTGAGCCTGTCTAAGTTGGAGGGGATTTCTCCACCACAGGAAATGGAATACAAATTTAGAATCTGCTTTCATGAGGTGACAATCTCTGGCAGATGTTCTTATCAAATGTGGCACTGCCTACTTCCAGCTTAAAACATGGGTTGATGACCCAGCATAACAGAGAATGTATTCACCCCGGCCCAACACATAGGCTGGGACCCTGAACTTTCAGGTAGCATTTGGCTTTGAAGGTCATGAGATCTTAGTCTACAAATGATGAGCCCCCTCCCGTGAGGCATAGCAAACGGAGCCAAAGTGCAACCCAGTTAAGCACCAGATCAAGCTTCCCTTCTTCAGTAGGGTATGGTTTGAAAACTGTGCATAGCTTCTGTTTGAAGCCAGTCCAGAAAGGAAAGTCCATGAAACTCTCATTTCCAGTTAACTGCCAAGTAAAAGCCAAAGATAGAGATGAAGCTCAAGAGAGGTAGAGAGCCATCTGAAAAGAATGGTTACACCCTGCAACATCCTCATTATCTGATCTTGAAAACATCTCTGCGTGCATCCCAGCATGCTGCCAGCATCTGGGGGTGACAGTGACCCCTGCGCCCATTGGCAATCTGCACTGTCTCTGACATCTGTAATGTGAACCTCATTCAGTTGGGTTTGTGAAGTGGTGTCAACACTGCAGAAGGAACCAATTGTGAACTAACTCCCTCTGTCCCCTGGGGCCCCTAGCATTCCCCCATCTGCACCCCTCCTGTGGCTTCTGATCCTAGGGAGCCCTCCTGCCCTGTCCAACACTCACATGAAGTGCATATTTCTTCTCCTGGGGCAACTTCTCCACAGAGAGTACATGACATGCCCACTCTCCAGGCACGGGGAGATCCTGCCCAAGTAGCAAATCAGTGATAAGGACATAAAGTGATGAATAGAATTTTAGATCCTGATGGTAGACAGTCTGCAAAATCCAAGGGAGAATGGAATTGGAGGGGACCAGGGATCAGGATGTGGGCATGGAGCTTCCCTGCCAAGGGGGTGGGGGAAGTCACAGGCTGGGGGATGCACAGGATGATCCATGGGCCCTGTGCAGCTACTGGGTCACCCCCTTCTGCATCTCAGCCTTTGGCTTTCAGCTCTGTGATCGTCAAGATGTGCACAGTCTGTACTCTGGCTGGAAGAAGAAAGGACCCTGGGAAGACAATTGTAGACCCTTTGTGAGTGTAGGAAGGGGTAGGCTGGACACCCAGTCCAAGAGGAGCTAAAACTGGAGTCGAGGGGTGTGCAAGGAGTGTGTGTGAGGGTTGTGGGCAGTCACAGTCATGGCAGAGGTGGCTCTGTCTGTGGGGTGAGTGCCTCCCTGCAGGCACAGCACTGGACATATCAGAGATCCACATGAAAAGGAAAAGCTGGAAATGGCACTATGGTTCAAATGGTAGAGCATCAACCTTGAGCAAAAGAGCTCAGGGACAGTACCCAGGACCTGAGTTCAAGCCTCATGACTGTAAAAGAAAAAGAACCAGGACTATGAGAGGGAACCTGGTACTCTCTTGGTCTAATCAGACACAAGAAGAGGCCGGGATAGGCTGTGGAAAAACACAGAGAACATCTTCCCCCAGCTCATCCTGTCCTGCATGTGGGGACAGCCATGTAACTAGGGATACGGTGAGATCATCTTCACCCCTGTGCTGCCATCTGAATTGTAGGCCTCTGTCCTGGCATGGGGTGTCCTGATGGCTGAGCAGGTGCCCTAACCATAGATGGAGAGCACCCACTGACTGTGGTAGCTAAGGAGAGATCTGTTCCATAGCTATCAGGCCACCCAGCATGGGAGCCATAACCACCCCTCACCCAGGTAGAGGCCAATGGTTCTCCAGGTGCTACTAACATTGCCCCACCCCTAGCTCTGGGTACACGTGACATTCCCTCCACAAGGAGCAGGACTAAGTGAAGGATCAGGAAGCTGCCTATGGGCTTCAGATGATGGCCAGGCTGGCACTACAGATGGCCTCACTCTGTCACCACCTTCCCCTGCCTCCATCATTCCTCCAGCATGCCTCTCTACCTCCCACCCATTAACCTTGGAAACCAATGAACTGGGCTCTCATCATTCCTCTCATCTCTTCACCCACCTTGCCATGCGTCCATCCCTCTGTCACTTCCACCCCACACACATCCCACCACCAGCCATCCTGTAGCTTATGATGATCCCAGAGGAAGCTCTTGGTGAAGGGCTTGTGACCACAAAACAGTTACTATCACCCGCTCCAGCCTGATCCACCACAGAATAAGAACAGCCAAGCAGGCACACACCGCAGCAGAGTTGCTCTGCTGCCACCCTGATTTCTTCATGGCCAGGACTTGGCTCTCCTCAGCCTCCCAGCTCAGTAACCAGAACATTGTGCTTTCACAGAGCCATGGCTTCCAGTCTCCATGGACACAATGACATCAAGGTGATGCCAACTTCCCCATCTCTATATACTTCTAACTATGGGATGGGAGCTGAGGTTCTCTTCTCTGACTCCATCCGCTAAGAGGCTCATGCAGATTTCTATCCTTTGCTCATCATGGTGACTCTTTGGTTAACAAGTCACTGCTGGGCTTCCAGTTCACCACATATAGAACCCATACTCCAACACTTTTCTTAGAAGGACTGATGACTTTTAAATATTCTCTAGTTTTAAATTTCTAGTTCCTTCTCTCTTTCATTTATATATTTCCCTTCCTCACATACTTCCCTTTTTTACCTTCCTTCTTTCATTCCTGGCCTTGAACTCAAGACCTGGAGCTTTTTCTTAGCTTTTCTTTGCTCAAGGTAGCACTCTAGCTCTTGAGCCACAGCTCTACTTCAATCTTTGTTCTTGCTCTAAACTGGGAGTATGAGTCTCATGCATTTTTCCCTTTGCTGGGTTGGTTTTAAACCACAATACTAAGATCAGGATCCTGAATATGCCTCGGATTACAGGTATTATCTAATCAAAACAAATTCCTGATTTCTTTTTTAGACATAATTAGTTCTTTCAGGTGAGCCACCAGCCACTCATGCAAGAGCATTGCAGGATCCCAGCATTCATCTTGTCTCCAGTCTTATTCCATCCATCTCACAATGGTCATCTAAAACACCCTGCTGCATGCCTGAAGTCGCAAGGAAGGTTCTCAACGCCATGAGAGGCCCCCTTAAGCTCTGCCTCAGACATGCCCAGCCCCCATCCCACTTCCACATGAGCAATTGTTTAGGAGAAATTTCCTGAGTACATCATCATCTTTTCCTCACCATTCAAATTTCATCTTTGGAGTCATTTCTCCCAGACAAAGAGGAACATGATCCATGGTTTGATAGCAGCTCCAGCTTCATAGTCCCAGCCACCAACACCCCCCCATTACCCTGCCAGACACCTGAATTCAAGAACAATGTTTTCACTACCCCTGACTCTTATCAAATGTTTTATCTTATACAGTGCATTAAAATAATTTTACTAAATGGAATAAACACATGGCATCAAGCTTCAGAATCTTTGCACCTGAACTTTTAGTGAATCACAGACACACCAGCATTTCTGTAGCCAACAGAAATCTTAGCTTTGAGATTTCAGCATTCCTGGTATCCAAGTTTGGATGTGCTAACACTGCCCTTAATGGGGCACTTCAATCACACAATCCCACAACAATCAATGTCATTTGACATTCACTGGTAGGTGGTGCTAGGAAAAAGACTGATGTGCCAACACCATGCTGGCTTGACCTATGCCATCTTCAAACCTGGAGCAAGTGGGGCTCCTCTCTCCATGACACCTTTTGTGTACTACCCCAGGAGGACCTTTACCTTGAGACAAAATTATGAAGACTATCTCTACCAGCAAAGATTCCAGTGAGATATGCCTACATGGATAAAGCTAAAATCTCACTAAAGTGAGGTTGTTGGCAGTGCTGGAGCCTGAACTCGGGACCTGGGCACTAAGCATTTGTACTCAAGACTAGCCCTTTACCACTTGAGCACAAACTCCATTCCCAGCTGTTTTTATTTTTGGTAGTAAGAATCTATCAGACTTTCCTGTTCTAGGTGACTTGGAACTTCCATACTCAGATCTCAGCCTCCTGACTAGCCTGGATTAAAAGTGCATCAGCCATGCGCCACACCTGAGGACTTCTGCCAGCATATTTTTTCCCAAAAATTGGAAGAGGAAGATGAGGGAGGGTTGGGCTCATCCTTCCCTGCATATGAAGGAGAGCATCCGCGAGTGAACTTCATTCCCTGTTGTAGGCTGCTGGAGGAAAAGGAAGCAAATAGGCACAGGCTGGCAGCAGATGCCACAGAACAACTTGTGACCAAGACTCCCAGAGCAGACCTCAGAATCGATGACAGAGTTGGATCTACCCAGTAACAGATGCAGTGGTGACACTTGAACGTGCGTGTTTGAGCCTTTGCTGCTAGTAAACAGGGCCACCTATGTCTCAATGAGAAAGGTGAGATTTTGGTGGAGAAGGTGAGATTAAACATTATGTATCACGCAAGAAGATAGACTATAAGGGGTCCTTTATTATTCCAAGTGAAATTTTGGATTTCCTCTTCTGTTTCTTTAAAGAATGACATTGGAATATTGATGAATATTGCACTGAATTTGTAGATAGTCCTTATCAAGATTGCCATTTTTACAATATTACTTCTTCCAAACCAGGAGCATTGGTTTTTGCATTTCCTCAGTTCTGCGTTAATTTCCTTCTCCAGGGTTTATAGTTCCATCAAAAAGGTGCTTTACATTCTAAGTTAATTCCTAGGTATTTATTTTCTTTGATAGTAAAATGAGTTTCTATCCTGATTCTTGCCTCATTCCTCTCATTTGTTGGCATATAGGAAGGCAGTTGACATTGAGGGTTAATTTTATACCCTGCTACCTTACCAAAGTTTTATATCAGCTCAAGCAGCTTCGGGGTAGAGTCTATAGAGTTCTTTAAATACAGAATCATGTCATCTGTAAGGAGAGAAAGTTTCAGTTCCTCTTTCCCTTTTCCTCCTCACTCCAGTTAGAATGGCCAAGATCCAGAAATCTAATAACGTATGCTGGAGGGGATGTGGCCAGGAGGGATCACTACTACACTGCTGGTGGGATTGCAAACTCGTTCAACCACTATGGAAAGCACTATGGCAGTATCCCAAAAAGACTAAACATAGAGCTCCCCTGTGATCCAGCAATTTCACTACTTGCCAATCGTCCAGATAGGACATACTAAATTCACTAGAACAATAACATTTATCACAGCACTATTTACTATAGCAAAGGTATGGAACCAAACCAGATGTCCGTCAGTTGATGAGTAGATCAAATATGGTATTTTTACACAATGGAATTCTGTGCTTCTGTCAGAAAGAATGACATAGACGAATTTGTAAGGAAATAGAAAGACTGTAAAGTTTAGAAATTAGTTTCTGTCTCCTTCTCTCTCTCCTTCTCTATCTCTGTAAAATTTAGAAGTTCCTGTTTCTCTCTCTTTCTCTCTTTTCTCTCTTTCTCTCTCTCTTTCTGTCTCTCTCTCTCTCTCTCTCTCTCTCTCTCTCTCTCTCTCTCTCTCTCTCTCTCTCTCTCTCTCTCTCTCTCTCTCCAATCCTTAGGCTTGAACTCAGGGCCTGAGCTACTTTTCCTCAAGATTATCACTCTACCATTTGAACCACAGTGCTGCTTCTGGCTTGCTCTTTTCACGTAGTATTGAGGAATCTAACCCAGGCCTTCATCCTTGATAGGTTAGCACTCTACCACTAAGCCACACAGTCAGCTTTTAGAGGTTTCTGACAAAGGTTTTCCTACATGCTATTATTTCTTCTGTGAGTGCTCTTAATGCTTGCTGAAGGTTGACTTTGTTTAGAAGACTTACCCTAATGCTCCCATATACAGAGATTCTGTATATAGCTAAATGTTTTTCATTACTCAGAATTTCTCTATTGTATATGTTCTGAAATGTACTGAAGACTGACTTCTGATTAAAAGTCATTGCACATTTGTTCTATTCATTAGTTTTCTTTTCTTCTATGGGAATCAGGTTTGTGATGAACACAGAAGTATGCCTTCCAGGTCAAACACTTTCCACATTTGTAATATTCATAAGGTTTTTCTCTCCTATGTGCATTTTATACTTAGTCATGCGTTCATGATGGATTTTTCATATTCTTATATTCATACGATTTTTATCCTGTGTCTGTGTGGTATCATGCAAACTCAACTATGAGTTCTTCAAAAAAATTTCCCTTTCATTTATTCATAGGATTCTATCCTGTGGGTGTTTAGTGATAAATCTTGACTTGTGCCTTCTGGGGAAAAGACTGAACATTTGCTACATTCATTAAGGGTTTTATCTTGTGTTGGTTCTGTGACACAAGCTGAGTTTCCTTCCACAGACTAAAAAGTCATTCCTATTTATTACATTGCTAAGGCTTCTCATATGTGTGAACTCTCTTATGCTTCCTGAAGGGTGAATACTGCACGAAAGCCTTTGAACTTTGGTTATATTCCTAAGGTTTCTAATATGTGAGAATTCTGTTATGCCTCCTGTAATGTGACTTCCATCTGAAGGTCTTACCACATTTGATGCACTCGTACAGTTTCTCTCCTGTGTGTGTTCTCTGATGCAATTTGAGGGAAGACTTCCATTTGAAAGACATTCCACATCGGTTACATTCATAAGGTTTTTCTCCTGTTTGAATTGTCTTATGCATGTTGAGGTTTGGCTTCTGTGTGAAGGACTTTCCACATATGTTACACTCATAAGGTGTTTCTCCTGAGTATATTCTCTGATGAACATGGAGTTTTACCTTCCATTTGAAAGAATTTCCACATTCACTACATGCATAAGTTTTCTCTCCTGTGTGTGTTCTATTATGCCCATCAAGGTATGACTTCCACTTGAAGGTCTTTCCACATTTGTTGCACACATAAGGTTTCTCTCCTGTGTGTGTTCTTTGATGCAATTTGAGGGAAGATTTCTGTCGGAAAGACTTTACACATTGGTTACATTCATATGGTTTCACTCCTGTGTGTATTCTCTGATGAACACGAAGTTTTCCCTTCCCTTGGAAAGACTTTCCACATTCATTACACTTATAAGATTTCTCTCCTGTGTATGTTATTTGATGAACTCGAAGGTGTATCTTCTGGGTGAAAGACTTTTCACATTTGTTACACTCATAAGGTTTCTCTTCTGTGTGTCTTCTCTGGTGCAAAGTGAGGTATGATTTCAGTCTAAAAGTCTTCCCACATTTATCCCATTCATAAGATTTCTCTTCTGTGTGAGATCTCTGATGTGTGCTGAGAGCTGAATTCTGGGCAGAAATTTTATTACGTTCCTCATATTCATAAGGTTTGTCTTCTCTTGGAGATCGAGGTTGGAGCGTCAGTTCTGACTTCTCAGAAATTAATTTTCACACTTGATGTATGCATCACATATCTCAGGATATTTGCTCTGAGGTATTGTAAGGCGTATTTCATTACTGAAAGATTTCTCACATTCACTACATGTATGAGGAGTCTCTCCTGTGTACAATTTTGGATGTGTAGTGATGGTCGGTGTTAAGTACAATATTTTTCATCACACAGTACATTTAGCAGTTTTCCTCCCTCCCTGAAGAATTTCTTGGGCAGGGAGAACAGAATTATGATACTGCAGATCTTTTGGACTGTCACAATCATGAATAAAATGCTCTGAATAGCCGATGGATTTTTTAAGAACAGGAGACATACGAGATCTATATGCAGCATGCATCTCATCAGGCTTAGGAGACAGAAGCATGTTCTGACCACTTAATGAACTCCTCAGTCCTCACCCCTAAGTTGTTACCATTATTACTAATCAGCTCTGGATTATGTGTAGAGCTCAAATTTAAAGTTGTTGCTAATCTCACGTTTTCCTCCACTTCGATACTACTTGCAACTGCTACTTCACAAAGACATTCATGTGGACTTTCCTGGCAGGTCTTGAACACACTTTCCATTACCTGGACATCTAAAATGAGTCCTAGAAAAAAAGACACAAACATACATGAGATACAAATATTCCTTACTGTAAAGGTAATGACTTTACTTTCCCATCCTAAGTGTTAGATATTTTAAAATATAAAAGTGGAAATTGATTTGTGAGAAATATATGCTTTTCTCCCTAACATATTAAGAAAATGATATTTTACAATGACCAATAATGTTTTTCTGTGTTTTAGTTCTCTTTTTATATCACAGGAAATATTTATTGAAATTACCCAACTATGTATTGCTACAGTTTTAAGCTGAGTACTACCTATACTATACCTGCAGCTGTTTTTTTTCAAATACTGTTTTCTTTATACATTGAGGAATAGCTGCCTTTCTTTTATTTTTGAGAAATAATCTAAATATTGTGCTGTTTTGCATCTTTTAAAACTTTCTTTTCTTTTCTTTTCTTTTCTTTTTTTTTTGTAATTCATAGGCCTCGGCCCTGTCCCTGAACACTTCAGCAGAAGACTATAACCCCTATCCTTGAGCTACAGCCCCACATACTCTTTTCTAGAGTTAACTACAGATAAGAGTCTCAGGTCCTGAGTAGCAGATAGGAATACCTTACCCAGTTTCAATGCTGTTTGCTTATTAACCATTAAGTGAGGAACACGAATTTTTTCTAGATTCAACGGCCACAATTTTGGTTTATATGTCTGTTTGCCTTTGATCCAAGCAAGAACGATTCTTGAGAGTAAGGACTTACACCTATATGCCTTCAGTTACAACTTCTCACTAAAGTCTCAATTTAGGTATTTGTGGGAATTTTGAAATTTGTTTCTTTCCATTTGAAGTCTTATAAAAATTCCTTTTCTAACACTCCTGTCCCTCAGAACCATGGAAGACCAGAAAATCCCCAGCTCATTGTCTAGTTAATTTTCTTATGTTGATTGAAACTTTGTTGTTTTTTTTTCCTTCCATTCCTGGGTTTGAACTTAGGACCTAACCACTGTCCTTGGGTTTTCTCAAGACTAGAACCCTACCAATGAATTCATTACTTCTGGCTTTTTCTATGTATGTGGTAATAAGGAATCAAACCTGTGTCTTTGTGCATGCTAGGCAAGCACTCTACCACTAGGCTCAATTTCTGGTGGAAAGGTCTGGTTCTGAATACCAGTCTCTTCCTACCAGCAAAAAGATATTATCCTTATCAGAGAATAATGCCCTGACTTATTCCTTGTTTGCTCAATCATTTATAGTCTTAGTTTTAAAGAAATGAAATATCATTCTTTCTTTCTTTCTTTCTTTCTTTCTTTCTTTCCTTCCTTCCCTCTTTCTTCCCTCTTTCTTCTTTCTTTCTTTCTTTCTTTCTTTCTTTCTTTCTTTCTTTCTTCCTTCCTTCCTTCCTTCCTTCCTTCCTTCCTTCCTTTCTTTCTTTCTTTCTTTCTTTCTTTCTTCCTTTCTTTCTTTCCTTCTTTTCTTTCTTTCTTTCTTGTTTTGCAGTCATGAGACTTGAATTCTAGACCTGGCTGTTCTTCCTGAGCTCTTCAGCTCAAGGCTACTGCCCTATGACTTTAGCCTCAACCCCACTTCTCATTTTCTATTGGTTCATTGGAGAGAAGAGTCTAAGGTGTTTTTGTGATAGGTCAGTCTTTGAACCTTGATTCTCAGTTCTCAGCCTCCTAAGTAGCTAGGATTACAGGCATGAGCCACGGGCTCATGGCTTTCTCATTTTATTTTGTTTCAGTGATTTCGACAGAGAAATCTAACTTTAACTCTACTGCCACATAGAATTCATCATATCACCCTATGATTCTTGGTGCCGGGGGTTTGGGCTAGCATGCACAAAGACCTGGTTCAGTTCCTTGGTACTACATACAAAGAAAAAGCCAGAAGTGGTGCTATGACTCAAGAAGTAGAGAGCTAGCCTTGAGAAAACCCAAGGACCATGCTCAGTCCCAGAGTCCAAGCATAGGATTGGGAAAAGAAAATGATTCTTGATTCATTCACAAAGAATTCCATAGGTTCCACACAGGATTTAGGGTAACTAAGAATATTATTGCTCAGTACATCACCACATGAACTTACCAACGGGGCTCAGGCTCCAACATCAATATGAAGATGCATTCACTCACCTGTGATATTCTTCTCAGAGGAATTTCCTATCGAGAGTTCTGCACAGTGCTCTAGCTTGTCAATTAATGCAGGTTTGGGAACACAGGGCCCTGTAAATTAGAAACAGTAGAGAATTATTGCTTATGCTGTGTCATCATTGCTTTAAGTTCGCAGACATCGTACTCACAAGTTATCTATTAAATTTTTTTCTCATTTCCCACTGGCTCCATGGTTGAATTTTCTCCAGCTCTGGATTCATTTTGTATGGCATAAACTCAGCTGTCTTGCTCAAGGCTAGAAAAATACCAGTTTGAGTCCCAGCTCCACTTACATGCATAGGTCTTCATGCATGCTAGGCAAGCACTCAACCACAAAGTCAAACTCTTGACACTCCACTAACATTTTTGAGGAGTTACTTGAAGTTATAGAGTTTCATGGCAATTTTTATGCCATTGATGGCTTCAAATTAGAATTCTTAGATTTCTTCCTCCTGAATATTTTAAGATTACAGGCATGAAACATTGCACCTAGTGCCAGGTTTCCATTATAAACTCACTGTTTAGTGATTTGTAGATCCTATTTCCAATAATGATATATATTCTATTCTGGATTGTTTATCCACTTACAATTACTGTGTAAGTTTGGAATGTCGTCTCCATTAGAGGAAACATAATTTAGAACTGTTGTCAAAGTATCCTGAAGGTATCCTGAAGAATGAGTACAAAATTACCTTAGGTTTTCTTTAGAAAGTAATGATACTTCTCAGGGCCTGGAATCTTTCATTTAAATAGTATTGAAAGTTTGATAAACATTCACGTATCTGCAAAATAACAAGGCACTTGGCCTTGCAAGTGAATTTGACTTTTGCTCACCTAAGGACACCAGGTTGCTGTAGGTCTCCAGCATTACATCTCTGTACAGGGTCCTCTGAGCATTGTCCAGATGCTGCCACTCCTCCCAGCTGAAATCCACAGCTACATCATCAAATGACACCAGCTTCTGGAATGGCATATTTTCATCAAGTAATTAGCACTGAGTTATAAACACACCATGTCTGGAATTTTATTCTCTTTTTTGTTGGAATTGTATTCCTTTACTTAAATGTTTAGACTTACATGAAATATTGACCTGAAAAGCTTAGGGATGGTGCCTAGGCCCAGAGTTCAAGTCCCAAGACCCACAAAAAAATAAAAAGGCAAGCCAGGTGTTGGTGGCTCACGCCTGTCATCCTAGCTACTCAGGAGACTGAGATCTGAGGACCATGGTTCAAAGCCAGCCTGGCACAAAATTCCATGAGACTCCTTTCCAATTACCCACCATAAAATGTTTAATGGCTTGTGGCATATCATGGTAGAGCAATTGTGGTATCGACAAAAATAAGTCGGGGGAGTAGATTTAGGTTATAAATGGAATTATTCCATTGAAAAGGAACTACATTATATGATGACATATGCTGGTTCTGTGAGAATATTGCAAAATCTTAGGGTATCAAGTAATAATACTGTGAAGTACACCCAGAATGTTAATGTTCTATGTCTGGCATAATAATCACTTGGGGAAGAAAATTTTTTTTCTTTTTTTTGGCTGGGGGATTTGTAAGGCTTGAACTCTGGGCTTGGGCACTGTTCCTGAGCTCTTCAACTCAAGGCTATCACCCTACCTATGAAGCCACAGTGCCATTTCCCATATTCTAGAGGGGCAATACTCAGGGTAGGACAATAGCCTTAAACTAAAGAGCTCACGGCCCAAGGTCCAAGCCCCATGACTTTCCCCACTACCCCACCAAAAAAAGGGAAAAAAGTTGGAGATTGGAGAGGATTTGCTAAAAAGAATATAAAGAAATAGTAGTTCAAAATGTAGAAAGAAGTTCAATATTAACAGTCATGAGAAAAATTAAAATTACAATGAAATCATTACTTTAAATATGTTAATATAAATATAGTTTTAAACAAAAAGATCCACATACACACGCAAACACACACACACACACACACACGCATACAAAAAAACAACTTTCAAAGTCTAACTATTACTGGGAAGGTAGTGAGAAGAAGTAGAACTTTGGAATAGTTCTGCAAGGAATATAAAACAATCAAAAATTGCGTGGAGAGTGCTAAAAAAGTACTAAATATAGAATTACATAGAAATATGGTCCAACACTTCTATTTCTAGATTTGTACCTAACACAAGAGAAAGCAGAGATTGGAACAAATATGTGGAGAATGCATTCACAACTATTAATAATAATCAAAAGATAGAAATATGCAAAACAATGCATTGAAAAGGAAGAACATTTTACTATATTTTACAGATGAATCTTGATTACAGTAAACTAAAAATACAGCAGTCATAAAGGAAGAGCTACGGTATGTTTTCCCTTCCAGAGCTTCCAAGGATCAACAAACCCTTAGAGCCAAAAAGCACAATGGTTCCAGAGAATGGAGGAGAGAGGAACAGGAGCTGAATGTTTAATGATTATACATGGAAGATGAAAATTGCTCTAGATGGGTAGAATGAAGAGAGAACTGTACCCTAAACAATGGTTATGTAGCCACACAGGATGGGACACACAAATACTCCGTGATCTTGGGAAACTCAAGAAGGATTTCTAGCCATCCTGGATGCATGGAAAGATCTATCATAAAAACTAATGTGGAGGGGCTGGGAGTTTGGCATAGTTGTAGAGTGCTTGTATGAAGACGAAGGTTCAATTCTGCAGTACCACATACACAGAAAAAACCAGAAGTAGTGCTGTGGATCAAGTAGAAGATCTCTAGGCTTGAGGAAAGCTGAAGGACAGTGCTCAGACCGAGTTCCAGCAAAAGGGCTCGTTTTAAAAAAAAAAACAGAAAGCTGAGCATGATGGGGTGGTGGCTCACTTCTATAATCCTAGCTACTCAGGAGGCTGAGATCTGAGGAACAAGGTTTAAAGCCATCCTGGCACAAAAAGACCTGAGACTCTTATCTCCAATTTACTTTTAGAAAATGGGAAGTGGGGCTTGGCTCCAGGGTAAGGTGGTAGCCTGGAGCTGAAGAGCTCAGGGATAGTGCGCAGGCTGAGTTCAAGACCTATGACCCACCAAAAAAATAATAATAATATGGAAAAATTTGGATTCTGTGAATTTTATCAGGCATATAAATGTCTTTTTTTGCTGTTGAAATAACAAATTGTTTGGAAACATTTTAAAAGTTTTTACCTAGAAATGTACACTACAAATGGAAATAATAACAAACACAAAATATACAAAAGATACAAATTATCACAATATGGGTATCCTGCTTCTGTATCTTTTCACTGACTCCTGTTCAAATGAGTCACATATTCTGAATCATTTCTCCCAGTCGATATATGCCACACATGATGGCTTGTACTGAACTTCTTGGAAAATCAAAAGCAAATACTAAGCATATGTGTGTTAGATTTTGTCAACAGTGATATTTCAAATATAAATCCCTACTCATTGCATTATTTAATATCAATGCCGGAATCTAACTTACACTGGCAGAATCTTCAGTCTTTTGAGAATCTTCAAAAGGGTGTGTAAATATTTAGGATCGTTATGTCTTCCTGGAGGAAAGATCCCTTTAGTAGTATGTAGTGACCTTCTTTGTCTTTTCTTACTAATATTAGTTTGAAGTCTATTGTATCTGATATGAGGATGGCAACTCCAGCCTGTTTATGGGGGCAGTTAGCTTGATAGAGTTTATTCCAACCTCTCACTTTCAAAAGATGATTGTTTTGGGGTAAGATGTGTCTCTTGAAGACAGCAGAACGATGGCTCTTGCTTTTCGGTCCAACTAGACAGCCTATGCCATTTAATTGGAGAGTTAAGTCCATTGATATTGAGAGTTAGGATTGAGAGATATTTATTAGTTCCTACCATTTTTAAAAGCTTTTAGTAGGGCCTGTGCCTTGACAGTTCTTGTGGTCCTTAGATGGTATGCTGTTTAGGTGCCATTTCTTTCCCTATATTGCATTTATTTTGGTTTTCTATGTATAGAGCATCTTTGAGAATTCTCTGTAGTATTGGTTTTGTTTCGACATATTGTTGCAGCTTTTCCCTGGAATGGAATGGAATTATTGTTCCCTCAGTTATGAATGAGAGCTTAGCTGGCTACAGTATTCTTGGTTGGTAGTTATGTGATTTAAGGGCATGACATATATGCTTCCAGTCACTTCGTGCTTGCATGGTCTCTGCTGAGAAATCTGGGGTCTTTCTGATTGGTTTGCCTTTATAGGTTACTGATCCCTTTTCCCTGACTGCCTTTAGGATCATTTCTTTCGTTTCTATTGATCCAGTTCGGATCACAATGTGGAGGTGGGATGTTCTTTTCTGGTCAGGTCTGTTTGGGGTTCTAAAAGCTTCTCGTATCTGGATGGGCCTGCCCTTCTGGATATTTGGGAAATTCTCTGAGATGATTCCCTGAAGTATATTTCCAATACCATTGACCTCTTTCTCCACGCCCTCCTCAATACCAACTAGCCTTAAATTAGGCTTCCTAATTGTATCTTGGACCTCCTGAAGCGCTCTCTCATATTTCCTAGATTTGGATTGACGCATTTTCTGTTCTTTCTCCATAATAACTAAATTATCTTCAGCCCCGGAAATTCTCTCCTCTGCATTGTCTAACCTGCTATCAAAGCTATCTACTTTATTTTTCCTCTCCCTTGCTTCTTATCGCTCACTTTTGATGCCTTGCATCTCTTGTTTTAGATCATGCATGGATTTCTTTATCTGCTTGATATCCTTTTGAATAGTTAGCTCAGGAGCTTTATTTTCCTCGGACATTTGCTGGAGTTTGATCACGTTTTTACTTGTGGATTCTATGAATTCATCCATCTTTCTTTGAAAAAGCTTTATTATGGCCTCCTTCATGGCTTCTTGTTTTTCACTTGTCACCTTGTTTATGCTTTCCTCTTGTTCAGCTATGGCTTCCTCCATTATCTCTTTCTTTATATTTTCACATTTTCCATTATTGATGTTTATCAATTGCATTTGTGTAGCACTTGGAAGACTCTCCTCTAGGTTTGCCAGTGACTGTTCCATTGTCTGTTTACATTGTGTGGGGGATGTTGTTTCTTGATTTGACATTTTTCTTGAGTTTCTTGTTCTGCCCATTTGAAAATGGGAGCAAGATTACTACTAAATACGATTATAGTTTTTCAGATATAACCAACCTAGACCTCTGTAGCTGGCAGAAACTACATGTTCACAAGTTTTGACTGGTATTATCACTCTTTCTTTTTGTGCACTTACAGACCAGTCTAATACAACCACTGATAAGCGATTCATACCCAAAACAATAAGCCTCTCAGTCCAATCTCTATTGTCTTTAAGTCCCTCTGAGCCTAGAGAATAATTAACCACCTACATATACAATATTGCTCAATAGCCATCAAGTGTATATCCGTGCAGTATAAGGGTTGAAAGACGAGCAGAGGTCCAGAGATAGAAAAAAAGAATGAGAGAGGTCAGGGGAGGTACAAGAGGATCAACGCAGGAGTCTAAGAATATTGTAGTAATGAAGAAAAGGTATGCATAAGGATAACTGACCTAAGTTGGTAAGTAAGTAGGTTTTCACCATTAAGTATAATTCTAGCAGTGGGTTTCTCATACACAGCCTTTATTACATTGAGAAATGTTCCATGGATTCCTAGTTTCTCCACATCTTTTAACATAAAGGGGTTTTGGATCTTGTCAAATGCCTTTTCCGCATCTATTGAGAAAATCATGTGATTTTTGTCATTGCTCCTGTTGATGTGTCGAATTATATTAATTGATTTGTGTATGTTGAACCAGCTTTGCCTCCCTGTGATGAATCCAGTTTGATCATAGTGTATAATTTTTTTGATGAGTTGTTGTAGACGGTTGGCCAGTATTTTGTTGAGAAGTTTTGCATCGATGTTCATCAAAGAAATGGGTCTATAGTTCTCTTTCTTTGATGAATCTCTGTCTGGTTTGGGGATGAGGGATACACTGGCTTCACAGAATGAGTTTGGTAAAGAACCTTCATTTTCAATTTCGTTGAAGAGCTTGAGGAGTATTGGTGTGAGCTCTGCTTTGAAGACCTTATACAATTCAGCTGTGAATCCATCTGGCCCTGGACTCTTTTTAGGTGGAAGTTGTCTAATTTCCATTTCTATTTCAGAGCGTGAAATAATCCTGTTGAGTTGGGTTAGCTCTTCTGGGTTCACTGTGGGTATGTTAATATTGTCTAGGAATTCATCCATTTCTTCTAGATTCTCAAATTTGTTGGCGTAAAGGTTTGAGAAGTATTCGTCATGATATTGTGGATCTTGGTAATTTCTGTCGTGATATTTCCATTTTCATCTGCGATTTTATTTATTTCGATATGCTCTCTTCTTTGTTTGGTAAGATTTGCTAAGGGGTTGTCAATTTTGTTAATTCTTTCAAAGAACCAACTCCTTGTTTGGTTGATTCTTTCTATAGTTTTTTTTATTCCAAATCATTTAATTCTGCTTTGATTTTAATAATTTGCTTTCTCCTAATGGGTTTAGGGTTGGTTTGTTGCTCTCTTTCGAGGAGGTTAAGGTGAGACATTAACTATTTGGTTTGCCATTTTTCCAACTTGCTGTTGTAGGCACTCAGCGCTATAAATTATTCTCTGAGTACTGCCTTGGTTGTGTCCCGAAGGAGTTGATATTTGTGTGCTCCTTATTGTTAAATTTCATAAACATTCACACACCTCCATTCTATGAGTTCACACACCTCCAATTTTACTTCACACACCTCCATTCTATGACTTCACACACCTTCATTCTATGACTTCACAAACCTCCATTCTGTGACTTCACACACCTCCATTCAGAGTTCACACACCTCCATTCTGTGACTTCACACACCTCCATTCTACCTTCACACACCTCCATTCTATGACTTCACACACATCCATTCTATGACTACACACACCTCCATTCTGTGGCTTCACACACCTCCATTCTGAGTTCACACACCTGCATTCTGTGACTTCACACACCTCCATTTTGTGACTTCACACACCTCCATTCTGTGACTTCACACACCTCGATCCTATGACTTCACACACCTCCATTCTATGAATTCACACACCTCCATTCTGTGATTTCACACACCTCCATTCTGTGACTTCACACACCTCCATTCTGTGACTTCACACACCTCCATTCTGAGTTCACACACCTCCATTCTATGACTTCACAAACCCCCATTCTGAGTTCACAAACCTCCATTCTATGACTTCACACATTTCCATTCTATGACTTCACACACCTCCATTCTATGACTTCACACAGCTCCATTCTGTGACTTCACACACTTCCATTCTGAGTTCACACACCTCCATTCTATGACTTCACACACCTTCATTCTATGACTTCACAAACCACATTTCTGAGTTGACACACCTCCACTCTGTGATTTCACACACCTCCAATCTGACTTCACACACCTCCATTCTATGACTTCACACACCTCCATTCGTTGACATCAAAAACCACCATTCTATGACTTCACACAGCTCCATTGGGACTTCACACACCTCCATTCTATGAGTTCACAAACCTCCATTTTATGACTTCACACACCTCCATTCTATGACTTCACACACCTCCATTCTGTGCCTTCACACACCTCCATTCCATGACTTCATACACCACCATTCTATGAGTTCACACACCACCATTCTATGAGTTCACACACCTCCATTTTGACTTCACACACCTCCATTCTACGACTTCACACACCTTAATTCTTACTTTAGAAACATCCATTCTATGACTTCACACACCGCCATTGTATGACTTCACAAACCTCCATTCTGTGACTTCACACACCTCCATTCTGGGTTCACACACCTCAATTCTGTGACTTCACATATGTCCATTCTCACTTCACACACCTCCATTCTATGACTTCACACACTTCCATTCTATGACTTCACACACCTCCATTGTGTGACTTCACACACCTCCATTTTGAGTTCACACACCTCCATTCTGTGACTTCACACACCTCCATTCTATGACTTCACACACCTCCATTCTATGACTTCACACACCTCCATTTTGTGACTTCACCCACCTCCATTCTATGACTTCACCCACCTCCATTGTGACTTCACACACCTCCATTCTATGAGTTCACAAACCTCCATTCTGACTTCACACACCTCCATTCTGTGACTTCACACACCTCCGTTCTGACTTCACACAGCTCCATTCTGTCACTTCACAAAACTCCATTCTGTGATTTCACACACCTCCATACTATGACTTCACACACCTCCATCTATGACTTCACACACCTCCATTCTGAGTTCACACACCTCCATTCTGTGACTTCACACACCTCCATTCTGACTTCACACACCTTCATTTTATGACCTCACACACCTCCCTTCTGTGACTTCTCACACCTCCATTCTATGACTTCACACACTTCCATTGTGACGTCACACAACTCCATTCTATGAGTTCACACATCTCCATTCTATGATTTCACACACCTCCATTCTGACTTCACACATCTCCATTCTATGACATCACAGACCTCGAATCTGTGACTTCACTCACCTCCACTCTATGACTTCACACTCCTCCATTCTATGACTTCCCACACCTCCTTTCTATGACTTCACCCACCTCAGTCTATGACTTCACACACCTCCATTCTATGACTTCACCCACCTCCATTCTGTGATTTCACACACCTCCATTCTATGACTTCAAACACCTTCATTCTTAATTCACAAACATCCATTCTTTGACTTCACACACCTCCTTTCTGTGACTTCACACACCTTCATTCTGACTTCACACACCTCCATTCTCTGACTTCACACACCTCAATTCTGTGACTTGACAAACCTCCATTCTGACTTCACACACCTCCATTCTATGATTTCACACACCTCCATTCTATGACTTCACAAATCTGCATTCTGTGACTTCACACACCTCCATTCTAACTTCACACCCGTCCATTCTGACTTAACACACCTCCATTCTGACTTCACACAGCTCCATTCTATGACTTCACACACCTCCATTCTGTGACTTCACACACCAGCTTTTTGACTTCACACACCTCCATTCTGTGACTTCACACACCTCCATTCTATGACTTCACACACCTCTGTTTTGACTTCAAACACTTCCAATCTGTGACTTCACACACCTCCATTCGGTGACTTCACACACCTCTATTGTTACACTTCACACACCTCCATTCTTTGACTTCACACACCTCCATTCCATAACTTGACAAACCACCATTCTATGAGTTCACACACCTCCATTCTATGAGTTCACACACCTCCAATTTGACTTCACACACCTCCATTCTATGACTTCATACACCTTCATTCTTACTTCAGAAACATACATTCTCTGACTTCACACACCTCCATTCTATGACTTCACAAACCTCCATTCTGTGACTTCACACACCTCCATTCTGATTTCACACACCTCCTTTCTATGACTTCACACACTTCTATTCTATGATTTCACACACCTCCATTCTGTGACATCACACACCTTCATTCTGTGACTTCACACACCTTCATTCTGACTTCACACACCTCCATTCTATGACTTCACACACCTCCATTCTGTGATTTCACACACCTCCATTTTGTGACTTCACACACCTCCATTCTATGAATTCACACACCTCCATTGTGACTTCACACACCTCCATTCTATGAGTTCACACACCTCCATTCTGACTTCACACACCTCCATTCTATGACTTCACACAGCTCCATTCTGTGACTTCACAAAACTCCATTCTGTGATTTCACACACCACCATACTATGACTTCACACACCTCCATGTATGACTTCACACACCTCCTTTCTGAGTTCACACACCTCCATTCTGTGACTTCACACACCTTCATTCTGACTTCACACACCTTCATTTTATGACTTCACAAACCTCCATTCTGTGACTTCTGACACCTCCATTCTATGACTTCACACACTTCCATTGTGACGTCACACAACTCCATTCTATGTGTTCACACATCTCCATTCTATGATTTCACACACCACCATTCTGACTTCACACACCTCCATTCTATGACATCACAGACCTCGAATCTGTGACTTCACTCACCTCCACTCTATGACTTCACACTCCTCCATTCTATGATTTCCCACACCTCCTTTCTATGACTTCACCCACCTCAGTCTATGAGTTCACACACATCCATTCTGACTTCACACACTTCCATTCTGTGACTCCACACACCTCCATTCTATGACTTCACAAACCTCAATTCTATGACTTCACACACCTCCATTCTATGACTTCACACACCTCCATTCTGTGACTTCACACACCTCCATTCGTTGACATCAAAAACCACCATTCTATGACTTCACACAAGTCCATTTTGACTTCACACACCTCCATTCTATGAGTTCACACACCGCCATTTTATGACTTCACACACCTCTATTCTATGACTTCACACACCTCTATTCTATGACTTCACACACCTCCATTCTATGACTTCACACACCTCCATTCTATGACTTCACACACCTCCATTCGTTGACATCAAAAACCACCATTCTATGACTTCACACAACTCCATTTTGACTTCACACACCTCCATTCTATGAGTTAACACATCCATTTTATGACTTCACACACCTCCATTCTATGACTTCACACACCTCCATTCTGTGACTTCACACAACTACACTCTATGACTTCAAACACCTTCATTCTTACTTCACAAACATCCATTCTGTGACTTCACACACCTCCATTCTGTGATTTCACACACCTTCATTCTGACTTCACACACATCCATTCTGTGACTTCACACACCTCAATTCTGTGACTATACACACCTCCATTCTGACTTCACACACCTCCATTCTATGACTTCACACACCTCCATTCTATGACTTCACACACCTCCATTTTGTGACTTCACACACCCAAATTCTATGACTTCACACACCTCCATTTTGACTTCACACACCTCCATTCTATGAGTTCACACACCTCCATTCTCACTTCACACACCTCCATTCTATGACTTCACACACCTCCGTTATGACTTCACACAGCTCCATTCTGTGACTTCACAAAACTCCATTCTGTGATTTCACACACCTCCATACTATGACTTCACACACCTCCATCTATGACTTCACACAACTCCATTCTGAGTTCACACACCTCCATTCTATGACTTCACACACCTCCATTCTGACTTCACACACCTTCAATTTATGACTTCACAAACATCCATTCTGTGACTTCACACACCTCCTTTCTGTGACTTCACACACCTTCTTCTGTCTTCACACACCTCCATTCTCTGACTTCACACACCTCAATTCTGTGACTTGACATACCTCCATTCTGACTTCACACACTTCCATTCTATGATTTCACACACCTCCATTCTATGACTTCACACACCTCCATTCTGTGACTTCACACACCTCCGTTATGACTTCACACCCCTCCATTCTGTGACTTCACACACCTCCATTCTGACTTCACACAGCTCCATTCTATAAATTCACACACCTCCATTCTGTGACTTCACACACCACTTTTTTGACTTCACACACGTCCATTCTGTGACTTCACACACCTCCATTCTGTGACTTCACACACCTACGTTTTGACTTCACACACTTCCAATCTTTGACTTCACACACCTCCATTCTGTGACTTCACACACCTCTATTGTTTCACTTCACACACGTCCATTCTTTGACTTCACACACCGCCATTCCATGACTTCACAAACCTCCATTCTATGAGTTCACACACCTCCAATTTGACTTCACACACCTCCATTCTATGACTTCACACACCTCCATTCTGTGACTTCACACACCTCCATTCTGACTTCACACCCCTCCATTCTGACTTCACACACCTCCATTCTGACTTCACACAGCTCCATTCTATAAATTCACACACCTCCATTCTGTGACTTCACACACCACTTTTTTGACTTCACACACATCCATTCTGTGACTTCACACACCTCCATTCTGTGACTTCACACACCTCCGTTTTGACTTCACACACTTCTAATCTTTGACTTCACACACCTCCATTCTGTGACTTCACACACCTCTATTGTTTCACTTCACACACCTCCATTCTTTGACTTCACACACCGCCATTCCGTGACTTCACAAACCTCCATTCTATGAGTTCACACACCTCCATTCTATGAGTTCACACACCTCCAATTTGACTTCACACACCTCCATTCTATGACTTCACACACCTTCATTCTTACTTCAGAAACATCCCTTCTCTGACTTCACACACCTCCATTCTATGACTTCACACACCTCAATTCTGTGACTTCACACACCTCCATTCTATGACTTCACACACTTCCATTCTATGACTTCACACACCTCCATTCTATGACTTCACACACCTCCATTCTATGACTTCACACACCTCAATTCTATGACTTCACACACCTCCATTCTACGACTTCACACACCTCCATTCGTTGACATCAAAAACCACCATTCTATGACTTCACACAACTCCATTTTGACTTCACACACCTCAATTCTATGAGTTCACACACCTCCATTTTATGACTTCACACACCTCCATTCTATGACTTCACACACCTCAATTCTATGACTTCACACACCTCCATTCTATGACTTCACACACCTCCATTCGTTGACATCAAAAACCACCATTCTATGACTTCACACAACTCCATTTTGACTTCACACACCTCCATTCTATGACTTCACACACCTCCATTCTATGACTTCACACACCTCCATTCTGTGACTTCACACAACTACACTCTATGACTTCAAACACCTTCATTCTTACTTCACAAACATCCATTCTGTGACTTCACACACCTCCATTCTGTGACTTCACACACCTTCATTCTGACTTCACACACATCCATTCTGTGACTTCACACACCTCAATTCTGTGACTATACACACCTCCATTCTGACTTCACACACCTCCATTCTATGACTTCACACACCTCCATTCTCACTTCACACACCTCCATTCTATGACTTCACACACCTCCGTTATGACTTCACACAGCTCCATTCTGTGACTTCACAAAACTCCATTCTGTGATTTCACACACCTCCATACTATGACTTCACACACCTCCATCTATGACTTCACACAACTCCATTCTGAGTTCACACACCTCCATTCTATGACTTCACACACCTCCATTCTGACTTCACACACCTTCAATTTATGACTTCACAAACATCCATTCTGTGACTTCACACACCTCCTTTCTGTGACTTCACACACCTTCTTCTGTCTTCACACACCTCCATTCTCTGACTTCACACACCTCAATTCTGTGACTTGACATACCTCCATTCTGACTTCACACACTTCCATTCTATGATTTCACACACCTCCATTCTATGACTTCACACACCTCCATTCTGTGACTTCACACACCTCCGTTATGACTTCACACCCCTCCATTCTGTGACTTCACACACCTCCATTCTGACTTCACACAGCTCCATTCTATAAATTCACACACCTCCATTCTGTGACTTCACACACCACTTTTTTGACTTCACACACGTCCATTCTGTGACTTCACACACCTCCATTCTGTGACTTCACACACCTACGTTTTGACTTCACACACTTCCAATCTTTGACTTCACACACCTCCATTCTGTGACTTCACACACCTCTATTGTTTCACTTCACACACGTCCATTCTTTGACTTCACACACCGCCATTCCATGACTTCACAAACCTCCATTCTATGAGTTCACACACCTCCAATTTGACTTCACACACCTCCATTCTATGACTTCACACACCTCCATTCTGTGACTTCACACACCTCCATTCTGACTTCACACCCCTCCATTCTGACTTCACACACCTCCATTCTGACTTCACACAGCTCCATTCTATAAATTCACACACCTCCATTCTGTGACTTCACACACCACTTTTTTGACTTCACACACATCCATTCTGTGACTTCACACACCTCCATTCTGTGACTTCACACACCTCCGTTTTGACTTCACACACTTCTAATCTTTGACTTCACACACCTCCATTCTGTGACTTCACACACCTCTATTGTTTCACTTCACACACCTCCATTCTTTGACTTCACACACCGCCATTCCGTGACTTCACAAACCTCCATTCTATGAGTTCACACACCTCCATTCTATGAGTTCACACACCTCCAATTTGACTTCACACACCTCCATTCTATGACTTCACACACCTTCATTCTTACTTCAGAAACATCCCTTCTCTGACTTCACACACCTCCATTCTATGACTTCACACACCTCAATTCTGTGACTTCACACACCTCCATTCTATGACTTCACACACTTCCATTCTATGACTTCACACACCTCCATTCTATGACTTCACACACCTCCATTCTATGACTTCACACACCTCAATTCTATGACTTCACACACCTCCATTCTATGACTTCACACACCTCCATTCGTTGACATCAAAAACCACCATTCTATGACTTCACACAACTCCATTTTGACTTCACACACCTCAATTCTATGAGTTCACACACCTCCATTTTATGACTTCACACACCTCCATTCTATGACTTCACACACCTCAATTCTATGACTTCACACACCTCCATTCTATGACTTCACACACCTCCATTCGTTGACATCAAAAACCACCATTCTATGACTTCACACAACTCCATTTTGACTTCACACACCTCCATTCTATGACTTCACACACCTCCATTCTATGACTTCACACACCTCCATTCTGTGACTTCACACAACTACACTCTATGACTTCAAACACCTTCATTCTTACTTCACAAACATCCATTCTGTGACTTCACACACCTCCATTCTGTGACTTCACACACCTTCATTCTGACTTCACACACATCCATTCTGTGACTTCACACACCTCAATTCTGTGACTATACACACCTCCATTCTGACTTCACACACCTCCATTCTATGACTTCACACACCTCCATTCTATGACTTCACACACCTCCATTTTATGACTTCACACACCTAAATTCTATGACTTCACACACCTCCATTTTGACTTCACACACCTCCATTCTATGAGTTCACACACCTCCATTCTCACTTCACACACCTCCATTCTATGACTTCACACACCTCCGTTATGACTTCACACAGCTCCATTCTGTGACTTCACAAAACTCCATTCTGTGATTTCACACACCTCCATACTATGACTTCACACACCTCCATCTATGACTTCACACAACTCCATTCTGAGTTCACACACCTCCATTCTATGACTTCACACACCTCCATTCTGACTTCACACACCTTCATTTTATGACTTCACAAACATCCATTCTGTGACTTCACACACCGCCATTGTATGACTTCACAAACCTCCATTCTGTGACTTCACACACCTCCATTCTGGGTTCACACACCTCAATTCTGTGACTTGACATACCTCCATTCTGACTTCACACACCTCCATTCTATGATTTCACACACCTCCATTCTATGACTTCACACACCTCCATTCTGTGACTTCACACACCTCCATTCTGACTTCACACCCCTCCATTCTGACTTCACACACCTCCATTCTGACTTCACACAGCTCCATTCTATAAATTCACACACCTCCATTCTGTGACTTCACACACCACTTTTTTGACTTCACACACATCCATTCTGTGACTTCACACACCTCCATTCTGTGACTTCACACACCTCCGTTTTGACTTCACACACTTCCAATCTTTGACTTCACACACCTCCATTCTGAGACTTCACACACCTCTATTGTTTCACTTCACACACCTCCATTCTTTGACTTCACACACCGCCATTCCGTGACTTCACAAACCTCCATTCTATGAGTTCACACACCTCCATTCTATGAGTTCACACACCTCCAATTTGACTTCACACACCTCCATTCTATGACTTCACACACCTTCATTCTTACTTCAGAAACATCCCTTCTCTGACTTCACACACCTCCATTCTATGACTTCACACACCTCAATTCTGTGACTTCACACACCTCCATTCTATGACTTCACACACTTCCATTCTATGACTTCACACACCTCCATTCTATGACTTCACACACCTCCATTCTATGACTTCACACACCTCAATTCTATGACTTCACACACCTCCATTCTATGACTTCACACACCTCCATTCGTTGACATCAAAAACCACCATTCTATGACTTCACACAACTCCATTTTGACTTCACACACCTCAATTCTATGAGTTCACACACCTCCATTTTATGACTTCACACACCTCCATTCTATGACTTCACACACCTCAATTCTATGACTTCACACACCTCCATTCTATGACTTCACACACCTCCATTCGTTGACATCAAAAACCACCATTCTATGACTTCACACAACTCCATTTTGACTTCACACACCTCCATTCTATGACTTCACACACCTCCATTCTATGACTTCACACACCTCCATTCTGTGACTTCACACAACTACACTCTATGACTTCAAACACCTTCATTCTTACTTCACAAACATCCATTCTGTGACTTCACACACCTCCATTCTGTGACTTCACACACCTTCATTCTGACTTCACACACATCCATTCTGTGACTTCACACACCTCAATTCTGTGACTATACACACCTCCATTCTGACTTCACACACCTCCATTCTATGACTTCACACACCTCCATTCTATGACTTCACACACCTCCATTTTATGACTTCACACACCTAAATTCTATGACTTCACACACCTCCATTTTGACTTCACACACCTCCATTCTATGAGTTCACACACCTCCATTCTCACTTCACACACCTCCATTCTATGACTTCACACACCTCCGTTATGACTTCACACAGCTCCATTCTGTGACTTCACAAAACTCCATTCTGTGATTTCACACACCTCCATACTATGACTTCACACACCTCCATCTATGACTTCACACAACTCCATTCTGAGTTCACACACCTCCATTCTATGACTTCACACACCTCCATTCTGACTTCACACACCTTCATTTTATGACTTCACAAACATCCATTCTGTGACTTCACACACCTCCTTTCTGTGACTTCACACACCTTCATTCTGTCTTCACACACCTCCATTCTCTGACTTCACTCACCTCAATTCTGTGACTTGACATACCTCCATTCTGACTTCACACACCTCCATTCTATGATTTCACACACCTCCATTCTATGACTTCACACACCTCCATTCTGTGACTTCACACACCTCCATTCTGACTTCACACCCCTCCATTCTGACTTCACACACCTCCATTCTGACTTCACACAGCTCCATTCTATAAATTCACACACCTCCATTCTGTGACTTCACACACCACTTTTTTGACTTCACACACATCCATTCTGTGACTTCACACACCTCCATTCTGTGACTTCACACACCTCCGTTTTGACTTCACACACTTCCAATCTTTGACTTCACACACCTCCATTCTGAGACTTCACACACCTCTATTGTTTCACTTCACACACCTCCATTCTTTGACTTCACACACCGCCATTCCGTGACTTCACAAACCTCCATTCTATGAGTTCACACACCTCCATTCTATGAGTTCACACACCTCCAATTTGACTTCACACACCTCCATTCTATGACTTCACACACCTTCATTCTTACTTCAGAAACATCCCTTCTCTGACTTCACACACCTCCATTCTATGACTTCACACACCTCAATTCTGTGACTTCACACACCTCCATTCTATGACTTCACACACTTCCATTCTATGACTTCACACACCTCCATTCTATGACTTCACACACCTCCATTCTATGACTTCACACACCTCAATTCTATGACTTCACACACCTCCATTCTATGACTTCACACACCTCCATTCGTTGACATCAAAAACCACCATTCTATGACTTCACACAACTCCATTTTGACTTCACACACCTCAATTCTATGAGTTCACACACCTCCATTTTATGACTTCACACACCTCCATTCTATGACTTCACACACCTCAATTCTATGACTTCACACACCTCCATTCTATGACTTCACACACCTCCATTCGTTGACATCAAAAACCACCATTCTATGACTTCACACAACTCCATTTTGACTTCACACACCTCCATTCTATGACTTCACACACCTCCAATCTATGACTTCACACACCTCCATTCTGTGACTTCACACAACTACACTCTATGACTTCAAACACCTTCATTCTTACTTCACAAACATCCATTCTGTGACTTCACACACCTCCATTCTGTGACTTCACACACCTTCATTCTGACTTCACACACATTCATTCTGTGACTTCACACACCTCAATTCTGTGACTATACACACCTCCATTCTGACTTCACACACCTCCATTCTATGACTTCACACACCTCCATTCTATGACTTCACACACCTCCATTTTATGACTTCACACACCTAAATTCTATGACTTCACACACCTCCATTTTGACTTCACACACCTCCATTCTATGAGTTCACACACCTCCATTCTCACTTCACACACCTCCATTCTATGACTTCACACACCTCCGTTATGACTTCACACAGCTCCATTCTGTGACTTCACAAAACTCCATTCTGTGATTTCACACACCTCCATACTATGACTTCACACACCTCCATCTATGACTTCACACAACTCCATTCTGAGTTCACACACCTCCATTCTATGACTTCACACACCTCCATTCTGACTTCACACACCTTCATTTTATGACTTCACAAACATCCATTCTGTGACTTCACACACCTCCTTTCTGTGACTTCACACACCTTCATTCTGTCTTCACACACCTCCATTCTCTGACTTCACTCACCTCAATTCTGTGACTTGACATACCTCCATTCTGACTTCACACACCTCCATTCTATGATTTCACACACCTCCATTCTATGACTTCACACACCTCCATTCTGTGACTTCACACACCTCCATTCTGACTTCACACCCCTCCATTCTGACTTCACACACCTCCATTCTGACTTCACACAGCTCCATTCTATAAATTCACACACCTCCATTCTGTGACTTCACACACCACTTTTTTGACTTCACACACATCCATTCTGTGACTTCACACACCTCCATTCTGTGACTTCACACACCTCCGTTTTGACTTCACACACTTCCAATCTTTGACTTCACACACCTCCATTCTGTGACTTCACACACCTCTATTGTTTCACTTCACACACCTCCATTCTTTGACTTCACACACCGCCATTCCATGACTTCACACACCTCCATTCGTTGACATCAAAAACCACCATTCTATGACTTCACACAACTCCATTTTGACTTCACACACCTCCATTCTATGAGTTCACACACATCCATTTTATGACTTCACACACCTCCATTCTATGACTTCACACACCTCCATTCTATGACTTCACACACCTCCATTCTGTGACTTCACACACCTCCATTCTGACTTCACACCCCTCCATTCTGACTTTACACACCTCCATTCTATGACTTCACACACCTCCTTTATGACTTCACACAGCTCCATTCTGTGACTTCACAAAACTCCATTCTGTGATTTCACACACCTCCATACTATGACTTCACACACCTCCATCTATGACTTCACACAACTCCATTCTGAGTTCACACACCTCCATTCTATGACTTCACACACCTCCATTCTGACTTCACACACCTTCAATTTATGACTTCACAAACATCCATTCTGTGACTTCACACACCTCCTTTCTGTGACTTCACACACCTTCATTCTGTCTTCACAAACCTCCATTCTCTGACTTCACACACCTCAATTCTGTGACTTGACATACCTCCATTCTGACTTCACACACCTCCATTCTATGATTTCACACACCTCCATTCTATGACTTCACACACCTCCATTCTGTGACTTCACACACCTCCATTCTGACTTCACACCCCTCCATTCTGACTTCACACACCTCCATTCTGACTTCACACAGCTCCATTCTATAAATTCACACACCTCCATTCTGTGACTTCACACACCACTTTATGACTTCACACACATCCATTCTGTGACTTCACACACCTCCATTCTGTGACTTCACACACCTCCGTTTTGACTTCACACACTTCCAATCTTTGACTTCACACACCTCCATTCTGTGAGTTCACACACCTCTATTGTTTCACTTCACACACCTCCATTCTTTGACTTCACACACCGCCGTTCCATGACTTCACAAACCTCCATTCTATGAGTTCACACACCTCCAATTTGACTTCACACACCTCCATTCTATGACTTCACACACCTCCATTCTGTGAGTCCACACACCTCCATTCTGACTTCACACCCCTCCATTCTGACTTCACACACCTCCATTCTGACTTCACACAGCTCCATTCTATAAATTCACACACCTCCATTCTGTGACTTCACACACCACTTTTTGACTTCACACACATCCATTCTGTGACTTCACACACCTCCATTCTGTGACTTCACACACCTCCGTTTTGACTTCACACACTTCCAATCTTTGACTTCACACACCTCCATTCTGTGACTTCACACACCTCTATTGTTTCACTTCACACACCTCCATTCTTTGACATCACACACCTCCATTCCATGACTTCACAAACCTCCATTCTATGAGTTCACACACCTCCATTCTATGAGTTCACACACCTCCAATTTGACTTCACACACCTCCATTCTATGACTTCACACACCTTCATTCTTACTTCAGAAACATCCATTCTCTGACTTCACACACCTCCATTCTATGACTTCACACACCTCAATTCTGTGACTTCACACACCTCCATTCTATGACTTCACACACCTCCATTCTATGACTTCACACACCTCATTTATGAGTTGACAATCCTCCATTCTGTGATTTCACACACCTCCAATCTGACTTCACACACCTGCATTCTATGACTTCACAGACCTCCATTCGTTGACATCAAAAACCACCATTCTATGACTTCACACAACTCCATTTTGACTTCACACACCTCCATTCTATGAGTTCACACACCTCCATTTTATGACTTCACACACCTCCATTCTATGACTTCACACACCTCAATTCTATGACTTCACACACCACCATTCTATGACTTCACACACCTCCATTCTGTGACTTCACACACCTCCACTCTATGACTTCAAACACCTTCATTCTTACTTCACAAACATCCATTCTGTGATTTCACACACCTCCATTCTCTGACTTCACACACCTTCATTCTGACTTCACACACCTCCATTCTGTGACTTCACACACCTCAATTCTGTGACTTCACACACCTCCATTCTGACTTCACACACCTCCATTGTATGACTTCACACACCTCCATTCTGTGACTTCACACACCTCCATTTTATGACTTCACACACTTCAATTGTGACGTTACACACCTCCATTCTATGAATTCACAAATCTCCCTTCTATGACTTCACACACCTCCATTCTGACTTTACACACCTCCATTCTATGATTTCACAGACCTCGAAACTGTGTCTTCAGTCACCTCCACTGTATGACTTCACACTCCTCCATTCTATGACTTCCCACACCTCCTTTCTATGACTTCACCCACCTCCCTTCTATGACCGCACACCTCCATTCGAGAGTTCACACACCTCCATTGTGTGACTTCACACACCTCCATTCTGTGACTTCACACACCTCCATTCTTTGACTTCACACACCTCTATTCTATGCCTTCACACACCTTCATTCTTACTTCACAAACATCCATTCTATGACTTCACACACCTCCATTCTATGATTTCACACACCTCCATTCTGTGATTTCACACACCTCCATTCTGAGTTGACACACCTCCATTCTGTGACTTCACACACCTCCATTCTGACTTCACACAGCTCCATTCTATGACTTCACACAACTCCATTCTGTGACGTCACACACCTCCATTGTATGACTTCACACACCTTCATTCTTATTTCACAAAAATCCATTCTATGCCTTCACACACCTCCATTCTATGACTTCACACACCTCCATTTTTTGACTTCACACACCTCCATTCTAAGATTTCACACACCTCCATTGTGACTTCACACACCTCCATTCTATGAGTTCACACAACTCCATTCTGACTTCACACAGCTCCATTCTGTGACTGCACAAAACTCCATTCTATGATTCCACACACCTCCACATTATGTCTTCACACACCTCCATCTATGACTTCACACACCTCCATTCTGAGTTCACACACCTCCATTCTGTGACTTCACACACCTCCATTCTGACTTCACACACCTTCATTGTATGACTTCACACACCTCAATTCTATGACTTCACACACCTCCATTCTATAACTTCACACACCTCCATTCTGTGACGTCACACACCTCCATTCTATGATTTCAAACACCTTCATTCTTACTTCACAAACATCCATTCTGTGACTTCACACACCTCCATTCTGACTTCACACACCTCCATTCTATGTTTTCACACACCTCCATTCTATGACTTCACACACCTCCATTCTCTGACTTCACACACCTCCATTCTGACTTCACACACCTCCATTCTGACTTCACACACCTCAATTCTGTGTCTTCACAGACCTGCATTCTGTGACTTCACACACCTCCATTTTGACTTCACACACTTCAATTCTGTGACTTCACACAAATCCTGTTGTGAGCCAGAGTGGAATCAATCTGTACCTTGGCTTGCATCAGACGATGGCTTTATTGTCTTATTGCTTTCTGGCCCTATTCTATGTAAATGACCTGAGAATTACCATATGAATGTAACACCTGGAGGTTCCTGGGTAAGGAGGACGGAAGAAGGGGGAGTGGAAAATAAACAGGCAGTCTCGGCAGTCTTTACCTGGACTGCGGACATCCCGGACCCGCTGTGTCTGTCTCTCTTCTCTTTCTTGCTAGTCCTTGCCCCCGATTTCAGAACCCCAATCTGAGAACCCTCGTTTGCCGCCGGTTGGCCCCGGCAACCTCCATTCTGTGAGTTCACACACCTCCATTCTTGGACTTCACACACCTCCATTCCATGACTTCACACACCTCAATTCTATGAGTTCACACACCTCCATTCTATGAGTTCACACACCTCCATTTTGACTTCACACACCTCCATTCTATGACTTCACACACCTCCATTTTATGACTTCACAAACCTCCATTCTGTGACTTCACACACCTCCATTCTGGGTTCAAACACCTCAATTCTGTGACTTCACACATGTCCATTCTGACTTCACAAACCTCCATTCTATGAGTTCACACACTTCCATTCTATGACTTCACACACCTCCATTCTTTGACTTCGAACACCGCCATTTGGAGTACACAAACCTCCATTCTGTGACTTCACACACCTCCATTCTATGAATTCACACACCTCCATTCTATGACTTCACACACCTCCATTCTCTGACTTCACACACCTCCACTCTATGACATCAAACACCTTCATTTTTACTTCACAAACATCCATTCTGTGATTTCACACACCTCCATTCTGTGACTTCACACACCTCCATTCTGTGACTTAACACACCTCCGTTTTGACATTACACACTTCCATTCTATGACTTCACACACCTCCATTCTGTGACTTCACACACCTCCACTCTATGACTTCAAACACTTTCATTCTTACTTCACAAACATCCATTCTGTGATTTCACACACCTCCATTCTCTGACTTCACACACCTTCATTCTGACTTCACACACCTCCATTCCGTGACTTCACACACCTCAATTCTGTGACTTCACACACCTCCATTCTGACTTCACACACCTCCATTCTATGATTTCACACACCTCCATTCTATGACTTCACACACCACCATTCTGTGACTTCACACACCACATTTTGACTTCACACACCTCCATTCTGTGACTTCACACACCTCCATTCTGTGACTTCACACACCTCTATTGTTTCACTTCACACACCTCCATTCTTTGACTTCACACACCTCCATTCCATGACTTCACACACCTCCATTTTATGACTTCACACACCTCCATTCTGTGACTTCACACACTTCCATTCTATGACTTCACAAACCTCCATTCTGAGTTCACAGTCCTCCATTCTATGTCTTCACACACCTCCATTCTATGACTTCACACACCTCCATTCTATGACTTCACACACCTCCATTCTGTGACTTCACACACCTCCATTCTATGACTTCACACACCTCCATTCTATGACTTCACACACCTGCAATTTTACTTCACACACCTTCATTCCATGAGTTCACACACCTGCATTGTGGCTTCACACACCTCCATTCTATGATTTCACACACCTCCATTCTGACTTCACACACCTCTATTGTTTCACTTCACACACCTCCATTCTTGGACTTCACACACCTCCATTCTGTGACTTCACACACCTCCATTCTATGACTTCACAAACCTCCATTCTGAGTTCACAGTCCTCCATTCTATGACTTTACACACCTCCATTCTATGACTTCACACACCTCCATTCTATGACTTCACACACCTCCATTCTGTGACTTCACACACCTCCATTCTATGACTTCACACACCTCCATTCTGTGACTTCACACACCTCCATTCTGTGACTTCACACACCTCCATTCTGTGACCTCACACACCTCCATTCTGTGACTTCACACACCTCCATTCTGTGACTTCACACACCTCCATTCTATGACTTCACACACCTGCAATTTTACTTCACACACCTTCATTCCATGAGTTCACACACCTGTATTGTGGCTTCACACACCTCCATTCTCTGACTTCACACACCTCCATTCTGACTTCACACACCTCCATTCTGACTTCACACACCTCAATTCTCTGTCTTCACAGACCTCCATTCTGTGATTTCACACACCTCCATTTTGACTTCACACACTTCAATTCTGTGACTTCACACAAATCCTGTTGTGAGCCAGAGTGGAATCAATCTGTACCTTGGCTTGCATCAGACGATGGGTTTATTGTCTTAATGCTTTCTGGCCCTATTCTATGTAAATGACCTGAGAATTACCATATGAATGTAACACCTGGAGGTTCCTGGGTCAGGAGGAGGGAAGAAAGGGGAGTGGAAAGTAAACAGGCAGTCTCGGCAGTCTTTACCTGGACTGCGGACATCCCGGACCCGCTGTGTCTGTCTCTCTTCTCTTTCTTGCCAATCCTTGCCCCCGATTTCAGGAACCCCAATCTGCGAACCCTGGTTTGCCGCCGGTTGGCCCCGGCAACCTCCATTCTGTGAGTTCACACACCTCCATTCTTTGACTTCACACACCTCCATCCTTGGTCTTCACACACCTCCATTCCATGACTTCACACACCTCAATTCTATGAGTTCACACACCTCCATTCTATGAGTTCACACACCTCCATTTTGACTTCACACACCTCCATTCTATGACTTCACACACCTTCATTCTTACTTTAGAAACATCCATTCTATGACTTCAAACACCTCCATTGTATGACTTCACAAACCTCCATTCTGTGACTTCACACACCTCCATTCTGGGTTCACACACCTCAATTCTGTAACTTCACACATATCCATTCTGACTTCAAACACCTCCATTCTATGACTTCACACACTTCCATTCTATGACTTCACACACCTCCATTCTTTGACTTCAAACACCTCCATTTTGAGTACACAAACCTCCATTCTGTGACTTCACACACCTCCATTCTATGAATTCACACACCTCCATTCTATGACTTCACACACCTCCATTCTATGACTTCACACACCTCCATTCTATGAATTCACACACCTCCATTCTGTGACTTCACACACCTCCATTCTATGACTTCACACACCTCCATTCTGTGACTTCACCCACCTCCATTCTGAGTTCACATACCTCCATTCTGTGATTCACACACCTTCATTCTGTGACTTCACACACCTCCATTCTGACTTCACACAGCTCCATTGTGTGACTTCACAAAAATCCATTCTATGATTTCACACACCTCCATACTATGACTTCACACACCTCCATCTATGACTTCACACACCTCCATTCTGAGTTCACACACCTCCATTCTGTGACTTCACACACCTCCATTCTGACTTCACTCACCTCCATTGTATGACTTCACACACCTCCATTCTGTGACTTCACACACCTCCATTTTATGACTTCACACACTTCAATTGTGACGTCACACACCTCCATTCTATGAATTCACAAATCTCCATTCTATGACTTCACACACCTCCATTCTGACTTTACACACCTCCATTCTATGATTTCACAGACCTCGAAACTGTGTCTTCAGTCACCTCCACTGTATGACTTCACACTCCTCCATTCTATGACTTCCCACCCCTCCTTTCTATGACTTCACCCACCTCCCTTCTATGACTGCACACCTCCATTCGAGACTTCACACACGTCCATTGTGTGACTTCACACACCTCCATTCTTTGACTTCACACACCTCTATTCTATGCCTACACACCTTCATTCTTACTTCACAAACATCCATTCTATGACTTCACACACCTCCATTCTATGATTTCACACACCTCCATTCTGTGATTCACACACCGGCATTCTGTGTTAACACACCTCAATTCTGTGACTTCACACACCTCCATTCTGACTTCACACACCTCCATTCTATGACTTCACACACCTCCATTCTATGACTTCACACACATCCATTCTGTGATTTCACACACCTCCATTCTGAGTTGACACACCTCCATTCTGACTTCACACAGCTCCATTCTATGACTTCACACAACTCCATTCTGTGACGTCACACACCTCCATTCTATGACTTCACACACCTTCATTCTTATTTCACAAAAATCCATTCTATGACTTCACACACCTCCATTCTATGTCTTCACACACCTCCATTTTTTGACTTCACACACCTCCATTCTAAGATTTCACACACCTCCATTGTGACTTCACACACCTCCATTCTATGAGTTCACACAACTCCATTTTGACTTCACACAGCTCCATTCTGTGACTGCACAAAACTCCATTCTATGATTCCACACACCTCCATATTATGTCTTCACACACCTCCATCTATGACTTCACACACCTCCATTCTGAGTTCACACACCTCCATTCTGTGACTTCACACACCTCCATTCTGACTTCACACACCTTCATTGTATGACTTCACACACCTCAATTCTATGACTTCACACACCTCCATTCTATAACTTCACACACCTCCATTCTGTGACGTCACACACCTCCATTCTATGATTTCAAACACCTTCATTCTTACTTCACAAACATCCATTCTGTGACTTCACACACCTCCATTCTGACTTCACACACCTCCATTCTATGTTTTCACACACCTCCATTCTATGACTTCACACACCTCCATTCTCTGACTTCACACACCTCCATTCTGACTTCACACACCTCCATTCTGACTTCACACACCTCAATTCTGTGTCTTCACAGACCTGCATTCTGTGACTTCACACACCTCCATTTTGACTTCACACACTTCAATTCTGTGACTTCACACAAATCCTGTTGTGAGCCAGAGTGGAATCAATCTGTACCTTGGCTTGCATCAGACGATGGCTTTATTGTCTTATTGCTTTCTGGCCCTATTCTATGTAAATGACCTGAGAATTACCATATGAATGTACCACCTGGAGGTTCCTGGGTCAGGAGGAGGGAAGAAGAGGGAGTGGAAAATAAACAGGCAGTCTCGGCAGTCTTTACCTGGACTGCGGACATCCCGGACCCGCTGTGTCTGTCTCTCTTCTCTTTCTTGCTAGTCCTTGCCCCCGATTTCAGGAACCCCAATCTGTGAACCCTGGTTTGCCGCCGGTTGGCCCCGGCAACCTCCATTCTGTGAGTTCACACACCTCCATTCTTTGACTTCACACACCTCCATTCTTGGACTTCACACACCTCCATTCCATGACTTTACACACCTCAATTCTATGAGTTCACACACCTCCATTCTATGAGTTCACACACCTCCATTTTGACTTCACACACCTCCATTCTATGACTTCACACACCTCCATTGTATGACTTCACAAACCTCCATTCTGTGACTTCACACACCTCCATTCTGGGTTCAAACACCTCAATTCTGTGACTTCACACATGTCCATTCTGACTTCACACACCTCCATTCTATGAGTTCACACACTTCCATTCTATGACTTCACACACCTCCATTCTTTGATTTCGAACACCGCCATTTGGAGTACATAAACCTCCATTCTGTGACTTCACACACCTCCATTCTATGAAGTCACACACCTCCATTCTATGACTTCACACACCTCCATTCTGTGACTTCACACACCTCCACTCTATGACTTCAAACACCTTCATTTTTACTTCACAAACATCCATTCTGTGATTTCACACACCTCCATTCTGTGACTTCACACACCTTCATTCTGACTTCACACACCTCAATTCTGTGACTTCACACACCTCAATTCTGTGACTTCACACACCTCCATTCTGACTTCACACACCTCCATTCTATGATTTCACACACCTCCATTCTATGACTTCACACACCTCCATTCTGTGACTTCACACACCACCTTTTTGACTTCACACACCTCCATTCTGTGACTTCACACACCTCCATTCTGTGACTTCACACACCTCTATTGTTTCACTTCACACACCTCCATTCTTTGACTTCACTTACCTCCATTCCATGACTTCACACACCTCCATTCTATGACTTCACACACCTCCATTCTGTGACTTCACACACCTCCATTCTATGACTTCACAAACCTCCATTGTGAGTTCACAGTCCTCCATTCTATGACTTCACACACCTCCATTCTGTGACTTCACACACCTCCATTCTATGACTTCACACACCTCCATTCTGTGACTTCACACACCTCCATTCTATGACTTCACACACCTCCATTCTGTGACTTCACACACCTCCATTCTATGATTTCACACACCTCCATTCTATGACTTCACACACCTGCAATTTTACTTCACACACCTTCATTCCATGAGTTCACACACCTCCATTCTATGATTTCACACACCTCCATTCTGACTTCACACACCTCTATTGTTTCACTTCACACACCTCCATTCTTTGACTTCACTTACCTCCATTCCATGACTTCACACACCTCCATTCTATGACTTCACACACCTCCATTCTGTGACTTCACACACCTCCATTCTATGACTTCACAAACCTCCATTCTGAGTTCACAGTCCTCCATTCTATGACTTCACACACCTCCATTCTATGACTTCACACACCTCCATTCTATGACTTCACACACCTCCATTCTGTGACTTCACACACCTCCATTCTATGACTTCACACACCTCCATTCTGTGACTTCACACACCTCCATTCTATGACTTCACACTCCTCCATTCTATGACTTCACACACCTCCATTCTGTGACTTCACACACCTCCATTCTATGACTTCACACACCTCAATTCTGTGACTTCACACACCTCCATTCTATGATTTCACACACTTCCATTCTATGACTTCACACACCTCCATTCTATGACTTCACACACCTTATTTATGAGTTGGCACACCTCCATATTGTGATTTCACACACCTCCAATCTGACTTCACACACCTGCATTCTATGACTTCATAGACCTCCATTCGTTGACATCAAAAACCACCATTCTATGACTTCACACAACTCCATTTTGACTTCACACACCTCCATTCTATGAGTTCACACACCTCCATTTTATGACTTCACACACCTCCATTCTATGACTTCACACACTTCAATTCTATGACTTCACACACATCCATTCTATGACTTCACACACCTCCATTCTGTGACTTCACACACCTCCACTCTATGACTTCAAACACCTTCATTCTTACTTCACAAACATCCATTCTGTGATTTCACACACCTCCATTCTGTGACTTCACACACCTTCATTCTGACTTCACACACCTCCATTCTGTGACTTCACACACCTCAATTCTGTGACTTCACACACCTCCATTCTGACTTCACACACCTCCATTCTATGATTTCACACACCTCCCTTCTATGACTTCAAACACCTCCATTCTGTGACTTCACACACCACTTTTTTGACTTCACACACCTCCATTCTGTGACTTCACACACCTCCATTCTGTGACTTAACACACCTCCGTTTTGACATTACACACTTCCATTCTATGACTTCACACACCTCCATTCTGTGACTTCACACACCTCCACTCTATGACTTCAAACACTTTCATTCTTACTTCACAAACATCCATTCTGTGATTTCACACACCTCCATTCTCTGACTTCACACACCTTCATTCTGACTTCACACACCTCCATTCTGTGACTTCACACACCTCAATTCTGTGACTTCACACACCTCCATTCTGACTTCACACACCTCCATTCTATGATTTCACACACCTCCATTCTATGACTTCACACACCACCATTCTGTGACTTCACACACCACATTTTGACTTCACACACCTCCATTCTGTGACTTCACACACCTCCATTCTGTGACTTCACACACCTCTATTGTTTCACTTCACACACCTCCATTCTTTGACTTCACACACCTCCATTCCATGACTTCACACACCTCCATTTTATGACTTCACACACCTCCATTCTGTGACTTCACACACCTCCATTCTATGACTTCACAAACCTCCATTCTGAGTTCACAGTCCTCCATTCTATGTCTTCACACACCTCCATTCTATGACTTCACACACCTCCATTCTATGACTTCACACACCTCCATTCTGTGACTTCACACACCTCCATTCTATGACTTCACACACCTCCATTCTATGACTTCACACACCTGCAATTTTACTTCACACACCTTCATTCCATGAGTTCACACACCTGCATTGTGGCTTCACACACCTCCATTCTATGATTTCACACACCTCCATTCTGACTTCACACACCTCTATTGTTTCACTTCACACACCTCCATTCTTGGACTTCACACACCTCCATTCTGTGACTTCACACACCTCCATTCTATGACTTCACAAACCTCCATTCTGAGTTCACAGTCCTCCATTCTATGACTTTACACACCTCCATTCTATGACTTCACACACCTCCATTCTATGACTTCACACACCTCCATTCTGTGACTTCACACACCTCCATTCTATGACTTCACACACCTCCATTCTGTGACTTCACACACCTCCATTCTGTGACTTCACACACCTCCATTCTGTGACCTCACACACCTCCATTCTGTGACTTCACACACCTCCATTCTGTGACTTCACACACCTCCATTCTATGACTTCACACACCTGCAATTTTACTTCACACACCTTCATTCCATGAGTTCACACACCTGTATTGTGGCTTCACACACCTCCATTCTCTGACTTCACACACCTCCATTCTGACTTCACACACCTCCATTCTGACTTCACACACCTCAATTCTCTGTCTTCACAGACCTCCATTCTGTGATTTCACACACCTCCATTTTGACTTCACACCCTTCAATTCTGTGACTTCACACAAATCCTGTTGTGAGCCAGAGTGGAATCAATCTGTACCTTGGCTTGCATCAGACGATGGGTTTATTGTCTTAATGCTTTCTGGCCCTATTCTATGTAAATGACCTGAGAATTACCATATGAATGTAACACCTGGAGGTTCCTGGGTCAGGAGGAGGGAAGAAAGGGGAGTGGAAAGTAAACAGGCAGTCTCGGCAGTCTTTACCTGGACTGCGGACATCCCGGACCCGCTGTGTCTGTCTCTCTTCTCTTTCTTGCCAATCCTTGCCCCCGATTTCAGGAACCCCAATCTGCGAACCCTGGTTTGCCGCCGGTTGGCCCCGGCAACCTCCATTCTGTGAGTTCACACACCTCCATTCTTTGACTTCACACACCTCCATCCTTGGTCTTCACACACCTCCATTCCATGACTTCACACACCTCAATTCTATGAGTTCACACACCTCCATTCTATGAGTTCACACACCTCCATTTTGACTTCACACACCTCCATTCTATGACTTCACACACCTTCATTCTTACTTTAGAAACATCCATTCTATGACTTCAAACACCTCCATTGTATGACTTCACAAACCTCCATTCTGTGACTTCACACACCTCCATTCTGGGTTCACACACCTCAATTCTGTAACTTCACACATATCCATTCTGACTTCAAACACCTCCATTCTATGACTTCACACACTTCCATTCTATGACTTCACACACCTCCATTCTTTGACTTCAAACACCTCCATTTTGAGTACACAAACCTCCATTCTGTGACTTCACACACCTCCATTCTATGAATTCACACACCTCCATTCCATGACTTTACACACCTCAATTCTATGAGTTCACACACCTCCATTCTATGAGTTCACACACCTCCATTTTGACTTCACACACCTCCATTCTATGACTTCACACACCTCCATTGTATGACTTCACAAACCTCCATTCTGTGACTTCACACACCTCCATTCTGGGTTCAAACACCTCAATTCTGTGACTTCACACATGTCCATTCTGACTTCACACACCTCCATTCTATGAGTTCACACACTTCCATTCTATGACTTCACACACCTCCATTCTTTGATTTCGAACACCGCCATTTGGAGTACATAAACCTCCATTCTGTGACTTCACACACCTCCATTCTATGAAGTCACACACCTCCATTCTATGACTTCACACACCTCCATTCTGTGACTTCACACACCTCCACTCTATGACTTCAAACACCTTCATTTTTACTTCACAAACATCCATTCTGTGATTTCACACACCTCCATTCTGTGACTTCACACACCTTCATTCTGACTTCACACACCTCAATCCTGTGACTTCACACACCTCAATTCTGTGACTGCACACACCTCCATTCTGACTTCACACACCTCCATTCTATGATTTCACACACCTCCATTCTATGACTTCACACACCTCCATTCTGTGACTTCACACACCACCTTTTTGACTTCACACACCTCCATTCTGTGACTTCACACACCTCCATTCTGTGACTTAACACACCTCCGTTTTGACTTCACACACTTCCATTCTATGACTTCACAAACCTCCATTCTGTGACTTCACACACCTCCACTCTATGACTTCAAACACTTTCATTCTTACTTCACAAACATCCATTCTGTGATTTCACACACCTCCATTCTGTGACTTCACAAACATCCATTCTGTGATTTCACACACCTCCATTCTGTGACTTTACACACCTCAATTCTGTGACTTCACACACCTCCATTCTGACTTCACACACCTCCATTCTATGATTTCACACACCTCCATTCTATGACTTCACACACCACCATTCTGTGACTTCACACACCACCTTTTTGACTTCACACACCGCCATTCTGTGACTTCACACACCTCCATTCTGTGACTTCACACACCTCTATTGTTTCACTTCACAGACCTCCATTCTTTGACTTCACTTACCTGCATTCCATGACTTCACACACCTCCATTCTATGACTTCACACACCTCCATTCTGTGACTTCACACACCTCCATTCTATGACTTCACAAACCTCCATTCTGAGTTCACAGTCCTCCATTCTATGACTTCACACACCTCCATTTTATGACTTCACACACCTCCATTCTATGGCTTCACACACCTCCATTCTGTGACTTCACACACCTCCATTCGATGACTTCACACACCTCCATTCTGTGACTTCACACACCTCCATTCTATGACTTCACACACCTCCATTCTATGACTTCACACACCTGCAATTTTACTTCACACACCTTCATTCCAGGAGTTCACACACCTCCATTCTATGATTTCACACACCTCCATTCTGACTTCACACACCTCTATTGTTTCACTTCACACACCTCCATTCTTTGACTTCACTTACCTCCATTCCATGACTTCACACACCTCCATTCTATGCCTTCACAAACCTCCATTCTGAGTCCACAGTCCTCCATTCTATGACTTCACACACCTCCATTCTATGACTTCACACACCTCCATTCTATGACTTCACACACCTCCATTCTGTGACTTCACACACCTCCATTCTATGACTTCACACACCTCCATTCTGTGACTTCACACACCTCCATTCTATGACTTCACACACCTCCATTCTATGACTTCACACACCTGCAATTTTACTTCACACACCTTCATTCCATGAGTTCACACACCTGCATTGTGGCTTCACACACCTCCATTCTATGATTTCACTCACCTCCATTCTAACTTCACACACCTCCATTCTGACTTCACACACCTCCACTCTATGACTTCACACTCCTCCATTCTATCACTTCCCACACCACCTTTCTATGACTTCACCCACCTCCATTTTATGACTTCACCCACCTCCATTCTGTGAATTCACACACCTCCATTCTATGACCTCACACACCCTCAATCTATGATTTCACACACCTCCATTCTATGACTTCACACATCCGTTTTGACTTCACACACCTCCAATATATGACTTCAAACACCTCAATTCTGTCACTTCACACACCTCCATTCTATGACCTCATACCCTCCATTCTGTGACTCCACACACCTCCATTCTATGACTTCACACACTTCCATTCTATGACTTCACACACCTCCATTCTGTGACTTTACACACCTCCATTGTGAGTTCACACTCCTCCATTCTGTGATATCACACATCTCCATCTGTGACTTCACACACCTGCATTCTATGACTTCATACAATTCCATCTATGACTTCACCCACCTCCATTCTGTGACTTTACACACCTCTATTGTGAGTTCACACACCTCCATTCTGTGACATCACACACCTCCATTCTATGACTTCACACACTTCCATTCTAGGACTTCACACACCGCATTCTGACTTCACACACCTCCATTCTATGACTTCACACATCTTTTTTCTGTAACTTCCCACACTTTCAATGTTTGACTTCACAAACCTCCATTCCATGACTTCACACACCTCCATTCTATGAGTTCACACACCTCCATTCTTTGACTTCACACACCTCCATTTTGACTTCACACACCTACATTCTGTGACTTCACACACATCCATTTGTGACTTCACACACCACCATTTTGATTTCACACACCTCCATTCTGTGACTTCACACACCTCCATTCTTTGAGTTCACACACCTCCGTTTTGACTTCACACACTTCCATTCTGTGACTTCACACACCTCCATTCTGTGACTTTACACACCACCATTGTTTGACTTCACACACCTCCATTCTTTGACTTCACACACCTCCATTCCACGACTTCACACACCTCGATTCTATTAGTTCACACACATCCATTCTATGAGTTCACACACCACAATTTTGTATTCACACACCTCCAATCTATGACTTCGCAAACCTCCATCTGTGACTTCATACACCTCCATTCTATGACTTTACACACCTCCATTCTGTGACTTCACATACCTCCATTCTATGACTTCACACACCTCCATTCTGTGACTTCACACACCTCCATTCTGTGACTTCACACACCTCCATTCTGACTTCACACAGCTCCCTTCTATGACTTCACACACCTCCATTCTTACTTTACAAACATCCATTCTATAACTTCACACACCTCCATTCTATGACTTTACACACCTCCATTCTGTGACTTCACATACCTCCATTCTATGACTTCACACACCTCCATTCTGTGACTTCACACACCTCCATTCTATGACTTCACAGACCTCGAAAATGTGACTTCAATCACCTCCACTCTATGACTTCATACCCCTCCATTCTATGACTTCCCACACCTCCTTTCTATGACTTCACCCACCTCCATTTTATCACTTCACACACCTCCATTCTGTGACTTCACACACCTCAATTCTATGACCTCACACACCCTCATTGTATGATTTCACACACCTCCATTCTATGACTTCACACACCTCCATTCTGAATTCACACAGCCTCATTCTGTGACTTCACAAAACTCCATTCTATGGTTTCACACACCTCCATACTATGACTTGACACAACTCCATCTATGACTTCACACACCTCCATTCTGACATCACACACCTCTATTCTATGACTTCACACACCTCCATTCTGACATCACACACCTCCATTCTATGACTTCACAGACCTCAAATCTGTGACTTCACTCACCTGCACTCTATGACTTCACACTCCTCCATTCTATGACCTACCACACCTCTTTTCTGTGACGTCAACCACCTCCAATCTATGACTACCCACCTCCATTCTGACTTCACACACCTCCATTCTCTGACTTCAAACACCTCCATTCTGTGACTTCACACACCTTAATTTTCCTTCAGAAACATCCATTCTATGACTTCACACACCTCCATTCTATGACTTCACAAACCTCCATTTTGTGATTTCACACACCTCCATTCTGAGTTGACAAAACTCCATTCGGTAACGTCACACATCTCCATTCTGACTTCACACACCTCCATTCTATGACTTCACAAACTTCCATTCTATGACTTCACACACCTCCATTCTGTGACTTCACAAACCTCCATTCTGAGTTCACACACCTCCATTCTGTGACAACACACACCTCCATTCTGTGACTTCACACACCTCCATTGTGTGACTTCACACACTTCCATTCTATGACTTCACACACCTCCATTTTATAACTTCACACACCTCCATTCTATGACCTCACACACCCTCATTCTATGATTTCACAGAACTCCATTCTATGACTTCAAACATCCATTTTGACTTCACACACCTCTAATATATGACTTCAAAGACCTCAATTCTGTGATTTCAAACACCTCCACTCTATGACTTCACACACTTCCATTCTATAATTTCACATACCTCCATGCTATGACTTCACACACCTCCATTCTGTGACTTCACACACCTCCATTCTGAGTTGACACACCTCCATTCTGTAACTTCACAAACCTCCATTCTATGATTTCACACACCTCCATTCTATGACTTCACACACCTCCATTTTATGAAGTCACACACCTCCATTTTGACTTCTCACACCTCCATTCTGTGACTTCACACACCTCCATTCTATGACTTCACACACCTCCATTCTGACTTCACACACCTCCATTCTATGACTTCAGAGACCTCGAATATGTGACTTCACTCACCTCCACTCTATGACTTCTCACTCCAACATTCTATGACTTCCCACACCTCCTTTCTATGACTTCACCCACCTCCATTTTATGACTTCAAACACCTCCATTCTGTGACTTCACACACCTCCATTCTATGACCTCACACACCCTCATTCTATGATTTCACACACCTCCATTCTATGACTTCACACATCCATTTTGACTTCAGACACCTCCAATATATGACTTCAAACACCTCAATTCTGTCACCTCACACACCTCCATTCTATGACCTCATACCCTCCATTCTGTGACTCCACACACCTCCATTCTATGGCTTCACACAATTCCATTCTATGACTTCACCCAAATCCATTGTATGACTTCACACCTCCATTCTGACTTCACAAACCTCCATTCTGTGACATCACACACCTCCATTCTATGACTTCACACACCTCCATTCTATGACTTCCCACACCTGCATTCTGATTTCACACACCTCCATTCTATGACTTCACTCATCTTCTTTCTGTAACTTCCCACACTTCCAATGTTTGATTTCACGAACCTCCATTCCATGACTTCACACACCTCCATTCTATGAGTTCACACACCTCCATTCTTTGACTTCACACACCTCCATTTTGACTTCACACACCTACATTCTGTGACTTCACACACCTCCATTTGTGACTTCACACACCAACATTTTGATTTCACACACCTCCATTCTGTGACTTCACACACCTCCATTCTTTGAGTTCACAAACCTCCGTTTTGACTTCACACACTTCCATTCTGTGACTTCACACACCTCCATTATGTGACTTCACACACCACCAGTGTTTGACTTCACACACCTCCATTCTTTGACTTCACACACCTCCATTCCACGACTTCACACACCTCCATTCTATTAGTTCACACACTTCCATTCTATGAGTTCACACACCACAATTTTGTCTTCACACACCTCCATTCTATGACTTCGCAAACCTCCATTCTGTGACTTCACACACCTCCATTCGTAGTTCACACACCTCCATTCGTTGACTTTACACAGTTCCATTCTGACTTCACACACCTCAATTCTATGACTTCACACACTTCCACTCTATGACTTCACACACCTCCATTCTGTGACTTCACCCACCTCCATTCTGTGACTTCACACACCTCCATTCTCCGACTTCACACCCCTCCAATTTGACTTCATATACCTCCATTCTCTGACTTCACAAACCTCCATTCTGTGACTTCACCCACCTCCATTCTGTGACTTCACACACCTCTATTCTATGATTTCACACACTTCCATTTTGACGTCACACACCTCCATTCTATGAGTTCACACACCTCCATTCTGACTTCACACACCTCCATTCTATTACTTCACACACCTCCATTCTATGACTTCACACACCTCCATTCTATGACTTCCCACACCTGCATTCTGACTTCACACACCTCCATTGTATGACTTCACTCATCTTCTTTCTGTAACTTCCCACACTTCCAGTGTTTGATTTCACGAACCTCCATTCCATGACTTCACACACCTCCATTCTATGAGTTCACACACCTCCATTCTTTGACTTCACACACCTCCATTTTGACTTCACACACCTACATTCTGTGACTTCACACACCTCCATTTGTGACTTCACACACCACCATTTTGATTTCACACACCTCCATTCTGTGACTTCACACACCTCCATTCTTTGAGTTCACAAACCTCCGTTTTGACTTCACACACTTCCATTCTGTGACTTCACACACCTCCATTATGTGACTTCACACACCACCAGTGTTTGACTTCACACACCTCCATTCTTTGACTTCACACACCTCCATTCCACGACTTCACACACCTCCATTCTATTAGTTCACACACTTCCATTCTATGAGTTCACACACCACAATTTTGTCTTCACACACCTCCATTCTATGACTTCGCAAACCTCCATTCTGTGACTTCACACACCTCCATTCGTAGTTCACACACCTCCATTCGTTGACTTTACACAGTTCCATTCTGACTTCACACACCTCAATTCTATGACTTCACACACTTCCACTCTATGACTTCACACACCTCCATTCTGTGACTTCACCCACCTCCATTCTGTGACTTCACACACCTCCATTCTCCGACTTCACACCCCTCCAATTTGACTTCATATACCTCCATTCTCTGACTTCACAAACCTCCATTCTGTGACTTCACCCACCTCCATTCTGTGACTTCACACACCTCTATTCTATGATTTCACACACTTCCATTTTGACGTCACACACCTCCATTCTATGAGTTCACACACCTCCATTCTGACTTCACACACCTCCATTCTATTACTTCACACACCTCCATTCTGAATTCACACAGCTCAATTCTGTGACTTCACAAAACTCCATTCTATGATTTCACACACCTCCATACTATGACTTCACACAATTCCATCTATGACTTCACACACCTCCATTCTGACTTCACACACCTCTATTCTATGACTTCGCACACCTCAATTCTGACATCACACACCTCCATTCTATGGCTTCACAGACCTCGAATCTGTGACTTCACTCACCTGCACTCTATGACTTCACAGTCCTCCATTCTATAACTTCCCACACCTCCTTTCTATGACTTCACCCACCTCCAATCTATGACTACACACCTCCATTCTGACTTCACACACCTCCATTCTGTGACTTCACACACCTCCATTCTATGACTTCACACACCTTCATTTTTCCTTCAGAAACATCCATTCTATGACCTCACACAATCCATTCTATGACTTCACAAACCTCCATTCTGTGACTTCACACACCTCCATTCTGAGTTCACACACCTCCATTCTGTGACTTCACACACCTCCATTCTATGACCTCACACACCCTCATTCTATGATTTCACACACCTCCATTCTATGACTTCACACATCCATTTTGACTTCACACACCTCTAATATATGACTTCAAACACCTCAATTCTGACTTCGCACAGCTCCATTCTATGACTTTGCACACCTTCATTCTTGGACGTCACACACCTCCATTCTATGACTTCACACACCTATATTATTACATTACAAACATCCATTCTATAACTTCACACATCTCCATTCTATGACTTTACACACCTCCATTCTGTGACTTCACATACCTCCAATCTATGACTTCACACACCTCCATTCTGTGACTTCACACACCTCCATTCTATGACTTCACACACTTCCACTCTGTGACTTCACACACCTACATTCTATGAGTTCACACACCTCCATTCTGACTTCACCCACCTCCATTCTATGACTTCACACACCTCCATTCTGAATTCACACAGCTCCATTCTGTGAGTTCACAAAACTCCATTCTATGATTTCACACACCTCCATACTATGACTTCACACAACTCCATCTATGACTTCACACACCTCCATTCTGACTTCACACACCTCCATTCTATGGCTTCACAGACCTCGAATCTGTGACTTCACTCACCTGCACTCTATGACTTCATACTCCTCCATTCCATGACTTCCCACACCTTCTTTCTATGACTTCACCCACCTCCAATCTATGACTACACACCTCCATTCTGACTTCACACACCTCCATTCTGTGATTTCACACACCTCCATTCTATGAGTTCACACACCTTCATTTTTACTTGAGAAACATCCATTCTATGACTTCACACACCTCCATTCTATGACTTCACACACCTCCATTCTGTGACTTCACACACCTCCATTCTATGACTTAACACACCTCCGTTTTGACTTCACACACTTCCATTCTGTGACTTCACACACCTCCATTCTGAGTTCACACACCTCCATTTTGTGACTTCACAAACCTCTATTCTATGATTTCACATACCTCCATTTTAGGACGTCACACACCTCCATTTTGACTTCACACAATTGCATTCTGTGACTTCACCCACCTCCATTCTATGATTTCACATACCTTCATGCGATGACTTCACACACCTCCATTCTCTGACTTCACACACCTCCATTCTGAGTTCACACACCTCCATTCTGTGACTTCCCAAACCTCTATTCTATGATTTCACACACCTCCATTCTATGACTTCACACACCTCCATTTTAGGACGTCACACACCTCCATTTTGACTTCACACACTTCCACTTTGTGACTTCACACACCTAAATTCTATGACTTCACACACTTCCATTGTGACGTCACACACCTCCATTCTATTGGTTCACACACCTACATTCTATGACTTCACACACCTTCATTCGACTTCACACACCTCCATTCTGACTTCACACACCTCCATTATGTGACTTCACACATCTCCATTATATGACGTCATACAACTCCGTTCTATGTTCACACACCTCCATTCTATGACTTCACACACCTCCATTCTGTGACTTCACACACCTCCATTCTATGACATCACACAACTTCATTCTTACTTCACAAACATACATTCTATGACTTCACACACCTTCATTCGACTTCACCCACCTCCATTCTGTGACTTCCCACACCTCCATTCTCCGACTTCACACCCCTCCAATTTGACTTCACATACCTCCATTCTATGACTTCACACACCTCCATTCTCTGACTTCACACACCTCCATACTGTGACTTCACAAACCTCCATTCTATGATTTCACACACCTCCAATCTATGACTTCATAGACCTACATTTTATGACGTCACACACCTCCATTTTGACTTCACACACCTCCATTATGTGACTCCACACACCTCGCTTCTGTGACTTCACACACCTCCATTCTATGACTTCACACACCTTCATTGTATGACTTCGCACACCTCCATTCTATGACTTCACACTCTTCCATTCAATGATTTCACATACCTTCATACGATGACTTCACACACCGTCATTCCGTGACTTCACACACCTGCATTGTGAGTTCACACACCATTCTGTGACCTCACACACCTCCATTCTGCGATTTCACACACCTCCATTCTGAGATGTCACACCTCCATTCTATGAATTCACACACCTCCATTCTGTGATTTCACACACCTCAATTCTCTGACTTCACACAACTCCATTCTGTGACTTCACACATCTCCATTCTGAGTTCACACACCTCCATTCTGTGACTTTACATACCTCCATTCTGTGACTTCACACACCTCCATTCTATGACTTCACACACCTCCATTCTGTGACTTCACCTACCTCCATTCTATGACTTCACAAACCTCCATTCTGTGACTTCACTCACCTCCAATCTGTGACTTCACAAACCTCCATTCTATGATTTCACATACCTCCAATCTATGACTTCACACACCTCCATTTTATGACGTCACACACCTCCATTTTGAATTCTCACACCTCCATTATGTGACTTCACACACCTCTCTTCTTTGACTTCACACACCTCCATTCTATGAGTTCACACACCTTCATTGTATGACTTCACACACCTCCATTCTATGACTTCTCACACCTCCATTTTAGGACGTCACACACCTCCATTTTGACTTCACACACTTCCATTCTGTGACTTCACAAACCTCTATTCTATGATTTCACACACCTCCATTCTATGACTTCTCACACCTCCATTTTAGGACGTCACACATCTCCATTTTGACTTCACACACTTCCATTCTGTGACTTCACACAGCTCCATTCTATGGCTTCACACACTTCCATTGGGACGTCACACACCTCCATTCTATGAGTTCACACACCTTCATTCGACTTCACACACCTCCATTCTATGACTTCACAGACCTCGAATCTGTGACTTCACTCACCTCCAATCTATGACTTCACACTCCTCCATTCTATGACTTCCCACACCTCCTTTCTATGACTTCACACCTCCATTCTGACTGCACACACCTCAATTATGTGACTTCACACACCTCCATTATATGACGTCACACAACTCCGTTCTATGACTTCACACACCTTCATTCTTTCTTCACAAACATACATTCTATGACTTCACACACCTCCATTCTGACTGCACACACCTCTATTCTATGACTTCACACACCTCCATTCTGTGACTTCACACACCTCCATTCTATGACTTCACACACCTTCATTCTTACTTCACAAACATACATTCTATGACTTCACACACCTCCATTCTTTGACTTCACACACCGCCATTCTTTGACTTCACACACCTCCATTCTGGGACTTCACACACCTCCATTCTGTGACTTCACACAGCTCCATTCTGTGACTTCACACACCTCCATTCTCCGACTTCACACACCTCCATTCTATGACTTCACACATCCATTTTGACTTCACACAACTCCAATATATAACTTCAAACACCTCAATTCTTTGACTTCACACACCTCCATTCTATGAATTCATACCGGTCCATTCTGTGACTTCACACACCTCCATTCTTTAACTTCACAAACCTCCATTCTGTGACTTCACCCACCTCCATTCTGTGACTTCCCACACCTCCATTCTCCGACTTCACACCCCTCCAATTTGACGTCACATACCTCCATTCTATGACTTCACACACCTCCATTCTGTGACTTCACAAACCTCCATTCTATGATTTCACACACCTCCAATCTATGACTTCACACACCTACATTTTATGACGTCACACACCTCCATTTTGACTTCACACACCTCCATTATATGACTCCACACACCTCCATTCTATGACTTCACTCATTTCCATTCTATGACTTTACACACCTTCATTCTGTGACTTCACAAACCTCCATTCTGAGTCACACACCTCCATTCTTTGACTTCACACACCTCCATTCTGTGACTTCACACACCTCCATTGTGTGACTTCACACACTTCCATTCTATGACTTCACACACCTCCATTTTATGTCTTGACACATCTCCATTCTGTGACTTCACACACCTCCATTCTATGACCTCACACACCCTCACTCTGTGATTTCACACACCTCCATTCTATGAATTCACACATCCATTTTGAATTCACAGACCTCCAATATATGACTTCAAACACCTCAATTCTGTAACTTCACACACCTCCATTCTATGACTTAATACCGTCCATTCTGTGACCTCACACACCTCCATTCTATGACTTCACACACTTCCATTCTAAGACTTCACACACTTCCGTTCTATGGCTTCACACACCTACATTCTGTGACTTTACACACCTCCATTCTGAGTTCACACACCTCCATTCTGTGACTTCACACACCTCCATTCTATGACTTCACACCTCCATTCTGACTTCACACACCTCCATTCTGTGACATCACACACCTCCATTCTATGACTTCACACACTTCCATTCTATGACTTCACACACCTCCATTGTGTGACTTCACACACTTCCATTCTATCACTTCACACACCTCCATTTTATAACTTCACACACCTCCATTCTGTGACTTCACACACCTCCATTCTATGACGTCACACACCCTCATTCTATTATTTCACAGACCTCCATTCTATGACTTCAAACATCCATTTTGACTTCACACACCTCTAATATATGACTTCAAACACCTCAATTCTGTGATTTCACACAACTCCATTCTATGACTTCACACACTTCCATTCTATGTTTTCACATACCTCCATGCTATGACTTCACACACCTCCATTCTGTGACTTCACACACATCCATTCTGAGTTCACACACCTCCATTCTGTGACTTCACAAACCTCCATTCTATGATTTCACATACCTCCATTCTATGACTTCTCACACCTCCATTTTAGGACGTCACACACCTCCATTTTGACTTCACACACTTCCATTCTGTGACTTCACACAGCTCCATTCTATGACTTCACACACTTCCATTGGGACATCACACACCTCCATTCTATGAGTTCACACACCTTCATTCGACTTCACACACCTCCATTCTATGACTTCACAGACCTCGAATCTGTGACTTCACTCACCTCCAATCTTTGACTTCACACTCCTCCATTCTATGACTTCCCACACCTCCTTTCTATGACTTCACACCTCCATTCTGACTGCACACACCTCCATTATGTGACTTCACACACCTCCATTATATGACGTCACACAACGCCGTTCTATGACTTCACACACCTTCATTCTTACTTCACAAACATACATTCTATGACTTCACACACCTCCATTCTGACTGCACACACCTCTATTCTATGACTTCACACACCTCCATTCTGTGACTTCACACACCTCCATTCTATGACTTCACACACCTTCATTCTTACTTCACAAACATACATTCTATGACTTCACACACCTCCATTCTTTGACTTCACACACCGCCATTCTTTGACTTCACACACCTCCATTCTGGGACTTCACACAGCTCCATTCTGTGACTTCACACAGCTCCATTCTGTGACTTCACACACCTCCATTCTCCGACTTCACACACCTCCATTCTATGACTTCACACATCCATTTTGACTTCACACAACTCCAATATATAACTTCAAACACCTCAATTCTTTGACTTCACACACCTCCATTCTATGAATTCATACCGGTCCATTCTGTGACTTCACACACCTCCATTCTTTAACTTCACACACCTCCATTCTGTGACTTCACCCACCTCCATTCTGTGAGTTCCCACACCTCCATTCTCCGACTTCACACCCCTCCAATTTGACGTCACATACCTCCATTCTATGACTTCACACACCTCCATTCTGTGACTTCACAAACCTCCATTCTATGATTTCACACACCTCCAATCTATGACTTCACACACCTACATTTTATGACGTCACACACCTCCATTTTGACTTCACACACCTCCATTATATGACTCCACACACCTCCATTCTATGACTTCACTCATTTCCATTCTATGACTTTACACACCTTCATTCTGTGACTTCACAAACCTCCATTCTGAATCACACACCTCCATTCTTTGACTTCACACACCTCCATTCTGTGACTTCACACACCTCCATTGTGTGACTTCACACACTTCCATTCTATGACTTCACACACCTCCATTTTATGACTTGACACATCTCCATTCTGTGACTTCACACACCTCCATTCTATGACCTCACACACCCTCACTCTGTGATTTCACACACCTCCATTCTATGAATTCACACATCCATTTCGAATTCACAGACCTCCAATATATGACTTCAAACACCTCAATTCTGTAACTTCACACACCTCCATTCTATGACTTAATACCGTCCATTCTGTGACCTCACACACCTCCATTCTATGACTTCACACACTTCCATTCTAAGACTTCACACACTTCCGTTCTATGGCTTCACACACCTACATTCTGTGACTTTACACACCTCCATTCTGAGTTCACACACCTCCATTCTGTGACTTCACACACCTCCATTCTATGACTTCACACCTCCATTCTGACTTCACACACCTCCATTCTGTGACATCACACACCTCCATTCTATGACTTCACACACTTCCATTCTATGACTTCACACACCTCCATTGTGTGACTTCACACACTTCCATTCTATCACTTCACACACCTCCATTTTATAACTTCACACACCTCCATTCTGTGACTTCACACACCTCCATTCTATGACGTCACACACCCTCATTCTATGATTTCACAGACCTCCATTCTATGACTTCAAACATCCATTTTGACTTCACACACCTCTAATATATGACTTCAAACACCTCAATTCTGTGATTTCACACAACTCCATTCTATGACTTCACACACTTCCATTCTATGTTTTCACATACCTCCATGCTATGACTTCACACACCTCCATTCTGTGACTTCACACACATCCATTCTGAGTTCACACACCTCCATTCTGTGACTTCACAAACCTCCATTCTATGATTTCACACACCTCCATTCTATGACTTCACACACCTCCATTTTATGACGTCACACACCTCCATTTTGACTTCTCACACCTCCATTCTGTGACTTAACACACCTCCATTCTATGACTTCACACACTTCCATTGTGACATCACACACCTCCATTCTATGAGTTCACACACTTCCATTCTATGACTTCACACACCTCCATTCTGACTTCACACACCTCCATTCTATGACTTCAGAGACCTCGAATATGTGACTTCACTCACCTCCACTCTATGACTTCTCACTCCACCATTCTATGACTTCCCACACCTCCTTTCTATGACTTCACCCACCTCCATTTTATGACTTCACACACCTCCATTCTGTGACTTCACACACCTCCATTCTATGACCTCACACACCCTCATTCTATGATTTCACACACCTCCATTCTATGACTTCACACATACATTTTGAATTCAGACACCTCCAATATATGACTTCAAACACCTCAATTCTGTCACCTCACACACCTCCATTCTATGACCTCATACCCTCCATTCTGTGACTTCCCACACCTCCATTCTGTGACTTCACACACCTCCATTCTATGACTTCACACACCTCTCTTCTGACTTCACACAACTTCATTCTATGACTTCACACACCTCTATTCTGACTTCACACACCTCCATTCTATGACTTCACACACCTCCATTCTGACTTCACACACCTCCATTCTATGACTTTGCACACCTCTATTCTGACTTCACACACCTCCATTCTGTGACTTCACACACCTCCCTTCGATGACTTCACACACCTACATTCTTTGAGTTCACACACAACCATTTTGACTTCACACCTCCATTCTGTGACTTCACACACTTACATTTGTGACTTCTCACACCACCTTTTTGACTTCACACATCTCCATTCTGTGACTTCACACACCTCCATTCTGTGATTTCACACACCTCCCTTCCGTGACGTCACCCACCTCCATTCTATGACTTCACACACCTCCATTCTATGACTTCACACACTTCCATTCTATGACTTCACACACCTCCATTCTATGACTTCACACACCTCCATTCTATGACTTCCCACACCTGCATTCTGACTTCACACACCTCCATTGTATGACTTCACACATCTTCTTTCTGTAACTTCCCACACTTCCAATGTTTGACTTCACAAACCTCCATTCCATGACTTCACACACCTCCATTCTATGAGTTCACACACCTCCATTCTTTGACTTCACACACCTCCATTTTGATTTCACACACCTACATTCTGTGACTTCACACACCTCCATTTGTGACTTCACACACCACCATTTTGATTTCACACACCACCATCCTGTGACTTCACACACCTCCATTCTTTGACTTAACACACCTCCGTTTTGACTTCACACACTTCCATTCTGTGACTTCACACACCTCCATTCTGAGTTCACACACCTCCATTTTGTGACTTCACAAACCTCTATTCTATGATTTCACACACCTCCATTTTAGGACGTCACACACCTCCATTTTGACTTCACACAATTTCATTCTGTGACTTCACACACCTCCATTCTATGATTTCACATACCTTCATGCGATGACTTCACACACCTCCATTCTGAGTTCACACACCTCCATTCTGTGACTTCCCAAACCTCTATTCTATGATTTCACACACCTCCATTCTATGACTTCACACACCTCCATTTTAGGACGTCACACACCTCCATTTTGACTTCACACACTTCCACTTTGTGACTTCACACACCTAAATTCTATGACTTCACACACTTCCATTGTGACGTCACACACCTCCATTCTATTGGTTCACACACCTACATTCTATGACTTCACACACCTTCATTCGACTTCACACACCTCCATTCTGACTTCACACACCTCCATTATATGACTTCACACACCTCCATTATATGACGTCATACAACTCCGTTCTATGACTTCACACACCTCCATTCTATGACTTCACACACCTCCATTCTGTGACTTCACACACCTCCATTCTATGACATCACACAACTTCATTCTTACTTCACAAACATACATTCTATGACTTCACACACCTCCATTCTATGACTTCACACACCTCCATTCTTCGACTTCACACACCTCCATTCTATGACTTCACACATCCATTTTGTCTTCACACACCTCCAATATATAACTTCAAACACTTCAATTCTGTGACTTCACACACCTCCATTCTATGAAATCATACCCGTCCATTCTGTGTCTTCACACACTTCCATTCTTTGACTTCACACACCTCCATTCTGAGACTTCACCCACCTCCATTCTGTGACTTCCCACACCTCCATTCTCCGACTTCACACCCCTCCAATTTGACTTCACATACCTCCATTCTATGACTTCACACACCTCCATTCTGTGACTTCACACACCTCCATACTGTGACTTCACAAACCTCCATTCTATGATTTCACACACCTCCAATCTATGACTTCATAGACCTACATTTTATGACGTCACACACCTCCATTTTGACTTCACACACCTCCATTATGTGACTCCACACACCTCGCTTCTGTGACTTCACACACCTCCATTCTATGACTTCACACACCTTCATTGTATGACTTCGCACACCTCCATTCTATGACTTCACACTCTTCCATTCAATGATTTCACATACCTTCATACGATGACTTCACACACCGCCATTCCGTGACTTCACACACCTGCATTGTGAGGTCACACACCATTCTGTGACCTCACACAGCTCCATTCTGCGATTTCACACACCTCCATTCTGAGATGTCACACCTCCATTCTATGAATTCACACACCTCCATTCTGTGATTTCACACACCTCAATTCTCTGACTTCACACAAATCCATTCTGTGACTTCACACATCTCCATTCTGAGTTCACACACCTCCAATCTGTGACTTTACACACCTCCATTCTGTGACTTCACACACCTCCATTCTATGACTTCACACACCTCCATTCTGTGACTTCACCTACCTCCATTCTATGACTTCACAAACCTCCATTCTGTGACTTCACTCACCTCCATTCTGTGACTTCACAAACCTCCATTCTATGATTTCACATACCTCCAATCTATGACTTCACACACCTCCATTTTATGACGTCACACACCTCCATTTTGACTTCTCACACCTCCATTATGTGACTTCACACACCTCTCTTCTTTGACTTCACACACCTCCATTCTATGACTTCACACACCTTCATTGTATGACTTCGCACACCTCCATTCTATGACTTCTCACACCTCCATTTTAGGACGTCACACACCTCCATTTTGACTTCACACACTTCCATTCTGTGACTTCACAAACCTCTATTCTATGATTTCACACACCTCCATTCTATGACTTCTCACACCTCCATTTTAGGACGTCACACATCTCCATTTTGACTTCACACACTTCCATTCTGTGACTTCACACAGCTCCATTCTATGGCTTCTCACACTTCCATTGGGACGTCACACACCTCCATTCTATGAGTTCACACACCTTCATTCGACTTCACACACCTCCATTCTATGACTTCACAGACCTCGAATCTGTGACTTCACTCACCTCCAATCTATGACTTCACACTCCTCCCTTCTATGACTTCCCACACCTCCTTTCTATGACTTCACACCTCCATTCTGACTGCACACACCTCCATTATGTGACTTCACACACCTCCATTATATGACGTCACACAACTCCGTTCTATGACTTCACACACCTCTATTCTATGACTTCACACACCTCCATTCTGTGACTTCACACACCTCCATTCTATGACTTCACACACCTTCATTCTTACTTCACAAACATACATTCTATGACTTCACACACCTCCATTCTTTGACTTCACACACCGCCATTCTTTGACTTCACACACCTCCATTCTGGGACTTCACACACCTCCATTCTGTGACTTCACACAGCTCCATTCTGTGACTTCACACACCTCCATTCTCCGACTTCACACACCTCCATTCTATGATTTCACATACCTTCATGCGATGACTTCACACACCTCCATTCTCTGACTTCACACACCTCCATTCTGAGTTCACACACCTCCATTCTGTGACTTCCCAAACCTCTATTCTATGATTTCACACACCTCCATTCTATGACTTCACACACCTCCATTTTAGGACGTCACACACCTCCATTTTGACTTCACACACTTCCACTTTGTGACTTCACACACCTAAATTCTATGACTTCAAACACTTCCATTGTGACGTCACACACCTCCATTCTATTGGTTCACACACCTACATTCTATGACTTCACACACCTTCATTCGACTTCACACACCTCCATTCTGACTTCACACACCTCCATTATGTGACTTCACACACCTCCATTATATGACTTCATACAACTCCGTTCTATGACTTCACACACCTCCATTCTATGACTTCACACACCTCCATTCTGTGACTTCACACACCTCCATTCTATGACATCACACAACTTCATTCTTACTTCACAAACATATATTCTATGACTTCACACACCTCCATTCTATGACTTCACACACCTCCATTCTTTGACTTCACACACCTCCATTCTGTGACTTCCCACACCTCCATTCTGTGAAATCACACAGCTCCATTCTGTGACTTCACACACCTCCATTCTCCGACTTCACACACCTCCATTCTATGACTTCACACATCCATTTTGACTTCACACACCTCCAATATATAACTTCAAACACTTCAATTCTGTGACTTCACACACCTCCATTCTATGAAATCATACCCGTCCATTCTGTGTCTTCACACACTTCCATTCTTTGACTTCACACACCTCCATTCTGTGACTTCACCCACCTCCATTCTGTGACTTCCCACACCTCCATTCTCCGACTTCACACCCCTCCAATTTGACTTCACATACCTCCATTCTATGACTTCACACACCTCCATTCTGTGACTTCACACACCTCCATACTGTGACTTCACAAACCTCCATTCTATGATTTCACACACCTCCAATCTATGACTTCATAGACCTATATTTTATGACGTCACACACCTCCATTTTAACTTCACACACCTCCATTATGTGACTCCACACACCTCGCTTCTTTGACTTCACACACCTCCATTCTATGACTTCACACACCTTCATTGTATGACTTCGCACACCTCCATTCTATGACTTCACACTCTTCCATTCTATGATTTCACATACCTTCATACGATGACTTCACACACCGCCATTCCGTGACTTCACACACCTGCATTGTGAGTTCACACACCATTCTGTGACCTCACACACCTCCATTCTGCGATTTCACACACCTCCATTCTGAGATGTCACACCTCCATTCTATGAATTCACACACCTCCATTCTGTGATTTCACACACCTCAATTCTCTGACTTCCCACAACTCCATTCTGTGACTTCACACATCTCCATTCTGAGTTCACACACCTCCATTCTGTGACTTTACACACCTCCATTCTGTGACTTCACACACCTCCAATCTATGACTTCACACACCTCCATTCTGTGACTTCACCTACCTCCATTCTATGACTTCACAAACCTCCATTCTGTGACTTCACTCACCTCCATTCTGTGACTTCACAAACCTCCATTCCATGATTTCACACACCTCCAATCTATGACTTCACACACCTCCATTTTATGACGTCACACACCTCCATTTTGACTTCTCACACCTCCATTATGTGACTTCACACACCTCTCTTCTGTGATTTCACACACCTCCATTCTATGACTTCACACACCTTCTTTGTATGACTTCGCACACCTCCATTCTATGACTTCTTACACCTCCATTTTAGGACGTCACACACCTCCATTTTGACTTCACACACTTCCATTCTATGACTTCACAAACCTCTATTCTATGATTTCGCACACCTCCATTCTATGACTTCTCACACCTCCATTTTAGGACGTCACACACCTCCATTTTGACTTCACACACTTCCATTCTGTGACTTCACACACCTCCATTCTATGACTTCACACACCTTCATTCTTACTTCACAAACATACATTCTATGACTTCGCACACCTCCATTCTTTGACTTCACACAGCGCCATTCTTTGACTTCACACACCTCCATTCTGGGACTTCACACACCTCCATTCTGTGACTTCACACACCTCCATTCTATGACTTCACACACCTTCATTCTTACTTCACAAACATACATTCTATGACTTCACACACCTCCATTCTTTGACTTCACACACCGCCATTCTTTGACTTCACACACCTCCATTCTGGGACTTCACACACCTCCATTCTGTGACTTCACACAGCTCCATTCTGTGACTTCACACACCTCCATTCTCCGACTTCACACACCTCCATTCTATGACTTCACACATCCATTTTGACTTCACACAACTCCAATATATAACTTCAAACACCTCAATTCTTTGACTTCACACACCTCCATTCTATGAAATCATACCCGTCCATTCTGTGTCTTCACACACTTCCATTCTTTGACTTCACACACCTCCATTCTGTGACTTCACCCAACTTCATTCTGTGACTTCCCACACCTCCATTCTCCGACTTCACACCCCTCCAATATGACTTCACATACCTCCATTCTATGACTTCACACACCTCCATTCTCTGACTTGACACACCTCCATACTGTGACTTCACAAACCTCCATTCTATGATTTCACACACCTCCAATCTATGACTTCATAGACCTACATTTTATGACGTCACACACCTCCATTTTGACTTCACACACCTCCATTATGTGACTCCACACACCTCGCTTCTGTGACTTCACACACCTCCATTCTATGACTTCTCACACCTTCATTGTATGACTTCGCACACCTCCATTCTATGACTTCACACTCTTCCATTCAATGATTTCACATACCTTCATACGATGACTTCACACACCGCCATTCCGTGACTTCACACACCTGCATTGTGAGTTCACACACCATTCTGTGACCTCACACACCTCCATTCTGCGATTTCACACACCTCCATTCTGAGATGTCACACCTCCATTCTATGAATTCACACACCTCCATTCTGTGATTTCACACACCTCAATTCTCTGACTTCACACAACTCCATTCTGTGACTTCACACATCTCCATTCTGAGTTCACACACCTCCATTCTGTGACTTTACACACCTCCATTCTGTGACTTCACACACCTCCATTCTATGACTTCACACACCTCCATTCTGTGACTTCACCTACCTCCATTCTATGACTTCACAAACTTCCATTCTGTGACTTCACTCACCTCCATTCTGTGACTTCACAAACCTCCATTCTATGATTTCACATACCTCCAATCTATGACTTCACACACCTCCATTTTATGACGTCATACACCTCCATTTTGACTTCTCACACCTCCATTATGTGACTTCACACACCTCTCTTCTTTGACTTCACACACCTCCATTCTATGAGTTCACACACCTTCATTGTATGACTTCACACACCTCCATTCTATGACTTCTCACACCTCCATTTTAGGACGTCACACACCTCCATTTTGACTTCACACACTTCCATTCTGTGACTTCACAAACCTCTATTCTATGATTTCACACACCTCCATTCTATGACTTCTCACACCTCCATTTTAGGACGTCACACATCTCCATTTTGACTTCACACACTTCCATTCTGTGACTTCACACAGCTCCATTCTATGGCTTCACACACTTCCATTGGGACGTCACACACCTCCATTCTATGAGTTCACACTCCTTCATTCGACTTCACACACCTCCATTCTATGACTTCACAGACCTCGAATCTGTGACTTCACTCACCTCCAATCTATGACTTCACACTCCTCCATTCTATGACTTCCCACACCTCCTTTCTATGACTTCACACCTCCATTCTGACTGCACACACCTCAATTATGTGACTTCACACACCTCCATTATATGACGTCACACAACTCCGTTCTATGACTTCACACACCTTCATTCTTTCTTCACAAACATACATTCTATGACTTCACACACCTCCATTCTGACTGCACACACCTCTATTCTATGACTTCACACACCTCCATTCTGTGACTTCACACACCTTCATTCTATGACTTCACACACCTTCATTCTTACTTCACAAACATACATTCTATGACTTCACACACCTCCATTCTTTGACTTCACACACCGCCATTCTTTGACTTCACACACCTCCATTCTGGGACTTCACACACCTCCATTCTGTGACTTCACACAGCTCCATTCTGTGACTTCACACACCTCCATTCTCCGACTTCACACACCTCCATTCTATGACTTCACACATCCATTTTGACTTCACACAACTCCAATATATAACTTCAAACACCTCCATTCTATGACTTCACTCATTTCCATTCTATGACTTTACACACCTTCATTCTGTGACTTCACAAACCTCCATTCTGAGTCACACACCTCCATTCTTTGACTTCACACACCTCCATTCTGTGACTTCACACACCTCCATTGTGTGACTTCACACACTTCCATTCTATGACTTCACACACCTCCATTTTATGACTTGACACATCTCCATTCTGTGACTTCACACACCTCCATTCTATGACCTCACACACCCTCACTCTGTGATTTCACACACCTCCATTCTATGAATTCACACATCCATTTTGAATTCACAGACCTCCAATATATGACTTCAAACACCTCAATTCTGTAACTTCACACACCTCCATTCTATGACTTAATACCGTCCATTCTATGACCTCACACACCTCCATTCTATGACTTCACACACTTCCATTCTAAGACTTCACACACTTCCGTTCTATGGCTTCACACACCTACATTCTGTGACTTTACACACCTCCATTCTGAGTTCACACACCTCCATTCTGTGACTTCACACACCTCCATTCTATGACTTCACACCTCCATTCTGACTTCACACACCTCCATTCTGTGACATCACACACATCCATTCTATGACTTCACACACTTCCATTCTATGACTTCACACACCTCCATTGTGTGACTTCACACACTTCCATTCTATGACTTCACACACCTCCATTTTATAACTTCACACACCTCCATTCTGTGACTTCACACACCTCCATTCTATGACGTCACACACCCTCATTCTATGATTTCACAGACCTCCATTCTATGACTTCAAACATCCATTTTGACTTCACACACCTCTAATATATGACATCAAACACCTCAATTCTGTGATTTCACACACCTCCATTCTATGACTTCACACACTTCCATTCTATGTTTTCACATACCTCCATGCTATGACTTCACACACCTCCATTCTGTGACTTCACACACATCCATTCTGAGTTCACACACCTCCATTCTGTGACTTCACAAACCTCCATTCTATGATTTCACACACCTCCATTCTATGACTTCTCACACCTCCATTTTAGGACGTCACACACCTCCATTTTGACTTCACACACTTCCATTCTGTGACTTCACACAGCTCCATTCTATGACTTCACACACTTCCATTGGGACATCACACACCTCCATTCTATGAGTTCACACACCTTCATTCGACTTAACACACCTCCATTCTATGACTTCACAGACCTCGAATCTGTGACTTCACTCACCTCCAATCTATGACTTCACACTCCTCCATTCTATGACTTCCCACACCTCCTTTCTATGACTTCACACCTCCATTCTGACTGCACACACCTCCATTATGTGACTTCACACACCTCCATTATATGACGTCACACAACGCCGTTCTATGACTTCACACACCTTCATTCTTACTTCACAAACATACATTCTATGACTTCACACACCTCCATTCTGACTGCACACACCTCTATTCTATGACTTCACACACCTCCATTCTGTGACTTCACACACCTCCATTCTATGACTTCACACACCTTCATTCTTACTTCACAAACATACATTCTATGACTTCACACACCTCCATTCTTTGACTTCACACACCGCCATTCTTTGACTTCACACACCTCCATTCTGGGACTTCACACACCTCCATTCTGTGACTTCACACAGCTCCATTCTGTGACTTCACACACCTCCATTCTCCGACTTCACACACCTCCATTCTATGACTTCACACATCCATTTTGACTTCACACAACTCCAATATATAACTTCAAACACCTCAATTCTTTGACTTCACACACCTCCATTCTTTAACTTCACAAACCTCCATTCTGTGACTTCACCCACCTCCATTCTGTGACTTCCCACACCTCCATTCTCCGACTTCACACCCCTCCAATTTGACGTCACATACCTCCATTCTATGACTTCACACACCTCCATTCTGTGACTTCACAAACCTCCATTCTATGATTTCACACACCTCCAATCTATGACTTCACACACCTACATTTTATGACGTCACACACCTCCATTTTGATTTCACACACCTCCATTATATGACTCCACACACCTCCATTCTATGACTTCACTCATTTCCATTCTATGACTTTACACACCTTCATTCTGTGACTTCACAAACCTCCATTCTGAGTCACACACCTCCATTCTTTGACTTCACACACCTCCATTCTGTGACTTCACACACCTCCATTGTGTGACTTCACACACTTCCATTCTATGACTTCACACACCTCCATTTTATGACTTGACACATCTCCATTCTGTGACTTCACACACCTCCATTCTATGACCTCACACACCCTCACTCTGTGATTTCACACACCTCCATTCTATGAATTCACACATCCATTTTGAATTCACAGACCTCCAATATATGACTTCAAACACCTCAATTCTGAAACTTCACACACCTCCATTCTATGACTTAATACCGTCCATTCTGTGACCTCACACACCTCCATTCTATGACTTCACACACTTCCATTCTAAGACTTCACACACTTCCGTTCTATGGCTTCACACACCTACATTCTGTGACTTTACACACCTCCATTCTGAGTTCACACACCTCCATTCTGTGACTTCACACACCTCCATTCTATGACTTCACACCTCCATTCTGACTTCACACACCTCCATTCTGTGACATCACACACCTCCATTCTATGACTTCACACACTTCCATTCTATGACTTCACACACCTCCATTGTGTGACTTCACACACTTACATTCTATGACTTCACACACCTCCATTTTATAACTTCACACACCTCCATTCTGTGACTTCACACACCTCCATTCTATGACGTCACACACCCTCATTCTATGATTTCACAGACCTGCATTCTATGACTTCAAACATCCATTTTGACTTCACACACCTCTAATATATGACTTCAAACACCTCAATTCTGTGATTTCACACACCTCCATTCTATGACTTCACACACTTCCATTCTATGTTTTCACATACCTCCATGCTATGACTTCACACACCTCCATTCTGTGACTTCACACACATCCATTCTGAGTTCACACACCTCCATTCTGTGACTTCACAAACCTCCATTCTATGATTTCACACACCTCCATTCTATGACTTCACACACCTCCATTTTATGACGTCACACACCTCCATTTTGACTTCTCACACCTCCATTCTGTGACTTAACACACCTCCATTCTATGACTTCACACACTTCCATTGTGACATCACACACCTCCATTCTATGAGTTCACACACCTCCATTCTATGACTTCACACACCTCCATTCTGACTTCACACACCTCCATTCTATGACTTCAGAGACCTCGAATATGTGACTTCACTCACCTCCACTCTATGACTTCTCACTCCACCATTCTATGACTTCCCACACCTCCTTTCTATGACTTCACCCACCTCCATTTTATGACTTCACACACCTCCATTCTGTGACTTCACACACCTCCATTCTATGACCTCACACACCCTCATTCTATGATTTCACACACCTCCATTCTATGACTTCACACATACATTTTGAATTCAGACACCTCCAATATATGACTTCAAACACCTCAATTCTGTCACCTCACACACCTCCATTCTATGACCTCATACCCTCCATTCTGTGACTTCCCACACCTCCATTCTGTGACTTCACACACCTCCATTCTATGACTTCACACACCTCTCTTCTGACTTCACACAACTTCATTCTATGACTTCACACACCTCTATTCTGACTTCACACACCTCCATTCTATGACTTCACACACCTCCATTCTGACTTCACACACCTCCATTCTATGACTTTGCACACCTCTATTCTGACTTCACACACCTCCATTCTGTGACTTCACACACCTCCCTTCGATGACTTCACACACCTACATTCTTTGACTTCACACACAACCATTTTGACTTCACACCTCCATTCTGTGACTTCACACACTTACATTTGTGACTTCTCACACCACCTTTTTGACTTCACACATCTCCATTCTGTGACTTCACACACCTCCATTCTATGACTTCACACACCTCCATTCTATGACTTCCCACACCTGCATTCTGACTTCACACACCTCCATTGTATGACTTCACACATCTTCTTTCTGTAACTTCCCACACTTCCAATGTTTGACTTCACAAACCTCCATTCCATGACTTCACACACCTCCATTCTATGAGTTCACACACCTCCATTCTTTGACTTCACACACCTCCATTTTGATTTCACACACCTACATTCTGTGACTTCACACACCTCCATTTGTGACTTCACACACCACCATTTTGATTTCACACACCACCATCCTGTGACTTCACACACCTCCATTCTTTGACTTCACACACCTCCGTTTTGACTTCACACACTTCCATTCTGTGACTTCACACACCTCCATTCTGAGTTCACACACCTCCATTTTGTGACTTCACAAACCTCTATTCTATGATTTCACACACCTCCATTTTAGGACGTCACACACCTCCATTTTGACTTCACACAATTTCATTCTGTGACTTCACACACGTCCATTCTATGATTTCACATACCTTCATGCGATGACTTCACACACCTCCATTCTGAGTTCACACACCTCCATTCTGTGACTTCCCAAACCTCTATTCTATGATTTCACACACCTCCATTCTATGACTTCACACACCTCCATTTTAGGACGTCACACACCTCCATTTTGACTTCACACACTTCCACTTTGTGACTTCACACACCTAAATTCTATGACTTCACACACTTCCATTGTGACGTCACACACCTCCATTCTATTGGTTCACACACCTACATTCTATGACTTCACACACCTTCATTCGACTTCACACACCTCCATTCTGACTTCACACACCTCCATTATGTGACTTCACACACCTCCATTATATGACGTCATACAACTCCGTTCTATGACTTCACACACCTCCATTCTATGACTTCACACACCTCCATTCTGTGACTTCACACACCTCCATTCTATGACATCACACAACTTCATTCTTACTTCACAAACATACATTCTATGACTTCACACACCTCCATTCTATGACTTCACACACCTCCATTCTTCGACTTCACACACCTCCATTCTATGACTTCACACATCCATTTTGACTTCACACACCTCCAATATATAACTTCAAACACTTCAATTCTGTGACTTCACACACCTCCATTCTATGAAATCATACCCGTCCATTCTGTGTCTTCACACACTTCCATTCTTTGACTTCACACACCTCCATTCTGAGACTTCACCCACCTCCATTCTGTGACTTCCCACACCTCCATTCTCCGACTTCACACCCCTCCAATTTGACTTCACATACCTCCATTCTATGACTTCACACACCTCCATTCTGTGACTTCACACACCTCCATACTGTGACTTCACAAACCTCCATTCTATGATTTCACACACCTCCAATCTATGACTTCATAGACCTACATTTTATGACGTCACACACCTCCATTTTGACTTCACACACCTGCATTATGTGACTCCACACACCTCGCGTCTGTGACTTCACACACCTCCATTCTATGACTTCACACACCTTCATTGTATGACTTCGCACACCTCCATTCTATGACTTCACACTCTTCCATTCAATGATTTCACATACCTTCATACGATGACTTCACACACCGCCATTCCGTGACTTCACACACCTGCATTGTGAGGTCACACACCATTCTGTGACCTCACACACCTCCATTCTGCGATTTCACACACCTCCATTCTGAGATGTCACACCTCCATACTATGAATTCACACACCTCCGTTCTGTGATTTCACACACCTCAATTCTCTGACTTCACACAAATCCATTCTGTGACTTCACACATCTCCATTCTGAGTTCACACACCTCCATTCTGTGACTTTACACACCTCCATTCTGTGACTTCACACACCTCAATTCTATGACTTCACACACCTCCATTCTGTGACTTCACCTACCTCCATTCTATGACTTCACAAACCTCCATTCTGTGACTTCACTCACCTCCATTCTGTGACTTCACAAACCTCCATTCTATGATTTCACATACCTCCAATCTATGACTTCACACACCTCCATTTTATGACGTCACACACCTCCATTTTGACTTCTCACACCTCCATTATGTGACTTCACACACCTCTCTTCTTTGACTTCACACACCTCCATTCTATGACTTCACACACCTTCATTGTATGACTTCGCACACCTCCATTCTATGACTTCTCACACCTCCATTTTAGGACGTCACACACCTCCATTTTGACTTCACACACTTCCATTCTGTGACTTCACAAACCTCTATTCTATGATTTCACACACCTCCATTCTATGACTTCTCACACCTCCATTTTAGGACGTCACACATCTCCATTTTGACTTCACACACTTCCATTCTGTGACTTCACACAGCTCCATTCTATGGCTTCTCACACTTCCATTGGGACGTCACACACCTGCATTCTATGAGTTCACACACCTTCATTCGACTTCACACACCTCCATTCTATGACTTCACAGACCTCGAATCTGTGACTTCACTCACCTCAAATCTATGACTTCACACTCCTCCATTCTATGACTTCCCACACCTCCTTTCTATGACTTCACACCTCCATTCTGACTGCACACACCTCCATTATGTGACTTCACACACCTCCATTATATGACGTCACACAACTCCGTTCTATGACTTCACACACCTCTATTCTATGACTTCACACACCTCCATTCTGTGACTTCACACACCTCCATTCTATGACTTCACACACCTTCATTCTTACTTCACAAACATACATTCTATGACTTCACACACCTCCATTCTTTGACTTCACACACCGCCATTCTTTGACTTCACACACCTCCATTCTGGGACTTCACACATCTCCATTCTGTGACTTCACACAGCTCCATTCTGTGACTTCACACACCTCCATTCTCCGACTTCACACACCTCCATTCTATGATTTCACATACCTTCATGCGATGACTTCACACACCTCCATTCTCTGACTTCACACACCTCCATTCTGAGTTCACACACCTCCATTCTGTGACTTCCCAAACCTCTATTCTATGATTTCACACACCTCCATTCTATGACTTCACACACCTCCATTTTGACTTCACACACTTCCACTTTGTGACTTCACACACCTAAATTCTATGACTTCACACACTTCCATTGTGACGTCACACACCTCCATTCTATTGGTTCACACACCTACATTCTATGACTTCACACACCTTCATTCGACTTCACACACCTCCATTCTGACTTCACACACCTCCATTATGTGACTTCACACACCTCCATTATATGACGTCATACAACTCCGTTCTATGACTTCACACACCTCCATTCTATGACTTCACACACCTCCATTCTGTGACTTCACACACCTCCATTCTATGACATCACACAACTTCATTCTTACTTCACAAACATATATTCTATGACTTCACACACCTCCATTCTATGACTTCACACACCTCCATTCTTTGACTTCACACACCTCCATTCTGTGACTTCCCACACCTCCATTCTGTGAAATCACACAGCTCCATTCTGTGTCTTCACACACCTCCATTCTCCGACTTCACACACCTCCATTCTATGACTTCACACATCCATTTTGACTTCACACACCTCCAATATATAACTTCAAACACTTCAATTCTGTGACTTCACACACCTCCATTCTATGAAATCATACCCGTCCATTCTGTGTCTTCACACACTTCCATTCTTTGACTTCACACACCTCCATTCTGTGACTTCACCCACCTCCATTCTGTGACTTCCCACACCTCCATTCTCCGACTTCACACCCCTCCAATTTGACTTCACATACCTCCATTCTATGACTTCACACACCTCCATTCTGTGACTTCACACACCTCCATACTGTGACTTCACAAACCTCCATTCTATGATTTCACACACCTCCAATCTATGACTTCATAGACCTACATTTTATGACGTCACACACCTCCATTTTAACTTCACACACCTCCATTATGTGACTCCAAACACCTCGCTTCTTTGACTTCACACACCTCCATTCTATGACTTCACACACCTTCATTGTATGACTTCGCACACCTCCATTCTATGACTTCACACTCTTCCATTCTATGATTTCACATACCTTCATACGATGACTTCACACACCGCCATTCCGTGACTTCACACACCTGCATTGTGAGTTCACACACCATTCTGTGACCTCACACACCTCCATTCTGCGATTTCACACACCTCCATTCTGAGATGTCACACCTCCATTCTATGAATTCACACACCTCCATTCTGTGATTTCACACACCTCAATTCTCTGACTTCACACAACTCCATTCTGTGACTTCACACATCTCCATTCTGAGTTCACACACCTCCATTCTGTGACTTTACACACCTCCATTCTGTGACTTCACACACCTCCAATCTATGACTTCACACACCTCCATTCTGTGACTTCACCTACCTCCATTCTATGACTTCACAAACCTCCATTCTGTGACTTCACTCACCTCCATTCTGTGACTTCACAAACCTCCATTCCATGATTTCACACACCTCCAATCTATGACTTCACACACCTCCATTTTATGACGTCACACACCTCCATTTTGACTTCTCACACCTCCATTATGTGACTTCACACACCTCACTTCTGTGATTTCACACACCTCCATTCTATGACTTCACACACCTTCATTGTATGACTTCGCACACCTCCATTCTATGACTTCTTACACCTCCATTTTAGGACGTCACACACCTCCATTTTGACTTCACACACTTCCATTCTATGACTTCACAAACCTCTATTCTATGATTTCGCACACCTCCATTCTATGACATCTCACACCTCCATTCTGTGACTTCACACACCTCCATTCTATGATTTCTCACACCTCCATTTTAGGACGTCACACACCTCCATTTTGACTTCACACACTTCCATTCTGTGACTTCACACACCTCCATTCTATGACTTCACACACCTTCATTCTTACTTCACAAACATACATTCTATGACTTCACACACCTCCATTCTTTGACTTCACACAGCGCCATTCTTTGACTTCACACACCTCCATTCTGGGACTTCACACACCTCCATTCTGTGACTTCACACACCTCCATTCTATGACTTCACACACCTTCATTCTTACTTCACAAACATACATTCTATGACTTCACACACCTCCATTCTTTGACTTCACACACCGCCATTCTTTGACTTCACACACCTCCATTCTGGGACTTCACACACCTCCATTCTGTGACTTCACACAGCTCCATTCTGTGACTTCACACACCTCCATTCTCCGACTTCACACACCTCCATTCTATGACTTCACACATCCATTTTGACTTCACACAACTCCAATGTATAACTTCAAACACCTCAATTCTTTGACTTCACACACCTCCATTCTATGAATTCATACCGGTCCATTCTGTGACTTCACACACCTGCATTCTTTAACTTCACACACCTATATTCTGTGACTTCACCCACCTCCATTCTGTGACTTCCCACACCTCCATTCTCCGACTTCACACCCCTCCAATTTGACGTCACATATCTCCATTCTATGACTTCACACACCTCCATTCTGTGACTTCACAAACCTCCATTCTATGATTTCACACACCTCCAATCTATGACTTCACACACCTACATTTTATGACGTCACACACCTCCATTTTGACTTCACACACCTCCATTATATGACTCCACACACCTCCATTCTATGACTTCACTCATTTCCATTCTATGACTTTACACACCTTCATTCTGTGACTTCACAAACCTCCATTCTGAGTCACACACCTTCATTCTGTGACTTCACACACCTCCATTCTGTGACTTCACACACCTCCATTGTGTGACTTCACACACTTCCATTCTATGACTTCACACACCTCCATTTTATGACTTCACACATCTCCATTCTGTGACTTCACACATCTCCATTCTATGACCTCACACACCCTCACTCTGTGATTTCACACACCTCCATTCTATGAATTCACACATCCATTTTGAATTCACAGACCTCCAATATATGACTTCAAACACCTCAATTCTGTAACTTCACACACCTCCATTCTATGACTTAATACCGTCCATTCTGTGACCTCACACACCTCCATTCTATGACTTCACACACTTCCATTCTAAGACTTCACACACTTCCGTTCTATGACTTCACACACCTACATTCTGTGACTTTACACACCTCCATTCTTAGTTCACACACCTCCATTCTGTGACTTCACACACCTCCATTCTATGACTTCACACCTCCATTCTGACTTCACACACCTCCATTCTGTGACATCACACACCTCCATTCTATGACTTCACACACCTCCATTCTATGACTTCACACACCTCCATTGTGTGACTTCACACACTTACATTCTATGACTTCACACACCTCCATTTTATAACTTCACACACCTCCATTCTGTGACTTCACACACCTCCATTCTATGACGTCACACACCCTCATTCTATGATTTCACAGACCTCCATTCTATGACTTCAAACATCCATTTTGACTTCACACACCTCTAATATATGACTTCAAACACCTCAATTCTGTGATTTCACACACCTCCATTCTATGACTTCACACACTTCCATTCTATGTTTTCACATACCTCCATGCTATGACTTCACACACCTCCATTCTGTGACTTCACACACATCCATTCTGAGTTCACACACCTCCATTCTGTGACTTCACAAACCTCCATTCTATGATTTCACACACCTCCATTCTATGACTTCACACACCTCCATTTTATGACGTCACACACCTCCATTTTGACTTCTCACACCTCCATTCTGTGACTTAACACACCTCCATTCTATGACTTCACACACTTCCATTGTGACATCACACACCTCCATTCTCTGAGTTCACACACCTCCATTCTATGACTTCACACACCTCCATTCTGACTTCACACACCTCCATTCTATGACTTCAGAGACCTCGAATATGTGACTTCACTCACCTCCACTCTATGACTTCTCACTCCACCATTGTATGACTTCCCACACCTCCTTTCTATGACTTCACCCACCTCCATTTTATGACTTCACACACCTCCATTCTGTGACTTCACACACCTCCATTGTATGACCTCACACACCCTCATTCTATGATTTCACACACCTCCATTCTATGACTTCACACATACATTTTGAATTCAGACACCTCCAATATATGACTTCAAACACCTCAATTCTGTCACCTCACACACCTCCATTCTATGACCTCATACCCTCCATTCTGTGACTTCCCACACCTCCATTCTGTGACTTCACACACCTCCATTCTATGACTTCACACACCTCTCTTCTGACTTCACACAACTTCATTCTATGACTTCACACACCTCTATTCTGACTTCACACACCTCCATTCTATGACTTCACACACCTCCATTCTGACTTCACACACCTCCATTCTATGACTTTGCACACCTCTATTCTGACTTCACACACCTCCATTCTGTGACTTCACACACCTCCCTTCGATGACTTCACACACCTACATTCTTTGAGTTCACACACAACCATTTTGACTTCACACCTCCATTCTGTGACTTCACACACTTACATTTGTGACTTCTCACACCACCTTTTTGACTTCACACATCTCCATTCTGTGACTTCACACACCTCCATTCTGTGACTTCACACACCTCCATTCTGTGATTTCACACACCTCCCTTCCGTGACGTCACCCACCTCCATTCTATGACTTCACACACCTCCATTCTATGACTTCACACACTTCCATTCTATGACTTCACACACCTCCATTCTATGACTTCACACACCTCCATTGTGTGACTTCACACACTTCCATTCTATGACTTCACACACCTCCATTTTATGACTTCACACATCTCCATTCTGTGACTTCACACATCTCCATTCTATGACCTCACACACCCTCACTCTGTGATTTCACACACCTCCATTCTATGAATTCACACATCCATTTTGAATTCACAGACCTCCAATATATGACTTCAAACACCTCAATTCTGTAACTTCACACACCTCCATTCTATGACTTAATACCGTCCATTCTGTGACCTCACACACCTCCATTCTATGACTTCACACACTTCCATTCTAAGACTTCACACACTTCCGTTCTATGACTTCACACACCTACATTCTGTGACTTTACACACCTCCATTCTTAGTTCACACACCTCCATTCTGTGACTTCACACACCTCCATTCTATGACTTCACACCTCCATTCTGACTTCACACACCTCCATTCTGTGACATCACACACCTCCATTCTATGACTTCACACACCTCCATTCTATGACTTCACACACCTCCATTGTGTGACTTCACACACTTACATTCTATGACTTCACACACCTCCATTTTATAACTTCACACACCTCCATTCTGTGACTTCACACACCTCCATTCTATGACGTCACACACCCTCATTCTATGATTTCACAGACCTCCATTCTATGACTTCAAACATCCATTTTGACTTCACACACCTCTAATATATGACTTCAAACACCTCAATTCTGTGATTTCACACACCTCCATTCTATGACTTCACACACTTCCATTCTATGTTTTCACATACCTCCATGCTATGACTTCACACACCTCCATTCTGTGACTTCACACACATCCATTCTGAGTTCACACACCTCCATTCTGTGACTTCACAAACCTCCATTCTATGATTTCACACACCTCCATTCTATGACTTCACACACCTCCATTTTATGACGTCACACACCTCCATTTTGACTTCTCACACCTCCATTCTGTGACTTAACACACCTCCATTCTATGACTTCACACACTTCCATTGTGACATCACACACCTCCATTCTCTGAGTTCACACACCTCCATTCTATGACTTCACACACCTCCATTCTGACTTCACACACCTCCATTCTATGACTTCAGAGACCTCGAATATGTGACTTCACTCACCTCCACTCTATGACTTCTCACTCCACCATTGTATGACTTCCCACACCTCCTTTCTATGACTTCACCCACCTCCATTTTATGACTTCACACACCTCCATTCTGTGACTTCACACACCTCCATTGTATGACCTCACACACCCTCATTCTATGATTTCACACACCTCCATTCTATGACTTCACACATACATTTTGAATTCAGACACCTCCAATATATGACTTCAAACACCTCAATTCTGTCACCTCACACACCTCCATTCTATGACCTCATACCCTCCATTCTGTGACTTCCCACACCTCCATTCTGTGACTTCACACACCTCCATTCTATGACTTCACACACCTCTCTTCTGACTTCACACAACTTCATTCTATGACTTCACACACCTCTATTCTGACTTCACACACCTCCATTCTATGACTTCACACACCTCCATTCTGACTTCACACACCTCCATTCTATGACTTTGCACACCTCTATTCTGACTTCACACACCTCCATTCTGTGACTTCACACACCTCCCTTCGATGACTTCACACACCTACATTCTTTGAGTTCACACACAACCATTTTGACTTCACACCTCCATTCTGTGACTTCACACACTTACATTTGTGACTTCTCACACCACCTTTTTGACTTCACACATCTCCATTCTGTGACTTCACACACCTCCATTCTGTGACTTCACACACCTCCATTCTGTGATTTCACACACCTCCCTTCCGTGACGTCACCCACCTCCATTCTATGACTTCACACACCTCCATTCTATGACTTCACACACTTCCATTCTATGACTTCACACACCTCCATTCTATGACTTCACACACCTCCATTCTATGACTTCCCACACCTGCATTCTGACTTCACACACCTCCATTGTATGACTTCACACATCTTCTTTCTGTAACTTCCCACACTCCCAATGTTTGACTTCACAAACCTCCATTCCATGACTTCACACACCTCCATTCTATGAGTTCACACACCTCCATTCTTTGACTTCACACACCTCCATTTTGATTTCACACACCTACATTCTGTGACTTCACACACCTCCATTTGTGACTTCACACACCACCATTTTGATTTCACACACCACCATCCTGTGACTTCACACACCTCCATTCTTTGACTTCACACACCTCCGTTTTGACTTCACACACTTCCATTCTGTGACTTCACACACCTCCATTCTGAGTTCACACACCTCCATTTTGTGACTTCACAAACCTCTATTCTATGATTTCACACACCTCCATTTTAGGACGTCACACACCTCCATTTTGACTTCACTCAATTTCATTCTGTGACTTCACACACCTCCATTCTATGATTTCACATACCTTCATGCGATGACTTCACACACCTCCATTCTCTGACTTCACAGACCTCCATTCTGAGTTCACACACCTCCATTCTGTGACTTCCCAAACCTCTATTCTATGATTTCACACACCTCCATTCTATGACTTCACACACCTCCATTTTAGGACGTCACTCACCTCCATTTTGACTTCACACACTTCCACTTTGTGACTTCACACACCTAAATTCTATGACTTCACACACTTCCATTGTGACGTCACACACCTCCATTCTATTGGTTCACACACCTACATTCTATGACTTCACACACCTTCATTCGACTTCACACACCTCCATTCTGACTTCACACACCTCCATTATGTGACTTCACACACCTCCATTATATGACGTCATACAACTCCGTTCTATGACTTCACACACGTCCATTCTATGACTTCACACACCTCCATTCTGTGACTTCACAAACCTCCATTCTATGATTTCACACACCTCCATTCTATGACTTCACACACCTCCATTTTATGACGTCACACACCTCCATTTTGACTTCTCACACCTCCATTCTGTGACTTAACACACCTCCATTCTATGACTTCACACACTTCCATTGTGACATCACACACCTCCATTCTCTGAGTTCACACACCTCCATTCTATGACTTCACACACCTCCATTCTGACTTCACACACCTCCATTCTATGACTTCAGAGACCTCGAATATGTGACTTCACTCACCTCCACTCTATGACTTCTCACTCCACCATTGTATGACTTCCCACACCTCCTTTCTATGACTTCACCCACCTCCATTTTATGACTTCACACACCTCCATTCTGTGACTTCACACACCTCCATTGTATGACCTCACACACCCTCATTCTATGATTTCACACACCTCCATTCTATGACTTCACACATACATTTTGAATTCAGACACCTCCAATATATGACTTCAAACACCTCAATTCTGTCACCTCACACACCTCCATTCTATGACCTCATACCCTCCATTCTGTGACTTCCCACACCTCCATTCTGTGACTTCACACACCTCCATTCTATGACTTCACACACCTCTCTTCTGACTTCACACAACTTCATTCTATGACTTCACACACCTCTATTCTGACTTCACACACCTCCATTCTATGACTTCACACACCTCCATTCTGACTTCACACACCTCCATTCTATGACTTTGCACACCTCTATTCTGATTTCACACACCTCCATTCTGTGACTTCACACACCTCCCTTCGATGACTTCACACACCTACATTCTTTGAGTTCACACACAACCATTTTGACTTCACACCTCCATTCTGTGACTTCACACACTTACATTTGTGACTTCTCACACCACCTTTTTGACTTCACACATCTCCATTCTGTGACTTCACACACCTCCATTCTGTGACTTCACACACCTCCATTCTGTGATTTCACACACCTCCCTTCCGTGACGTCACCCACCTCCATTCTATGACTTCACACACCTCCATTCTATGACTTCACACACTTCCATTCTATGACTTCACACACCTCCATTCTATGACTTCACACACCTCCATTCTATGACTTCCCACACCTGCATTCTGACTTCACACACCTCCATTGTATGACTTCACACATCTTCTTTCTGTAACTTCCCACACTCCCAATGTTTGACTTCACAAACCTCCATTCCATGACTTCACACACCTCCATTCTATGACTTCACACACCTCCATTCTTTGACTTCACACACCTCCATTTTGATTTCACACACCTACATTCTGTGACTTCACACACCTCCATTTGTGACTTCACACACCACCATTTTGATTTCACACACCACCATCCTGTGACTTCACACACCTCCATTCTTTGACTTCACACACCTCCGTTTTGACTTCACACACTTCCATTCTGTGACTTCACACACCTCCATTCTGAGTTCACACACCTCCATTTTGTGACTTCACAAACCTCTATTCTATGATTTCACACACCTCCATTTTAGGACGTCACACACCTCCATTTTGACTTCACACAATTTCATTCTGTGACTTCACACACCTCCATTCTATGATTTCACATACCTTCATGCGATGACTTCACACACCTCCATTCTCTGACTTCACAGACCTCCATTCTGAGTTCACACACCTCCATTCTGTGACTTCCCAAACCTCTATTCTATGATTTCACACACCTCCATTCTATGACTTCACACACCTCCATTTTAGGACGTCACTCACCTCCATTTTGACTTCACACACTTCCACTTTGTGACTTCACACACCTAAATTCTATGACTTCACACACTTCCATTGTGACGTCACACACCTCCATTCTATTGGTTCACACACCTACATTCTATGACTTCACACACCTTCATTCGACTTCACACACCTCCATTCTGACTTCACACACCTCCATTATGTGACTTCACACACCTCCATTATATGACGTCATACAACTCCGTTCTATGACTTCACACACCTCCATTCTATGACTTCACACACCTCCATTCTGTGACTTCACACACCTCCATTCTATGACATCACACAACTTCATTCTTACTTCACAAACATACATTCTATGACTTCACACACCTCCATTCTATGACTTCACACACCTCCATTCTTTGACTTCACACACCTCCATTCTGTGACTTCACACACCTCCATTCTGTGAAATCACACAGCTCCATTCTGTGACTTCACACACCTCCATTCTCCGACTTCACACACCTCCATTCTATGACTTCACACATCCATTTTGACTTCACACACCTCCAATATATAACTTCAAACACTTCAATTCTGTGACTTCACACACCTCCAATCTATGAAATAATACCCGTCCATTCTGTGTCTTCACACACTTCCATTCTTTGACTTCACACACCTCCATTCTGTGACTTCACCCACCTCCATTCTGTGACTTCCCACACCTCCATTCTCCGACTTCACACCCCTCCAATTTGACTTCACATACCTCCATTCTATGACTTCACACACCTCCATTCTGTGACTTCACACACCTCCATACTGTGACTTCACAAACCTCCATTCTATGATTTCACACACCTCCAATCTATGACTTCATAGACCTACATTTTATGACGTCACACACCTCGATTTTAACTTCACACACCTCCATTATGTGACTCCACACACCTCGCTTCTGTGACTTCACACACCTCCATTCTCTGACTTCACACACCTTCATTGTATGACTTTGCACACCTCCAGTCTATGACTTCACACTCTTCCATTCTATGATTTCACATACCTTCATACGATGACTTCATACACCGCCATTCCGTGACTTCACACACCTGCATTGTGAGTTCACACGCCATTCTGTGACCTCACACACCTCCATTCTGCGATTTCACACACCTCCATTCTGAGATGTCACACCTCCATTCTATGAATTCACACACCTCCATTCTGTGATTTCACACACCTCAATTCTCTGACTTCACACAACTCCATTCTGTGACTTCACACATCTCCATTCTGAGTTCACACACCTCCATTCTGTGAATTTACACACCTCCATTCTGTGACTTCACACACCTCCAATCTATGACTTCACACACCTCCATTCTGTGACTTCACCTACCTCCATTCTATGACTTCACAAACCTCCATTCTGTGACTTCACTCACCTCCATTCTGTGACTTCACAAACCTCCATTCTATGATTTCATACACCTCCAATCTATGACTTCACACACCTCCATTTTATGACGTCACACACTTCCATTTTGACTTCTCACACCTCCATTATGTGACTTCACACACCTCTCTTCTGTGACTTCACACACCTCCATTCTATGACTTCACACACCTTCATTGTATGACTTCGCACACCTCCATTCTATGACTTCTTACACCTCCATTTTAGGACGTCACACACCTCCATTTTGACTTCACACACTTCCATTCTATGACTTCACAAACCTCTATTCTATGATTTCGCACACCTCCATTCTATGACTTCTCACACCTCCATTCTGTGACTTCACACACCTCCATTCTATGACTTCTCACACCTCCATTTTAGGACGTCACACACCTCCATTTTGACTTCACACACTTTCATTCTGTGACTTCACACAGCTCCATTCTATGACTTCACACACTTCCATTGGGACATCACACACCTCCATACTATGAGTTCACACACCTTCATTCGACATCACACACCTCCATTCTATGACTTCACAGACCTCGGATCTGTGACTTCACTCACCTCCAATCTATGACTTCACACTCCTCCATTCTATGACTTCCCACACCTCCTTTCTATGACTTCACACCTCCATTCTGACTGCACACACCTCCATTATGTGACTTCACACACCTCCATTATATGACGTCACACAACTCCGTTCTATGACTTCACACACCTCTATTCTATGACTTCACACACCTCCATTCTGTGACTTCACACACCTCCATTCTATGAATTCACACATCCATTTTGAATTCACAGACCTCCAATATATGACTTCAAACACCTCAATTCTGTAACTTCACACACCTCCATTCTATGACTTAATACCGTCCATTCTGTGACCTCCATTCTATGACGTCACACACCCTCATTCTATGATTTCACAGACCTCCATTCTATGACTTCACACACCTTCATTCTTACTTCACAATCATACATTCTATGACTTCACACACCTCCATTCTTTGACTTCACACACCGCCATTCTTTGACTTCACACACCTCCATTCTGGGACTTCACACACCTCCATTCTGTGACTTCACACAGCTCCATTCTGTGACTTCACACACCTCCATTCTATGACTTCATACATCCATTTTAACTTCACACAACTCCAATATATAACTTCAAACACCTCAATTCTTTGACTTCACACACGTCCATTCTATGAATTCATACCGGTCCATTCTGTGACTTCACAAACCTCCATTCTTTAACTTCACACACCTCCATTCTGTGACTTCACCCACCTCCATTCTGTGACTTCCCACACCTCCATTCTCCGACTTCACACCCCTCCAATTTGACGTCACATACCTCCATTCTATGACTTCACACACCTCCATTCTGTGACTTCACAAACCTCCATTCTATGATTTCACACACCTCCAATCTATGACTTCACACACCTACATTTTATGACGTCACACACCTCTATTTTGACTTCACACACCTCCATTATATGACTCCACACACCTCCATTCTATGACTTCACTCATTTCCATTCTATGACTTTACACACCTTCATTCTGTGACTTCACAAACCTCCATTCTGAGTCACACACCTCCATTCTGTGACTTCACACACCTCCATTCTGTGACTTCACACACCTCCATTGTGTGACTTCACACACTTCCATTCTATGACTTCACACACCTCCATTTTATGACTTCACACATCTCCATTCTGTGACTTCACACACCTCCATTCTATGAATTCACACATCCATTTTGAATTCACAGACCTCCAATATATGACTTCAAACACCTCAATTCTGTAACTTCACACACCTCCATTCTATGACTTAATACCGTCCATTCTGTGACCTCACACACCTCCATTCTATGACTTCACACACTTCCATTCTAAGACTTCACACACTTCCATTCTATGACTTCACACACCTACATTTGTGACTTTACAAACCTCCATTCTGAGTTCACACACCTCCATTCTGTGACTTCACACACCTCCATTCTATGACTTCACACCTCCATTCTGACTTCACACACCTCCATTCTGTGACATCACACACCTCCATTCTATGACTTCACACACTTCCATTGTATGACTTCACACACCTCCATTGTGTGACTTCACACACTTCCATTCTATGACTTCACACACCTCCATTTTATAACTTCACACACCTCCATTCTGTGACTTCACACACCTCCATTCTATGACGTCACACACCCTCATTCTATGATTTCACAGACCTCCATTCTATGACTTCAAACATCCATTTTGACTTCACACACCTCTAATATATGACTTCAAACACCTCAATTCTGTGATTTCACACACCTCCATACTATGACTTCACACACTTCCATTCTATGTTTTCACATACCTCCATGCTATGACTTCACACACCTCCATTCTGTGACTTCACACACATCCATTCTGAGTTCACACACCTCCATTCTGTGACTTCACAAACCTCCATTCTATGATTTCACACACCTCCATTCTATGACTTCACACACCTCCATTTTATGACGTCACACACCTCCATTTTGACTTCTCACACCTCCATTCTGTGACTTAACACCCCTCCATTCTATGACTTCACACACTTCCATTGTGACATCACACACCTCCATTCTATGAGTTCACACACCTCCATTCTATGACTTCACACACCTCCATTCTGACTTCACACACCTCCATTCTATGACTTCAGAGACCTCGAATATGTGACTTCACTCACCTCCACTCTATGACTTCTCACTCCACCATTCTATGACTTCCCACACCTCCTTTCTATGACTTCACCCACCTCCATTTTATGACTTCACACACCTCCATTCTGTGACTTCACACACCCTCATTCTATGATTTCACACACCTCCATTCTATGACTTCACACATACATTTTGAATTCAGACACCTCCAATATATGACTTCAAACACCTCAATTCTGTCACCTCACACACCTCCATTCTATGACCTCATACCCTCCATTCTGTGACTTCCCACACCTCAATTCTGTGACTTCAGACATCTACATTCTATGACTTCACACACCTCTCTTCTGACGTCACACAACTTCATTCTATGACTTCACACACCTCTATTCTGACTTCACACACCTCCATTCTATGACTTCACACACCTCCATTCTGACTTCACACACCTCCATTCTATGACTTTGCACACCTCTATTCTGACTTCACACACCTCCATTCTGTGACTTCACACACCTCCCTTCGATGACTTCACACACCTCCATTCTATGACTTCACACATCCATTTTGACTTCACACACCTCCAATATATAACTTCAAACACTTCAATTCTGTGACTTCACACACCTCCAATCTATGAAATAATACCCGTCCATTCTGTGTCTTCACACACTTCCATTCTTTGACTTCACACACCTCCATTCTGTGACTTCACCCACCTCCATTCTGTGACTTCCCACACCTCCATTCTCCGACTTCACACCCCTCCAATTTGACTTCACATACCTCCATTCTATGACTTCACACACCTCCATTCTGTGACTTCACACACCTCCATACTGTGACTTCACAAACCTCCATTCTATGATTTCACACACCTCCAATATATGACTTCATAGACCTACATTTTATGACGTCACACACCTCGATTTTAACTTCACACACCTCCATTATGTGACTCCACACACCTCGCTTCTGTGACTTCACACACCTCCATTCTCTGACTTCACACACCTTCATTGTATGACTTTGCACACCTCCATTCTATGACTTCACACTCTTCCATTCTATGATTTCACATACCTTCATAGGATGACTTCATACACCGCCATTCCGTGACTTCACACACCTGCATTGTGAGTTCACACGCCATTCTGTGACCTCACACACCTCCATTCTGCGATTTCACACACCTCCATTCTGAGATGTCACACCTCCATTCTATGAATTCACACACCTCCATTCTGTGATTTCACACACCTCAATTCTCTGACTTCACACAACTCCATTCTGTGACTTCACACATCTCCATTCTGAGTTCACACACCTCCATTCTGTGACTTTACACACCTCCATTCTGTGACTTCACACACCTCCAATCTATGACTTCACACACCTCCATTCTGTGACTTCACCTACCTCCATTCTATGACTTCACAAACCTCCATTCTGTGACTTCACTCACCTCCATTCTGTGACTTCACAAACCTCCATTCTATGATTTCACACACCTCCAATCTATGACTTCACACACCTCCATTTTATGACGTCACACACTTCCATTTTGACTTCTCACACCTCCATTATGTGACTTCACACACCTCTCTTCTGTGACTTCACACACCTCCATTCTATGACTTCACACACCTTCATTGTATGACTTCGCACACCTCCATTCTATGACTTCTTACACCTCCATTTTAGGACGTCACACACCTCCATTTTGACTTCACACACTTCCATTCTATGACTTCACAAACCTCTATTCTATGATTTCGCACACCTCCATTCTATGACTTCTCACACCTCCATTCTGTGACTTCACACACCTCCATTCTATGACTTCTCACACCTCCATTTTAGGACGTCACACACCTCCATTTTGACTTCACACACTTTCATTCTGTGACTTCACACAGCTCCATTCTATGACTTCACACACTTCCATTGGGACATCACACACCTCCATACTATGAGTTCACACACCTTCATTCGACATCACACACCTCCATTCTATGACTTCACAGACCTCGAATCTGTGACTTCACTCACCTCCAATCTATGACTTCACACTCCTCCATTCTATGACTTCCCACACCTCCTTTCTATGACTTCACACCTCCATTCTGACTGCACACACCTCCATTATGTGACTTCACACACCTCCATTATATGACGTCACACAACTCCGTTCTATGACTTCACACACCTGTATTCTATGACTTCACACACCTCCATTCTGTGACTTCACACACCTCCATTCTATGACTTCACACACCTTCATTCTTACTTCACAATCATACATTCTATGACTTCACACACCTCCATTCTTTGACTTCACACACCGCCATTCTTTGACTTCACCCACCTCCATTCTGGGACTTCACACACCTCCATTCTGTGACTTCACACAGCTCCATTCTGTGACTTCACACACCTCCATTCTCCGACTTCACACACCTCCATTCTATGACTTCATACATCCATTTTAACTTCACACAACTCCAATATATAACTTCAAACACCTCAATTCTTTGACTTCACACACGTCCATTCTATGAATTCATACCGGTCCATTCTGTGACTTCACAAACCTCCATTCTTTAACTTCACACACCTCCATTCTGTGACTTCACCCACCTCCATTCTGTGACTTCCCACACCTCCATTCTCCGACTTCACACCCCTCCAATTTGACGTCACATACCTCCATTCTATGACTTCACACACCTCCATTCTGTGACTTCACAAACCTCCATTCTATGATTTCACACACCTCCAATCTATGACTTCACACACCTACATTTTATGACGTCACACACCTCTATTTTGACTTCACACACCTCCATTATATGACTCCACACACCTCCATTCTATGACTTCACTCATTTCCATTCTATGACTTTACACACCTTCATTCTGTGACTTCACAAACCTCCATTCTGAGTCACACACCTCCATTCTGTGACTTCACACACCTCCATTCTGTGACTTCACACACCTCCATTGTGTGACTTCACACACTTCCATTCTATGACTTCACACACCTCCATTTTATGACTTCACACATCTCCATTCTGTGACTTCACACACCTCCATTCTATGAATTCACACATCCATTTTGAATTCACAGACCTCCAATATATGACTTCAAACACCTCAATTCTGTAACTTCACACACCTCCATTCTATGACTTAATACCGTCCATTCGGTGACCTCACACACCTCCATTCTATGACTTCACACACTTCCATTCTAAGACTTCACACACTTCCATTCTATGACTTCACACACCTACATTTGTGACTTTACAAACCTCCATTCTGAGTTCACACACCTCCATTCTGTGACTTCACACACCTCCATTCTATGACTTCACACCTCCATTCTGACTTCACACACCTCCATTCTGTGACATCACACACCTCCATTCTATGACTTCACACACTTCCATTGTATGACTTCACACACCTCCATTGTGTGACTTCACACACTTCCATTCTATGACTTCACACACCTCCATTTTATAACTTCACACACCTCCATTCTGTGACTTCACACACCTCCATTCTATGACGTCACACACCCTCATTCTATGATTTCACAGACCTCCATTCTATGACTTCAAACATCCATTTTGACTTCACACACCTCTAATATATGACTTCAAACACCTCAATTCTGTGATTTCACACACCTCCATACTATGACTTCACACACTTCCATTCTATGTTTTCACATACCTCCATGCTATGACTTCACACACCTCCATTCTGTGACTTCACACACATCCATTCTGAGTTCACACACCTCCATTCTGTGACTTCACAAACCTCCATTCTATGATTTCACACACCTCCATTCTATGACTTCACACACCTCCATTTTATGACGTCACACACCTCCATTTTGACTTCTCACACCTCCATTCTGTGACTTAACACCCCTCCATTCTATGACTTCACACACTTCCATTGTGACATCACACACCTCCATTCTATGAGTTCACACACCTCCATTCTATGACTTCACACACCTCCATTCTGACTTCACACACCTCCATTCTATGACTTCAGAGACCTCGAATATGTGACTTCACTCACCTCCACTCTATGACTTCTCACTCCACCATTGTATGACTTCCCACACCTCCTTTCTATGACTTCACCCACCTCCATTTTATGACTTCACACACCTCCATTCTGTGACTTCACACACCCTCATTCTATGATTTCACACACCTCCATTCTATGACTTCACACATACATTTTGAATTCAGACACCTCCAATATATGACTTCAACACCCTCAATTCTGTCACCTCACACACCTCCATTCTATGACCTCATACCCTCCATTCTGTGACTTCCCACACCTCCATTCTGTGACTTCAGACATCTACATTCTATGACTTCACACACCTCTCTTCTGACGTCACACAACTTCATTCTATGACTTCACACACCTCTATTCTGACTTCACACACCTCCATTCTATGACTTCACACACCTCCATTCTGACTTCACACACCTCCATTCTATGACTTTGCACACCTCTATTCTGACTTCACACACCTCCATTCTGTGACTTCACACACCTCCCTTCGATGACTTCACACACCTACATTCTTTGACTTCACACACAACCATTTTGACTTCACACCTCCATTCTGTGACTTCACACACTTACATTTGTGACTTCTCACACCACCATTTTGACTTCACACATCTCCATTCTGTGACTTCACACACCTCCATTCTGTGACTTCACACACCTCCATTCTGTGATTTCACACACCTCCCTTCCGTGACGTCACCCACCTACATTCTATGACTTCACACACCTCCATTCTATGACTTCACACACTTCCATTCTATGACTTCACACATCTCCATTCTATGACTTCACACACCTCCATTCTATGACTTCCCACACCTGCATTCTGACTTCACACACCTCCATTGTATGACTTCACACATCTTCTTTCTGTAACTTCCCACACTTCCAATGTTTGACTTCACAAACCTCCATTCCATGACTTCACACACCTCCATTCTATGAGTTCACACACTTCCATTCTGTGACTTCACACACCTCCATTCTGAGTTCACACACCTCCATTTTGTGACTTCACAAACCTCTATTCTATGATTTCACACACCTCCATTTTAGGACGTCACACACCTCCATTTTGACTTCACACAATTTCATTCTGTGACTTCACACACGTCCATTCTATGATTTCACATACCTTCATGCGATGACTTCACACACCTCCATTCTCTGACTTCACACACCTCCATTCTGAGTTCACACACCTCCATTCTGTGACTTCCCAAACCTCTATTCTATGATTTCACACACCTCCATTCTATGACTTCACACACCTCCATTTTAGGACGTCACACACCTCCATTTTGACTTCACACACTTCCACTTTGTGACTTCACACACCTAAATTCTATGACTTCACACACTTCCATTGTGACGTCACACACCTCCATTCTATTGGTTCACACACCTACATTCTATGACTTCACACACCTTCATTCGACTTCACACACCTCCATTCTGACTTCACACACCTCCATTATGTGACTTCACACACCTCCATTATATGACGTCATACAACTCCGTTCTATGACTTCACACACGTCCATTCTATGACTGCACACACCTCCATTCTGTGACTTCACACACCTCCATTCTATGACATCACACAACTTCATTCTTACTTCACAAACATACATTCTATGACTTCACACACCTCCATTCTATGACTTCACACACCTCCATTCTTTGACTTCACACACCTCCATTCTGTGACTTCACACACCTCCATTCTGTGAAATCACACAGCTCCATTCTGTGACTTCACACACCTCCATTCTCCGACTTCACACACCTCCATTCTATGACTTCACACATCCATTTTGACTTCACACACCTCCAATATATAACTTCAAACACTTCAAGTCTGTGACTTCACACACCTCCAATCTATGAAATAATACCCGTCCATTCTGTGTCTTCACACACTTCCATTCTTTGACTTCACACACCTCCATTCTGTGACTTCACCCACCTCCATTCTGTGACTTCCCACACCTCCATTCTCCGACTTCACACCCCTCCAATTTGACTTCACATACCTCCATTCTATGACTTCACACACCTCCATTCTGTGACTTCACACACCTCCATACTGTGACTTCACAAACCTCCATTCTATGATTTCACACACCTCCAATCTATGACTTCATAGACCTACATTTTATGACGTCACACACCTCGATTTTAACTTCACACACCTCCATTATGTGACTCCACACACCTCGCTTCTGTGACTTCACACACCTCCATTCTCTGACTTCACACACCTTCATTGTATGACTTTGCACACCTCCATTCTATGACTTCACACTCTTCGATTCTATGATTTCACATACCTTCATACGATGACTTCATACACCGCCATTCCGTGACTTCACACACCTGCATTGTGAGTTCACACACCATTCTGTGACCTCACACACCTCCATTCTGCGATTTCACACACCTCCATTCTGAGATGTCACACCTCCATTCTATGAATTCACACACCTCCATTCTGTGATTTCACACACCTCAATTCTCTGACTTCACACAACTCCATTCTGTGACTTCACACATCTCCATTCTGAGTTCACACACCTCCATTCTGTGACTTTACACACCTCCATTCTGTGACTTCACACACCTCCAATCTATGACTTCACACACCTCCATTCTGTGACTTCACCTACCTCCATTCTATGACTTCACAAACCTCCATTCTGTGACTTCACTCACCTCCATTCTGTGACTTCACAAACCTCCATTCTATGATTTCACACACCTCCAATCTATGACTTCACACACCTCCATTTTATGACGTCACACACTTCCATTTTGACTTCTCACACCTCCATTATGTGACTTCACACACCTCTCTTCTGTGACTTCACACACCTCCATTCTATGACTTCACACACCTTCATTGTATGACTTCGCACACCTCCATTCTATGACTTCTTACACCTCCATTTTAGGACGTCACACACCTCCATTTTGACTTCACACACTTCCATTCTATGACTTCACAAACCTCTATTCTATGATTTCGCACACCTCCATTCTATGACTTCTCACACCTCCATTCTGTGACTTCACACACCTCCATTCTATGACTTCTCACACCTCCATTTTAGGACGTCACACACCTCCATTTTGACTTCACACACTTTCATTCTGTGACTTCACACAGCTCCATTCTATGACTTCACACACTTCCATTGGGACATCACACACCTCCATACTATGAGTTCACACACCTTCATTCGACATCACACACCTCCATTCTATGACTTCACAGACCTCGAATCTGTGACTTCACTCACCTCCAATCTATGACTTCACACTCCTCCATTCTATGACTTCCCACACCTCCTTTCTATGACTTCACACCTCCATTCTGACTGCACACACCTCCATTATGTGACTTCACACACCTCCATTATATGACGTCACACAACTCCGTTCTATGACTTCACACACCTCTATTCTATGACTTCACACACCTCCATTCTGTGACTTCACACACCTCCATTCTATGACTTCACACACCTTCATTCTTACTTCACAATCATACATTCTATGACTTCACACACCTCCATTCTTTGACTTCACACACCGCCATTCTTTGACTTCACACACCTCCATTCTGGGACTTCACACACCTCCATTCTGTGACTTCACACAGCTCCATTCTGTGACTTCACACACCTCCATTCTCCGACTTCACACACCTCCATTCTATGACTTCATACATCCATTTTAACTTCACACAACTCCAATATATAACTTCAAACACCTCAATTCTTTGACTTCACACACGTCCATTCTATGAATTCATACCGGTCCATTCTGTGACTTCACAAACTCCATTCTTTAACTTCACACACCTCCATTCTGTGACTTCACCACCTCCATTCTGTGACTTCCCACACCTCCATTCTCCGACTTCACACCCCTCCAATTTGACGTCACATACTTCCATTCTATGACTTCACACACCTCCATTCTGTGACTTCACAAACTCCATTCTATGATTTCACACACCTCCAATCTATGACTTCACACACCTACATTTTATGACGTCACACACCTCTATTTTGACTTCACACACCTCCATTATATGACTCCACACACTCCATTCTATGACTTCACTCATTTCCATTCTATGACTTTACACACCACCTTCATTCTGTGACTTCACAAACCTCCATTCTGAGTCACACACCTCCATTCTGTGACTTCACACACCTCCATTCTGTGACTTCACACACCTCCATTGTGTGACTTCACACACTTCCATTCTATGACTTCACACACCCTCCATTTTATGACTTCACACATCTCCATTCTGTGACTTCACACACCTCCATTCTATGAATTCACACATCCATTTTGAATTCACAGACCTCCAATATATGACTTCAAACACCTCAATTATGTAACTTCACACACCTCCATTCTATGACTTAATACCGTCCATTCTGTGACCTCACACACCTCCATTCTATGACTTCACACACTTCCATTCTAAGACTTCACACACTTCCATTCTATGACTTCACACACCTACATTTGTGACTTTACACACCTCCATTCTGAGTTCACACACCTCCATTCTGTGACTTCACACACCTCCATTCTATGACTTCACACCTCCATTCTGACTTCACACACCTCCATTCTGTGACATCACACACCTCCATTCTATGACTTCACACACTTCCATTGTATGACTTCACACACCTCCATTGTGTGACTTCACACACTTCCATTCTATGACTTCACACACCTCCATTTTATAACTTCACACACCTCCATTCTGTGACTTCACACACCTCCATTCTATGACGTCACACACCCTCATTCTATGATTTCACAGACCTCCATTCTATGACTTCAAACATCCATTTTGACTTCACACACCTCTAATATATGACTTCAAACACCTCAATTCTGTGATTTCACACACCTCCATTCTATGACTTCACACACTTCCATTCTATGTTTTCACATACCTCCATGCTATGACTTCACACACCTCCACTCTGTGACTTCACACACATCCATTCTGAGTTCACACAACTCCATTCTGTGACTTCACAAACCTCCATTCTATGATTTCACACACCTCCATTCTATGACTTCACACACCTCCATTTTATGACGTCACACACCTCCATTTTGACTTCTCACACCTCCATTCTGTGACTTAACACACCTCCATTCTATGACTTCACACACTTCCATTGTGACATCACACACCTCCATTCTATGAGTTCACACACCTCCATTCTATGACTTCACACACCTCCATTCTGACTTCACACACCTCCATTCTATGACTTCAGAGACCTCGAATATGTGACTTCACTCACCTCCACTCTATGACTTCTCACTCCACCATTGTATGACTTCCCACACCTCCTTTCTATGACTTCACCCACCTCCATTTTATGACTTCACACACCTCCATTCTGTGACTTCACACACCCTCATTCTATGATTTCACACACCTCCATTCTATGACTTCACACATACATTTTGAATTCAGACACCTCCAATATATGACTTCAAACACCTCAATTCTGTCACCTCACACACCTCCATTCTATGACCTCATACCCTCCATTCTGTGACTTCCCACACCTCCATTCTGTGACTTCAGACATCTACATTCTATGACTTCACACACCTCTCTTCTGACGTCACACAACTTCATTCTATGACTTCACACACCTCTATTCTGACTTCACACACCTCCATTCTATGACTTCACACACCTCCATTCTGACCTCACACACCTCCATTCTATGACTTTGCACACCTCTATTCTGGCTTCACACACCTCCATTCTGTGACTTCACACACCTCCCTTCGATGACTTCACACACCTACATTCTTTGACTTCACACACAACCATTTTGACTTCACACCTCCATTCTGTGACTTCACACACTTACATTTGTGACTTCTCACACCACCATTTTGACTTCACACATCTCCATTCTGTGACTTCACACACCTCCATTCTGTGACTTCACACACCTCCATTCTGTGATTTCACACACCTCCCTTCCGTGACGTCACCCACCTCCATTCTATGACTTCACACACCTCCATTCTATGACTTCACACACTTCCATTCTATGACTTCACACATCTCCATTCTATGACTTCACACACCTCCATTCTATGACTTCCCACACCTGCATTCTGACTTCACACACCTCCATTGTATGACTTCACACATCTTCTTTCTGTAACTTCCCACACTTCCAATGTTTGACTTCACAAACCTCCATTCCATGACTTCACACACCTCCATTCTATGACTTCACACACCTCCATTCTTTGACTTCACACACCTCCATTTTGATTTCACACACCTACATTCTGTGACTTCACACACCTCCATTTGTGACTTCACACACCACCATTTTGATTTCACACACCACCATCCTGTGACTTCACACACCTCCATTCTTTGACTTCACACACCTCCGTTTTGACTTCACACACTTCCATTCTGTGACTTCACACACCTCCATTCTGAGTTCACACACCTCCATTTTGTGACTTCACAAACCTCTATTCTATGATTTCACACACCTCCATTTTAGGACGTCACACACCTCCATTTTGACTTCACACAATTTCATTCTGTGACTTCACACACGTCCATTCTATGATTTCACATACCTTCATGCGATGACTTCACACACCTCCATTCTCTGACTTCACACACCTCCATTCTGAGTTCACACACCTCCATTCTGTGACTTCCCAAACCTCTATTCTATGATTTCACACACCTCCATTCTATGACTTCACACACCTCCATTTTAGGACGTCACACACCTCCATTTTGACTTCACACACTTCCACTTTGTGACTTCACACACCTAAATTCTATGACTTCACACACTTCCATTGTGACGTCACACACCTCCATTCTATTGGTTCACACACCTACATTCTATGACTTCACACACCTTCATTCGACTTCACACACCTCCATTCTGACTTCACACACCTCCATTATGTGACTTCACACACCTCCATTATATGACGTCATACAACTCCGTTCTATGACTTCACACACCTCCATTCTATGACTTCACACACCTCCATTCTGTGACTTCACACACCTCCATTCTATGACATCACACAACTTCATTCTTACTTCACAAACATACATTCTATGACTTCACACACCTCCATTCTATGACTTCACACACCTCCATTCTTTGACTTCACACACCTCCATTCTGTGACTTCACACACCTCCATTCTGTGAAATCACACAGCTCCATTCTGTGACTTCACACACCTCCATTCTCCGACTTCACACACCTCCATTCTATGACTTCACACATCCATTTTGATTTCACACACCTCCAATATATAACTTCAAACACTTCAATTCTGTGACTTCACACACCTCCATTCTGTGAAATCATACCCGTCCATTCTGTGTCTTCACACACTTCCATTCTTTGACTTCACACACCTCCATTCTGTGACTTCACCCACCTCCATTCTGTGACTTCCCACACCTCCATTCTCCGACTTCACACCCCTCCAATTTGACTTCACATACCTCCATTCTATGACTTCACACACCTCCATTCTGTGACTTCACACACCTCCATACTGTGACTTCACAAACCTCCATTCTATGATTTCACACACCTCCAATCTATGACTTCATAGACCTACATTTTATGACGTCACACACCTCGATTTTAACTTCACACACCTCCATTATGTGACTCCACACACCTCGCTTCTGTGACTTCACACACCTCCATTCTCTGACTTCACACACCTTCATTGTATGACTTCGCACACCTCCATTCTATGACTTCACACTCTTCCATTCTATGATTTCACATACCTTCATACGATGACTTCATACACCGCCATTCCGTGACTTCACACACCTGCATTGTGAGTTCACACACCATTCTGTGACCTCACACACCTCCATTCTGCGATTTCACACACCTCCATTCTGAGATGTCACACCTCCATTCTATGAATTCACACACCTCCATTCTGTGATTTCACACACCTCAATTCTCTGACTTCACACAACTCCATTCTGTGACTTCACACATCTCCATTCTGAGTTCACACACCTCCATTCTGTGACTTTACACACCTCCATTCTGTGACTTCACACACCTCCAATCTATGACTTCACACACCTCCATTCTGTGACTTCACCTACATCCATTCTATGACTTCACAAACCTCCATTCTGTGACTTCACTCACCTCCATTCTGTGACTTCACAAACCTCCATTCTATGATTTCACACACCTCCAATCTATGACTTCACACACCTCCATTTTATGACGTCACACACTTCCATTTTGACTTCTCACACCTCCATTATGTGACTTCACACACCTCTCTTCTGTGACTTCACACACCTCCATTCTATGACTTCACACACCTTCATTGTATGACTTCGCACACCTCCATTCTATGACTTCTTACACCTCCATTTTAGGACGTCACACACCTCCATTTTGACTTCACACACTTCCATTCTATGACTTCACAAACCTCTATTCTATGATTTCGCACACCTCCATTCTATGACTTCTCACACCTCCATTCTGTGACTTCACACACCTCCATTCTATGACTTCTCACACCTCCATTTTAGGACGTCACACACCTCCATTTTGACTTCACACACTTCCATTCTGTGACTTCACACAGCTCCATTCTATGACTTCACAAACTTCCATTGGGACATCACACACCTCCATTCTATGAGTTCACACATCTTCATTCGACTTCACACACCTCCATTCTATGACTTCACAGACCTCGAATCTGTGACTTCACTCACCTCCAATCTATGACTTCACACTCCTCCATTCTATGACTTCCCACACCTCCTTTCTATGACTTCACACCTCCATTCTGACTGCACACACCTCCATTATGTGACTTCACACACCTCCATTATATGACGTCACACAACTCCGTTCTATGACTTCACACACCTCTATTCTATGACTTCACACACCTCCATTCTGTGACTTCACACACCTCCATTCTATGACTTCACACACCTTCATTCTTACTTCACAAACATACATTCTATGACTTCACACACCTCCATTCTTTGACTTCACACACCGCCATTCTTTGACTTCACACACCTCCATTCTGGGACTTCACACACCTCCATTCTGTGACTTCCCACAGCTCCATTCTGTGACTTCACACACCTCCATTCCCCGACTTCACACACCTCCATTCTATGACCTCACACATCCATTTTGCCTTCACACAACTCCAATATATAACTTCAAACACCTCAATTCTTTGACTTCACACACCTCCATTCTATGAATTCATACCGGTCCATTCTGTGACTTCACACACCTCCATTCTTTAACTTCACACACCTCCATTCTGTGACTTCACCCACCTCCATTCTGTGAGTTCCCACACCTCCATTCTCCGACTTCACACCCCTCCAATTTGACTTCACATACCTCCATTCTATGACTTCACACACCTCCATTCTGTGACTTCACAAACCTCCATTCTATAATTTCACACACCTCCTATCTATGACTTCACACACCTACATTTTATGACGTCACACACCTCCATTTTGACTTCACAGACCTCCATTATGTGACTCCACACACCTCCCTGCTGTGACTTCACACACCTCCATTCTATGACTTCACACACTTCCATTCTATGACTTCACACACGGCCATTCCGTCACTTCACACACCTGCATTGTGAGTTCACACACCTCCATTCTGTGACCTCACACACCTCCATTCTGCGATTTCACACACCTCACTTCTGAGATGTCACACCTCCATTCTATGAATTCACACACCTCCGTTCTGTGATTTCACACACCTCAATTCTATGACTTCACAGAACTCCATTCTGTGACTTCACACATCTCCATTCTGAGTTCACACACCTCCATTCTGTGACTTCACACACCTCCATTCTGTGACTTCACACACCTCCATTCTATGACTTCACACACCTCCATTCTGTGACTTCACAAACCTCTATTCTATGATTTCACACACCTCCAATCTATGACTTCACACACCTCCATTTTATGATTTCACATACCTCCATGCTATGACTTCACACACCTCTATTCTGTGACTTCACACACCTCCATTCTATGACTTCATACACCTCCATTCTGTGACTTCACATACCTTCATTCTATGATTTCACACACCTCCATTCTATGACTTCACACACCTCCATTCTTTGACTTCACACACCTCCATTCTGTGACTTCACACACCTCCATTCTGTGACTTCACACAGCTCCATTCTGTGACTTCAAACACCTCAATTCTCCGACTTCACACACCTCCATTCTATGACTTCACACATCCATTTTGACTTCACACAACTCCAATATATAACTTCAAACACCTCAATTCTGTGACTTCACACACCTCAATTCTATGAATTCATACCCGTCCATTCTTTAACTTCACACACCTCCATTCTGTGACTTCACCCACCTCAATTCTGTGACTTCCCACACCTCCATTCTCCGACTTCACACCCCTCCAATTTGACTTCACATACCTCCATTCTATGACTTCACACACCTTCATTCTGTGACTTCACAAGCCTCCATTCTATTGTTTCACACACCTCCAGTCTATGACTTCACACACCTAAATTTTTGACGTCACACACCTCCATTTTGACTTCACATACCTCCATTCTATGACTTCACACACCTCCATTCTGTGACTTCACACACCTCCATTCTATGACTTCACACACTTCCATTGGGACATCACACACCTCCATTCTATGAGTTCACACACCTTCATTCGACTTCACACACCTCCATTCTATGACTTCACAGACCTCGAATCTGTGACTTCACTCACCTCCAATCTATGACTTCACACTCCTCCATTCTATGACTTCCCACACCTCCTTTCTATGACTTCACACCTCCATTCTGACTGCACACACCTCCATTATGTGACTTCACACACCTCCATTATATGACGTCACACAACTCCGTTCTATGACTTCACACACCTCTATTCTATGACTTCACACACCTCCATTCTGTGACTTCACACACCTCCATTCTATGACTTCACACACCTTCATTCTTACTTCACAAACATACATTCTATGACTTCACACACCTCCATTCTTTGACTTCACACACCGCCATTCTTTGACTTCACACACCTCCATTCTGGGACTTCACACACCTCCATTCTGTGACTTCCCACAGCTCCATTCTGTGACTTCACACACCTCCATTCCCCGACTTCACACACCTCCATTCTATGACCTCACACATCCATTTTGACTTCACACAACTCCAATATATAACTTCAAACACCTCAATTCTTTGACTTCACACACCTCCATTCTATGAATTCATACCGGTCCATTCTGTGACTTCACACACCTCCATTCTATAATTTCACACACCTCCAATCTATGACTTCACACACCTACATTTTATGACGTCACACACCTCCATTTTGACTTCACAGACCTCCATTATGTGACTCCACACACCTCCCTTCTGTGACTTCACACACCTCCATTCTATGACTTCACACACGGCCATTCCGTCACTTCACACACCTGCATTGTGAGTTCACACACCTCCATTCTGTGACCTCACACACCTCCATTCTGCGATTTCACACACCTCAATTCTGAGATGTCACACCTCCATTCTATGAATTCACACACCTCCGTTCTGTGATTTCACACACCTCAATTCTATGACTTCACAGAACTCCATTCTGTGACTTCACACATCTACATTCTGAGTTCACACACCTCCATTCTGTGACTTCACACACCTCCATTCTGTGACTTCACACACCTCCATTCTATGACTTCACACACCTCCATTCTGTGACTTCACAAACCTCTATTCTATGATTTCACACACCTCCAATCTATGACTTCACACACCTCCATTTTATGATTTCACATACCTCCATGCTATGACTTCACACACCTCTATTCTGTGACTTCACACACCTCCATTCTATGACTTCATACACCTCCATTCTGTGACTTCACATACCTTCATTCTATGATTTCACACACCTCCATTCTATGACTTCACACACCTCCATTCTTTGACTTCACACACCTCCATTCTGTGACTTCACACACCTCCATTCTGTGACTTCACACAGCTCCATTCTGTGACTTCAAACACCTCAATTCTCCGACTTCACACACCTCCATTCTATGACTTCACACATCCATTTTGACTTCACACAACTCCAATATATAACTTCAAACACCTCAATTCTGTGACTTCACACACCTCAATTCTATGAATTCATACCCGTCCATTCTTTAACTTCACACACCTCCATTCTGTGACTTCACCCACCTCAATTCTGTGACTTCCCACACCTCCATTCTCCGACTTCACACCCCTCCAATTTGACTTCACATACCTCCATTCTATGACTTCACACACCTCCATTCTGTGACTTCACAAGCCTCCATTCTATTGTTTCACACACCTCCAGTCTATGACTTCACACACCTAAATTTTTGACGTCACACACCTCCATTTTGACTTCACATACCTCCATTCTATGACTTCACACACCTCCATTCTGTGACTTCACACACCTCCATTCTATGACTTCACACACTTCCATTGGGACATCACACACCTCCATTCTATGAGTTCACACACCTTCATTCGACTTCACACACCTCCATTCTATGACTTCACAGACCTCGAATCTGTGACTTCACTCACCTCCAATCTATGACTTCACACTCCTCCATTCTATGACTTCCCACACCTCCTTTCTATGACTTCACACCTCCATTCTGACTGCACACACCTCCATTATGTGACTTCACACACCTCCATTATATGACGTCACACAACTCCGTTCTATGACTTCACACACCACTATTGTATGACTTCACACACCTCCATTCTGTGACTTCACACACCTCCATTCTATGACTTCACACACCTTCATTCTTACTTCACAAACATACATTCTATGACTTCACACACCTCCATTCTTTGACTTCACACACCGCCATTCTTTGACTTCACCCACCTCATTCTGGGACTTCACACACCTCCATTCTGTGACTTCCCACAGCTCCATTCTGTGACTTCACACACCTCCATTCCCCGACTTCACACACCTCCATTCTATGACTTCACACATCCATTTTGACTTCACACAACTCCAATATATAACTTCAAACACCTCAATTCTTTGACTTCACACACCTCCATTCTATGAATTCATACCGGTCCATTCTGTGACTTCACACACCTCCATTCTTTAACTTCACACACCTCCATTCTGTGACTTCACCCACCTCAATTCTGTGACTTCCCACACCTCCATTCTCCGACTTCACACCCCTCCAATTTGACTTCACATACCTCCATTCTATGACTTCACACACCTCCATTCTGTGACTTCACCTACCTCCATTCTATGACTTAACACACCTCCGTTTTGACTTCACACACTTCCATTCTGTGACTTCACACACCTCCATTCTGAGTTCACACACCTCCATTTTGTGACTTCACAAACCTCTATTCTATGATTTCACACACCTCCATTTTAGGACGTCACACACCTCCATTTTGACTTCACACAATTGCATTCTGTGACTTCACACACCTCCATTCTATGATTTCACATACCTTCATGCGATGACTTCACACACCTCCATTCTCTGACTTCACACACCTCCATTCTGAGTTCACACACCTCCATTCTGTGACTTCCCAAACCTCTATTCTATGATTTCACACACCTCCATTCTATGACTTCACACACCTCCATTTTAGGACGTCACACACCTCCATTTTGACTTCACACACTTCCACTTTGTGACTTCACACACCTAAATTCTATGACTTCACACACTTCCATTGTGACGTCACACACCTCCATTCTATTGGTTCACACACCTACATTCTATGACTTCACACACCTTCATTCGACTTCACACACCTCCATTCTGACTTCACACACCTCCATTATGTGACTTCACACACCTCCATTATATGACGTCATACAACTCCGTTCTATGACTTCACACACCTCCATTCTATGACTTCACACACCTCCATTCTGTGACTTCACACACCTCCATTCTATGACATCACACAACTTCATTCTTACTTCACAAACATACATTCTATGACTTCACACACCTCCATTCTATGACTTCACACACCCCCATTCTTTGACTTCACACACCTCCATTCTGTGACTTCACACACCTCCATTCTGTGAAATCACACAGCTCCATTCTGTGACTTCACACACCTCCATTCTCCGACTTCACACACCTCCATTCTATGACTTCACACATCCATTTTGACTTCACACACCTCCAATATATAACTTCAAACACTTCAATTCTGTGACTTCACACACCTCCATTCTATGAAATCATACCCGTTCATTCTGTGTCTTCACACACTTCCATTCTTTGACTTCACACACCTCCATTCTGTGACTTCACCCACCTCCATTCTGTGACTTCCCACACCTCCATTCTCCGACTTCACACCCCTCCAATTTGACTTCACATACCTCCATTCTATGACTTCACACACCTCCATTCTGTGACTTCACACACCTCCATACTGTGACTTCACAAACCTCCATTCTATGATTTCACACACCTCCAATCTATAACTTCATAGACCTACATTTTATGACGTCACACACCTCCATTTTAACTTCACACACCTCCATTATGTGACTCCACACACCTCGCTTCTTTGACTTCACACACCTCCATTCTATGACTTCACACACCTTCATTGTATGACTTCGCACACCTCCATTCTATGACTTCACACTCTTCCATTCTATGATTTCACATACCTTCATACGATGACTTCACACACCGCCATTCCGTGACTTCACACACCTGCATTGTGAGTTCACACACCATTCTGTGACCTCACACACCTCCATTCTGCGATTTCACACACCTCCATTCTGAGATGTCACACCTCCATTCTATGAATTCACACACCTCCATTCTGTGATTTCACACACCTCAATTCTCTGACTTCACACAACTCCATTCTGTGACTTCACACATCTCCATTCTGAGTTCACACACCTCCATTCTGTGACTTTACACACCTCCATTCTGTGACTTCACACACCTCCATTCTATGACTTCACACACCTCCATTCTGTGACTTCACCCACCTCCATTCTATGACTTCACACACCTCCATTCTGTGACTTCACCCACCTCAATTCTGTGACTTCCCACACCTCCATTCTCTGACTTCACACCCCTCCAATTTGACTTCACATACCTCCATTCTATGACTTCACACACCTCCATTCTGTGACATCACAAGCCTCCATTCTGTGATTTCACACACCTCCAGTCTATGACATCACACACCTAAATTTTTGACGTCACACACCTCCATTTTGACTTCACATACCTCCATTCTATGACTTCACACACCTCCATTCTGTGACTTCACACACCTCCATTCTATGACTTCACACACCTCAATTCTGTGACTTCACAAACCTTCATTCTATGATTTCACACACCTCCATTTTATGACTTCACACACCTCCATTTTAGGATATCACACACCTCCATTTTGACTTCACACACCTCCATTCTGTGACTTCACACACCTCCATACTATGAATTCACACACTTCCATTGTGACGTCACACACCTCTATTCTATGAGTTCACACACCTCCATTCTATGACTTCACACACCTCCATTCTGACTTCACACACCTCCATTCTATGACTTCACAGAGCTCGAATCTGTGACTTCACTCACCTCCACTCTATGACTTCACACTCCTCCATTCTCTGACTTCCCACACCTCCTTTCTATGACTTCACCCACCTCTATTCTATGACTTCACACCTCCATTCTGACTTCACACACCTCCATTCTGTGACTTCACACACCTCCATTATATGATATCAAACACCTCCATTCTGTGACTTCACACACCTCCATTCTGTGACTTCACACACCTCCATTCTGTGACTTCACACAGCTCCATTCTGTGACTTCAAACACCTCAATTCTCCGACTTCACACACCTCCATTCTATGACTTCACACATCCATTTTGACTTCACACAACTCCAATATATAACTTCAAACACCTCAATTCTGTGACTTCACACACCTCAATTCTATGAATTCATACCCGTCCATTCTTTAACTTCACACACCTCCATTCTGTGACTTCACCCACCTCAATTCTGTGACTTCCCACACCTCCATTCTCCGACTTCACACCCCTCCAATTTGACTTCACATACCTCCATTCTATGACTTCACACACCTCCATTCTGTGACTTCACAAGCCTCCATTCTATTGTTTCACACACCTCCAGTCTATGACTTCACACACCTAAATTTTTGACGTCACACACCTCCATTTTGACTTCACATACCTCCATTCTATGACTTCACACACCTCCATTCTGTGACTTCACACACCTCCATTCTATGACTTCACACACTTCCATTGGGACATCACACACCTCCATTCTATGAGTTCACACACCTTCATTCGACTTCACACACCTCCATTCTATGACTTCACAGACCTCGAATCTGTGACTTCACTCACCTCCAATCTATGACTTCACACTCCTCCATTCTATGACTTCCCACACCTCCTTTCTATGACTTCACACCTCCATTCTGACTGCACACACCTCCATTATGTGACTTCACACACCTCCATTATATGACGTCACACAACTCCGTTCTATGACTTCACACACCACTATTGTATGACTTCACACACCTCCATTCTGTGACTTCACACACCTCCATTCTATGACTTCACACACCTTCATTCTTACTTCACAAACATACATTCTATGACTTCACACACCTCCATTCTTTGACTTCACACACCGCCATTCTTTGACTTCACCCACCTCATTCTGGGACTTCACACACCTCCATTCTGTGACTTCCCACAGCTCCATTCTGTGACTTCACACACCTCCATTCCCCGACTTCACACACCTCCATTCTATGACTTCACACATCCATTTTGACTTCACACAACTCCAATATATAACTTCAAACACCTCAATTCTTTGACTTCACACACCTCCATTCTATGAATTCATACCGGTCCATTCTGTGACTTCACACACCTCCATTCTTTAACTTCACACACCTCCATTCTGTGACTTCACCCACCTCAATTCTGTGACTTCCCACACCTCCATTCTCCGACTTCACACCCCTCCAATTTGACTTCACATACCTCCATTCTATGACTTCACACACCTCCATTCTGTGACTTCACCTACCTCCATTCTATGACTTAACACACCTCCGTTTTGACTTCACACACTTCCATTCTGTGACTTCACACACCTCCATTCTGAGTTCACACACCTCCATTTTGTGACTTCACAAACCTCTATTCTATGATTTCACACACCTCCATTTTAGGACGTCACACACCTCCATTTTGACTTCACACAATTGCATTCTGTGACTTCACACACCTCCATTCTATGATTTCACATACCTTCATGCGATGACTTCACACACCTCCATTCTCTGACTTCACACACCTCCATTCTGAGTTCACACACCTCCATTCTGTGACTTCCCAAACCTCTATTCTATGATTTCACACACCTCCATTCTATGACTTCACACACCTCCATTTTAGGACGTCACACACCTCCATTTTGACTTCACACACTTCCACTTTGTGACTTCACACACCTAAATTCTATGACTTCACACACTTCCATTGTGACGTCACACACCTCCATTCTATTGGTTCACACACCTACATTCTATGACTTCACACACCTCCATTCTGACTTCACACACCTCCATTATGTGACTTCACACACCTCCATTATATGACGTCATACAACTCCGTTCTATGACTTCACACACCTCCATTCTATGACTTCACACACCTCCATTCTGTGACTTCACACACCTCCATTCTATGACATCACACAACTTCATTCTTACTTCACAAACATACATTCTATGACTTCACACACCTCCATTCTATGACTTCACACACCCCCATTCTTTGACTTCACACACCTCCATTCTGTGACTTCACACACCTCCATTCTGTGAAATCACACAGCTCCATTCTGTGACTTCACACACCTCCATTCTCCGACTTCACACACCTCCATTCTATGACTTCACACATCCATTTTGACTTCACACACCTCCAATATATAACTTCAAACACTTCAATTCTGTGACTTCACACACCTCCATTCTATGAAATCATACCCGTTCATTCTGTGTCTTCACACACTTCCATTCTTTGACTTCACACACCTCCATTCTGTGACTTCACCCACCTCCATTCTGTGACTTCCCACACCTCCATTCTCCGACTTCACACCCCTCCAATTTGACTTCACATACCTCCATTCTATGACTTCACACACCTCCATTCTGTGACTTCACACACCTCCATACTGTGACTTCACAAACCTCCATTCTATGATTTCACACACCTCCAATCTATAACTTCATAGACCTACATTTTATGACGTCACACACCTCCATTTTAACTTCACACACCTCCATTATGTGACTCCACACACCTCGCTTCTTTGACTTCACACACCTCCATTCTATGACTTCACACACCTTCATTGTATGACTTCGCACACCTCCATTCTATGACTTCACACTCTTCCATTCTATGATTTCACATACCTTCATACGATGACTTCACACACCGCCATTCCGTGACTTCACACACCTGCATTGTGAGTTCACACACCATTCTGTGACCTCACACACCTCCATTCTGCGATTTCACACACCTCCATTCTGAGATGTCACACCTCCATTCTATGAATTCACACACCTCCATTCTGTGATTTCACACACCTCAATTCTCTGACTTCACACAACTCCATTCTGTGACTTCAAACATCTCCATTCTGAGTTCACACACCTCCATTCTGTGACTTTACACACCTCCATTCTGTGACTTCACACACCTCCAATCTATGACTTCACACACCTCCATTCTGTGACTTCACCCACCTCCATTCTATGACTTCACACACCTCCATTCTGTGACTTCACCCACCTCAATTCTGTGACTTCCCACACCTCCATTCTCTGACTTCACACCCCTCCAATTTGACTTCACATACCTCCATTCTATGACTTCACACACCTCCATTCTGTGACTTCACAAGCCTCCATTCTGTGATTTCACACACCTCCAGTCTATGACTTCACACACCTAAATTTTTGACGTCACACACCTCCATTTTGACTTCACATACCTCCATTCTATGACTTCACACACCTCCATTCTGTGACTTCACACACCTCCATTCTATGACTTCACACACCTCAATTCTGTGACTTCACAAACCTTCATTCTATTATTTCACACACCTCCATTTTATGACTTCACACACCTCCATTTTAGGATATCACACACCTCCATTTTGACTTCACACACCTCCATTCTGTGACTTCACACACCTCCATACTATGAATTCACACACTTCCATTGTGACGTCACACACCTCTATTCTATGAGTTCACACACCTCCATTCTATGACTTCACACACCTCCATTCTGACTTCACACACCTCCATTCTATGACTTCACAGAGCTCGAATCTGTGACTTCACTCACCTCCACTCTATGACTTCACACTCCTCCATTCTCTGACTTCCCACACCTCCTTTCTATGACTTCACCCACCTCTATTCTATGACTTCACACCTCCATTCTGACTTCACACACCTCCATTCTGTGACTTCACACACCTCCATTATATGATATCAAACACCTCCATTCTGTGACTTCACACACCTCCATTCTATGACTTCACACACCTCCATTCTGTGACTTCACACACCTCCATTCTATGACTTCACACACCTCTATTCTATGAGTTCACACACTCCATTCTTTGACTTCACACACCTCCATTTTGACTTCACACACCTACATTCTGTGACTTCACACACCTCCATTTGTGACTTCACACACCACCATTTTGATTTCACACACCTCCATTCTGTGACTTCACACACCTCCATTCTTTGACTTCACACACCTCCGTTTTGACTTCACACACTTCCAGTCTGGGACTTCACACACCTCCATTCTGTGACTTCACACACCACCATTGTTTGACTTCACACACCTCCGTTCTTTGACTTCACACACCTCCATTCCACGACATCACACAACTCCATTCTATGAGTTCAGAAACATCCATTCTATGAGTTCACACACCACAATTTTGTCTTCACACACCTCCATTCTATGACTTCACACACCTTCATTCTTAATTCAGAAACATCCATTCTATAACTTCACACACCTCCATTCTATGACTTCAAAAACCTCTATTCTGTGACTTCACGCACCTCCATTCTGAGTTCACACACCTCCATTCATTGACTTCACACATCTCCATTCTGACTTCACGCACCTCCATTTTATGACTTTACACACTTCCATTCTATGACTTCACACGCTTCTATTCTGTGACTTCACACACCTCCATTCTGTGACTTCACACACCTTCATTCTATGACTTCACACACCTCCATTCTGTGACTTCACACACCTCTATTCTATGATTTCACACATCCATTTTGACTTCACACACATAAAATATATGACTTCAAACACCTCAATTCTGTGACTTCACACACCTCCATTCTATGACTTCATACCCGTCCATTCTGTGACTTCCCACACCTCCATTCTATGACTTCACACACTTCCATTCTATGACTTCACACACGGCCATTCCGTCACTTCACACACCTGCATTGTGAGTTCACACACCTCCATTCTGTGACCTCACACACCTCCATTCTGCGATTTCACACACCTCAATTCTGAGATGTCACACCTCCATTCTATGAATTCACACACCTCCGTTCTGTGATTTCACACACCTCAATTCTATGACTTCACAGAACTCCATTCTGTGACTTCACACATCTCCATTCTGAGTTCACACACCTCCATTCTGTGACTTCACACACCTCCATTCTGTGACTTCACACACCTCCATTCTATGACTTCACACACCTCCATTCTGTGACTTCACAAACCTCTATTCTATGATTTCACACACCTCCATTCTATGACTTCACACACCTCCATTCTTTGACTTCACACACCTCCATTCTGTGACTTCACACACCTCCATTCTGTGACTTCACACAGCTCCATTCTGTGACTTCAAACACCTCAATTCTCCGACTTCACACACCTCCATTCTATGACTTCACACATCCATTTTGACTTCACACAACTCCAATATATAACTTCAAACACCTCAATTCTGTGACTTCACACACCTCAATTCTATGAATTCATACCCGTATTCTTTAACTTCACACACCTCCATTCTGTGAATTCACCCACCTCAATTCTGTGACTTCCCACACGTCCATTCTCCGACTTCACACCCCTCCAATTTGACTTCACATACCTCCATTCTATGACTTCACACACCTCCATTCTGTGACTTCACAAGCCTCCATTCTATGATTTCACACACCTCCATTTTATGACTTCACACACCTCCATTTTAGGACATCACACACCTCCATTTTGACTTCACACACCTCCATTCTGTGACTTCACACACCTCCATACTATGAATTCACACACTTCCATTGTGACGTCACACACCTCTATTCTATGAGTTCACACACCTCCATTCTATGACTTCACACACCTCCATTCTGACTTCACACACCTCCATTCTATGACTTCACAGAGCTCGAATCTGTGACTTCACTCACCTCCACTCTATGACTTCACACTCCTCCATTCTCTGACTTCCCACACCTCCTTTCTATGACTTCACCCAACTCTATTCTATGACTTCACACCTCCATTCTGACTTCACACACCTCCATTCTGTGACTTCACACACCTCCATTATATGATATCAAACACCTCCATTCTGTGACTTCACACACCTCCATTCTATGACTTCACACACCTCCATTCTGTGACTTCACACACCTCCATTCTATGACTTCACACACCTCTATTCTATGAGTTCACACACTCCATTCTTTGACTTCACACACCTCCATTTTGACTTCACACACCTACATTCTGTGACTTCACACACCTCCATTTGTGACTTCACACACCACCATTTGATTTCACACACCTCCATTCTGTGACTTCACACACCTCCATTCTTTGACTTCACACACCTCCGTTTTGACTTCACACACTTCCAGTCTGGGACTTCAAACACCTCCATTCTGTGACTTCACACACCACCATTGTTTGACTTCACACACCTCCGTTCTTTGACTTCACACACCTCCATTCCACGACATCACACAACTCCATTCTATGAGTTCAGAAACATCCATTCTATGAGTTCACACACCACAATTTTGTCTTCACACACCTCCATTCTATGACTTCACACACCTTCATTCTTAATTCAGAAACATCCATTCTATAACTTCACACACCTCCATTCTATGACTTCAAAAACCTCTATTCTGTGACTTCACGCACCTCCATTCTGAGTTCACACACCTCCATTCATTGACTTCACACACCTCCATTCTGACTTCACGCACCTCCATTTTATGACTTTACACACTTCCATTCTATGACATCACACGCCTCTATTCTGTGACTTCACACACCTCCATTCTGTGACTTCACACACCTTCATTCTATGACTTCACACACCTCCATTCTGTGACTTCACACACCTCTATTCTATGATTTCACACATCCATTTTGACTTCACACACATAAAATATATGACTTCAAACACCTCAATTCTGTGACTTCACACACCTCCATTCTATGACTTCATACCCGTCCATTCTGTGACTTCCCACACCTCCATTCTATGACTTCACACACCTCCATTCTGTGACTTCACCCACCTCCATTCTGTGACTTCACACACCTCTATTCTCTGACTTCACACCCCTCCAATTTAACTTCACATACCTCCATTCTATGACTTCACAAACCTCCATTCCATGATGTCACACAACTCCATTCTGTGACTTCACAAACCTCCATTCTATAATTTCACACACCTCCATTCTGTGACTTCACACACCTCCAGTTTATGACGTCAGACACCTCCATTTTGACTTCACACACCTCCATTATGTGACTTCACACACCTCCCTTCTGTGTCTTCACACACCTCCATTCTATGACTTCACACACCTTCATTCTGTGACTTCACACACCTCAATTCTATGACTTCACAAACTTCCATTCTATGATTTCACATACCTCCATGCTGTAACTTCTCACACCTCCATTCTGTGACTTCACACACCTCCATTCTGAGTTCACACACCTCCATTCTGTGACTTCACAAACCTCCATTCTATGATTTCACACAGCTCCATTCTATGACTTCACACAGCTCCATTTTATGACGTCACACACCTCCATTTTGACTTCTCATACCTCCATTCCCTGACTTCGCACACCTCCATTCTATGACTTCACACCCATCCTTTGTGACGTCACACACTTCCATTCTATGAGTTCACACACCTCCATTCTATGACTTCACACACCTCCATTCTGACTTCACACACCTCCATTCTATGACTTCACAGACCTCGAATATGTGACTTCACTCACCTCCACTCTAGGACTTCACACTCCTCCATTCTATGACTTTCCACATCTCTTTCTATGACTTCACTCTCCTCCATTTTATGACTTCACACACCTCCATTCTGTGACTTCACACACTTCCATTCTATGACCTCACACACCCTCATTCTGTGATTTCACACACCTACATTCTATGACTTCACACACCCATTTTGAATTCACACACCTCCAATATATGACTTCAAACACCTCAATTCTGTGACTTCCCACACCTCCATTCTATGACTTCATACCGTCCATTCTGTGACTTCACACACCTCCATTCTATTACTTCACACACTTCAATTCTATGACTTCACACACCACCATTCTGTGACTTTACACACCTCCATTCTGACTTCACACAACTCCATTCTGTGACGTCACACACCTCCATACTCTGACTTCCCACACCTCCATTCTGTGACTTCACACACCTCCATTCTGACTTCACACACATCCATTCTGTGACTTCACACACCTCCATTATATGACTTCACACACCTCCATTCTATGTCTTCACATACCTCCATTCTATGACTTCACACACCTCCATTCTGTGACTTCACACACCTCCATTATATGACTTCACACACCTTCATTCTTACTTCACAAACATACATTCTATGACTTCACACACATCCATTCTATGATTTCACACACCTACATTCTTTGACATCACACACCTCCATTCTGTGTTCACACACCTCAATTCTGTGACTTCACACACGTCCATTCTGACTTCACACACCTCCATTCTATGACTTCACACACCGCCATTTTTGACTTCACACACCTAAATTTTGAGTTGACACACCTCCATTCTGTGACTTCACACACCTCCATTCTGACCTCACACAGCTCCATTCTATGACTTCACACACCTCCATTCTTTGACGTCACACACCTCCCTTCGATGACTTCACACACCTTCATTCTTCTTTACAAACATCCATTCTATAACTTCACACACCTCCATTCTATGACTTTACACACCTCCATTCTGACTTCACACACCTCCATTCTATGACTTCTCACACCTCCATTCTGTGACTTCACACACCTCCATTCTATGACTTCTCACACCTCCATTTTAGGACGTCACACACCTCCATTTTGACTTCACACACTTCCATTCTGTGACTTCACACAGCTCCATTCTATGACTTCACACACTTCCATTGGGACATCACACACCTCCATTCTATGAGTTCACACACCTTCATTCGACTTCACACACCTCCATTCTATGACTTCACAGACCTCGAATCTGTGACTTCATTCACCTCCAATCTATGACTTCACACTCCTCCATTCCATGACTTCCCACACCTCCTTTCTATGACTTCACACCTCCATTCTGACTGCACACACCTCCATTATGTGACTTTCCACACCTCCATTATATGACGTCACACAACTCCGTTCTATGACTTCACACACCTCTATTCTATGACTTCACACACGTCCATTCTGTGACTTCACAAGCCTCCATTCTGTGACTTCCCACACCTCCATTCTCCGACTTCACACCCCTCCAATTTGACGTCACATACCTCCATTCTATGACTTCACACACCTCGATTCTGTGACTTCACAAACCTCCATTCTATGATTTAACACACCTCCAATCTATGACTTCACACACCTACATTTTATGACGTCACACACCTCCATTTTGACTTCACACACCTCCATTATATGACTTCACACACCTCCATTCTATGACTTCACTCATTTCCATTCTATGACTTTACACACCTTCATTCTGTGACTTCACAAACCTCCATTCTGAGTCACACACCTCCATTCTGTGACTTCACACACCTCCATTCTGTGACTTCACACACCTCCATTTTATGACTTCACACATCTCCATTCTGTGACTTCACACACCTCCATTCTATGACCTCACACACCCTCACTCTGTGATTACACACACCTCCATTCTATGAATTCACACATCCATTTTGAATTCACAGACCTCCAATATATGACTTCAAACACCTCAATTCTGTAACTTCACACACCTCCATTCTATGACTTAATACCGTCCATTCTGTAACCTCACACACCTCCATTCTATGACATCACACACTTCCATTCTAAAACTTCACACACTTCCATTCTATGACTTCACACACCTACATTCTGTGACTTTACACACCTCCATTCTGAGTTCACACACCTCCATTCTGTGACTTCACACACCTCCATTCTATGACTTCACACCTCCATTCTGACTTCACACACCTCCATTCTGTGACATCACACACCTCCATTCTATGACTTCACACACTTCCATTCTATGACTTCACACACCTCCATTGTGTGACTTCACACACTTACATTCTATGACTTCACACACCTCCATTTTATAACTTCACACACCTCCATTCTGTGACGTCACACACCTCCATTCTATGACCTCACACACCCTCTTCTATGATTTCACAGACCTCCATTCTATGACTTCAAACATCCATTTTGACTTCACACACCTCTAATATATGACTTCAAACACCTCAATTCTGTGATTTCACACACCTCCATTCTATGACTTCACACACTTACATTCTATGTTTTCACATACCTCCATGCTATGACTTCACACACCTCCATTCTGTGACTTCACACACATCCATTCTGAGTTCACACACCTCCATTCTGTGACTTCACAAACCTCCATTCTATGATTTCACACACCTCCATTCTATGACTTCACACACCTCCATTTTATGACGTCACACACCTCCATTTTGACTTCTCACACCTCCATTCTGTGACTTAACACCCCTCCATTCTATGACTTCACACACTTCCATTGTGACATCACACACCTCCATTCTATGAGTTCACACACCTCCATTCTATGACTTCACACACCTCCATTCTGACTTCACACACCTCCATTCTATGACTTCAGAGACCTCGAATATGTGACTTCACTCACCTCCACTCTATGACTTCTCACTCCACCATTCTATGACTTCCCACACCTCCTTTCTATGACTTCACCCACCTCCATTTTATGACTTCACACACCTCCATTCTGTGACTTCACACACCTCCATTCTATGACCTCACACACCCTCATTCTATGATTTCACACACCTCCGTTCTATGACTTCACACATACATTTTGAATTCAGACACCTCCAATATATGACTTCAAACACCTCAATTCTGTCACCTCACACACCTCCATTCTATGACCTCATACCCTCCATTCTGTGACTTCCCACACCTCCATTCTGTGACTTCACACACCTCCATTCTATGACTTCACACACCTCTCTTCTGACTTCACACAACTTCATTCTATGACTTCACACACCTCTATTCTGACTTCACACTCCTCCATTCTATGACTTCACACACCTCCATTCTGACTTCACACACCTCCATTCTATGACTTTGCACACCTCTATTCTGACTTCACACACCTCCATTCTGTGACTTCACACACCTCCCTTCGATGACTTCACACACCTACATTCTTTGACTTCACACACAACCATTTTGACTTCACACCTCCATTCTGTGACTTCACACACTTACATTTGTGACTTCTCACACCACCTTTTTGACTTCACACATCTCCATTCTGTGACTTCACACACCTCCATTCTGTGACTTCACACACCTCCATTCTGTGATTTCACACACCTCCCTTCTGTGACGTCACCCACCTCCATTCTATGACTTCACACACCTCCATTCTATGACTTTGCACACCTCTATTCTGACTTCACACACCTCCATTCTGTGACTTCACACACCTCCCTTCGATGACTTCACACACCTACATTCTTTGACTTCACACACAACCATTTTGACTTCACACCTCCATTCTGTGACTTCACACACTTACATTTGTGACTTCTCACACCACCTTTTTGACTTCACACATCTCCATTCTGTGACTTCACACACCTCCATTCTGTGACTTCACACACCTCCATTCTGTGATTTCAAACACCTCCCTTCCGTGACGTCACCCACCTCCATTCTATGACTTCACACACCTCCATTCTATGACTTCACACACTTCCATTCTATGACTTCACACACCTCCATTCTATGACTTCCCACACCTGCATTCTGACTTCACACACCTCCATTGTATGACTTCACACATCTTCTTTCTGTAACTTCCCACACTTCCAATGTTTGACTTCACAAACCTCCATTCCATGACTTCACACACCTCCATTCTATGAGTTCACACACCTCCATTCTTTGACTTCACACACCTCCATTTTGATTTCACACACCTACATTCTGTGACTTCACACACCTCCATTTGTGACTTCACACACCACCATTTTGATTTCACACACCAACACCCTGTGACTTCACACACCTCCATTCTTTGACTTCACACACCTCCGATTTGACTTCACACACTTCCATTCTGTGACTTCACACACCTCCATTCTGAGTTCACACACCTCCATTTTGTGACTTCACAAACCTCTATTCTATGATTTCACACACCTCCATTTTAGGACGTCACACACCTCCATTTTGACTTCACACAATTTCATTCTGTGACTTCACACGACTCCATTCTATGATTTCACATACCTTCATGCGATGACTTCACACACCTCCATTCTTTGACTTCACACACATCCATTCTGAGTTCACACACCTCCATTCTGTGACTTCCCAAACCTCTATTCTATGATTTCACACACCTCCATTCTATGACTTCACACACCTCCATTTTAGGACGTCACACACCTCCATTTTGACTTCACACACTTCCACTTTGTGACTTCACACACCTAAATTCTAGGACTTCACACACTTCCATTGTGACGTCAGACACCTCCATTCTATTGGTTCACACACCTACATTCTATGACTTCACACACCTTCATTCGACTTCACACACCTCCATTCTGACTTCACACACCTCCATTATGTGACTTCACACACCTCCATTATATGACGTCATACAACTCCGTTCTATGACTTCACACACCTCCATTCTATGACTTCACACACCTCCATTCTGTGACTTCACACACCTCCATTCTATGACATCACACAACTTCATTCTTACTTCACAAACATACATTCTATGACTTCACACACCTCCATTCTATGACTTCACACACCTCCATTCTTTGACTTCACACACCTCCATTCTGTGACTTCACACACCTCCATTCTGTGAAATCACACAGCTCCATTCTGTGACTTCACACACCTCCATTCTCCGACTTCACACCCCTCCATTCTATGACTTCACACATCCATTTTGACTTCACACACCTCCAATATATAACTTCAAACACTTCAATTCTGTGACTTCACAAACTTCCATTCTTTGACTTCACACACCTCCATTCTGTGACTTCACCCACCTCCATTCTGTGACTTCCCACACCTCCATTCTCCGACTTCACACCCCTCCAATTTGACTTCACATACCTCCATTCTATGACTTCACACACCTCCATTCTGTGACTTCACACACCTCCATACTGTGACTTCACAAACCTCCATTCTATGATTTCACACACCTCCAATCTATGACTTCATAGACCTACATTTTATGACGTCACACACCTCTATTTTAACTTCACACACCTCCATTATGTGACTCCACACACCTCGCTTCTGTGACTTCACACACCTCCATTCTAGGACTTCACACACCTTCATTGTATGACTTCGCACACCTCCATTCTATGACTTCACACTCTTCCATTCTATGATTTCACATACCTTCATACGATGACTTCACACACCGCCATTCCGTGACTTCACACACCTGCATTGTGAGTTCACACACCATTCTGTGACCTCACACACCTCCATTCTGCGATTTCACACACCTGCATTCTGAGATGTCACACCTCCATTCTATGAATTCACACACCTCCATTCTGTGATTTCACACACCTCAATTCTCTGACTTCACACAACTCCATTCTGTGACTTCACACATCTCCATTCTGAGTTCACACACCTCCATTCTGTGACTTTACACACCTCCATTCTGTGACTTCACACACCTCCATTCTATGACTTCACACACCTCCATTCTGTGACTTCACCTACCTCCATTCTATGACTTCACAAACCTCCATTCTGTGACTTCACTCACCTCCATTCTGTGACTTCACAAACCTCCATTCTATGATTTCACACACCTCCAATCTATGACTTCACACACCTCCATTTTATGACGTCACACACCTCCATTTTGACTTCTCACACCTCCATTATGGGACTTCACACACCTCTCTTCTGTGATTTCACACACCTCCATTCTATGACTTCACACACCTTCATTGTATGACTTCGCACACCTCCATTCTATGACTTCTCACACCTCCATTTTAGGACGTCACACACCTCCATTTTGACTTCACACACTTCCATTCTGTGACTTCACACAGCTCCATTCTATGACTTCACACACTTCCATTGGGACGTCACACACCTCCATTCTATGAGTTCACACACCTTCATTCGACTTCACACACCTCCATTCTATGACTTCACAGACCTCGAATCTGTGACTTCACTCACCTCCAATCTATGACTTCACACTCCTCCATTCTATGACTTCCCACACCTCCATTCTATGACTACACACCTCCATTCTGACTGCACACACCTCCATTATGAGACTTCACACACCTCCATTATATGACGTCACACATCTCCGTTCTATGACTTCACACACCTCTATTCTATGACTTCACACACCTCCATTCTGTGACTTCACACACCTCCATTCTATGACTTCACACACCTTCATTCTTACTTCACAAACATACATTCTATGACTTCACACACCTCCATTCTTTGACTTCACACACCGCCATTCTTTGACTTCACACACCTCCATTCTGGGACTTCACACACCTCCATTCTGTGACTTCATACAGCTCCATTCTGTGACTTCACACACCTCCATTCTCCGACTTCACACACCTCCATTCTATGACTTCACACATCCATTTTGACTTCACACAACTCCAATATTTAACTTCAAACACCTCAATCCTTGACTTCACACACCTCCATTCTATGAATTCATACCGGTCCATTCTGTGACTTCACACACCTCCATTCTTTAACTTCACACACCTCCATTCTGTGACTTCACCCACCTCCATTCTGTGACTTCCCACTCCTCCATTCTCCGACTTCACACCCCTCCAATTTGACTTCACATACCTCCATTCTATGACTTCACACACCTCCATTCTGTGACTTCACACACCTCCATTCTATGATTTCACACACCTCCAATCTAGGACTTCACACACCTACATTTTATGACGTCACACACCTCCATTTTGACTTCACACACCTCCATTATGTGACTCCACACACCTCCCTTCTGTGAGTTCACACACCTCCATTCTATGACTTCACACACTTCCATTCTATGACTTCACACACTGCCATTCCGTCACTTCACACACCTGCATTGTGAGTTCACACACCTCCATTCTGTGACCTCACACACCTCCATTCTGCGATTTCACACACCTCAATTCTGAGATGTCACACCTCCATTCTATGAATTCACACACCTCCGTTCTGTGATTTCACACACCTCAATTCTATGACTTCACAGAACTCCATTCTGTGACTTCACACATCTCCATTCTGAGTTCACACACCTCCATTCTGTGACTTCACACACCTCCATTCTGTGACTTCACACACCTCCATTCTATGACTTCACACACCTCCATTCTGTGACTTCACAAACCTCTATTCTATGATTTCACACACCTCCAATCTATGACTTCACACACCTCCATTTTATGATTTCACATACCTCCATGCTATGACTTCACACACCTCTATTCTGTGACTTCACACACCTCCATTCTATGACTTCACACACCTCCATTCTGTGACTTCACATACCTTCATTCTATGATTTCACACACCTCCATTCTATGACTTCACACACCTCCATTCTGTGACTTCAAACACCTCAATTCTCCGACTTCACACACCTCCATTCTATGACTTCACACATCCATTTTGACTTCACACAACTCCAATATATAACTTCAAACACCTCAATTCTGTGACTTCACACACCTCAATTCTATGAATTCATACCCGTCCATTCTGTGACTTCACACACCTCCATTCTTTAACTTCACACACCTCCATTCTGTGACTTCACCCACCTCAATTCTGTGACTTCCCACAACTCCATTCTCCGACTTCACACCCCTCCAATTTGACTTCACATACCTCCATTCTATGATTTCACACACCTCCAATCTATGACTTCACACACCTAAATTTTTGACGTCACACACCTCCATTTTGACTTCACATACCTCCATTCTATGACTTCACACACCTCCATTCTGTGACTTCACACACCTCCATTCTATGACTTCACACACTTCCATTCTATGACTTCACACACCGCCATTCCGTCACTTCACACACCTGCATTGTGAGTTCACACACCTCCATTCTGTGACCTCACACACCTCCATTCTGCGATTTCACACACCTCAATTCTGAGATGTCACACCTCCATTCTATGAATTCACACACCTCCGTTCTGTGATTTCACACACCTCAATTCTATGACTTCACAGAACTCCATTCTGTGACTTCACACACCTCCATTCTATGACTTCACACACCTTCATTCTTACTTCACAATCATACATTCTATGACTTCACACACCTCCATTCTTTGACTTCACACACCGCCATTCTTTGACTTCACACACCTCCATTCTGGGACTTCACACACCTCCATTCTGTGACTTCCCACAGCTCCATTCTGTGACTTCACACACCTCCATTCCCCGACTTCACACACCTCCATTCTATGACTTCACACATCCATTTTGACTTCACACAACTCCAATATATAACTTCAAACACCTCAATTCTTTGACTTCACACACCTCCATTCTATGAATTCATACCGGTCCATTCTGTGACTTCCCACACCTCCATTCTTTAACTTCACACACCTCCATTCTGTGACTTCACCCACCTCCATTCTGTGATTTCCCACACATCCATTCTCCGACTTCACACCCCTCCAATTTGACTTCACATACCTCCATTCTATGACTTCACACACCTCCATTCTGTGACTTCACAAACCTCCATTTTATGATTTCTCACACCTCCAATCTATGACTTCACACACCTACATTTTATGACGTTACACACCTCCATTTTGACTTCACACACCTCCATTATGTGACTCCACACACCTTCCTTCTGTGACTTCACACACCTCCATTCTATGACTTCACACACCGCCATTCCGTCACTTCACACACCTGCATTGTGAGTTCACACACCTCCATTCTGTGACCTCACACACTTCCATTCTGCGATTTCACACAACTCAATTCTGAGATGTCACACCTCCATTCTATGAATTCACACACCTCCATTCTGTGATTTCACACACCTCAATTCTATGACTTCACAGAACTCCATTCTGTGACTTCACACATCTACATTCTGAGTTCACACACCTCCATTCTGTGACTTCACACACCTCCATTCTGTGACTTCACACACCTCCATTCTATGACTTCACACACCTCCATTCTGTGATTTCACAAACCTCTATTCTATGATTTCACACACCTCCAATCTATGACTTCACACACCTCCATTTTATGCTTTCACATACCTCCATGCTATGACTTCACACACCTCTATTCTGTGACTTCACACACCTCCATTCTATGACTTCACACACCTGCATTCTGTGACTTCACATACCTTCATTCTATGATTTCACACACCTCCATTCTATGACTTCACACACCTCCATTCTTTGACTTCACACACCTCCATTCTGTGACTTCACACACCTCCATTCTGTGACTTCACACAGCTCCATTCTGTGACTTCAAACACCTCAATTCTCCGACTTCACACACCTCCATTCTATGACTTCACACATCCATTTTGACTTCACACAACTCACAATATATAACTTCAAACACCTCAATTCTTTGACTCCACACACCTCAATTCTATGAATTCATACCCGTCCATTCTGTGACTTCACACACCCCCATTCTTTAACTTCACACACCTCCATTCTGTGACTTCACCCACCTCAATTCTGTGACTTCCCACACCTCCATTCTCCGACTTCACACCCCTCCAATTTGACTTCACATACCTCCATTCTATGACTTCACACACCTCCATTCTGTGACTTCACAAGCCTCCATTCTATGATTTCACACACCTCCAATCTATGACTTCACACACCTAAATTTTTGACGTCACACACCTCCATTTTGACTTCACATACCTCCATTCTATGACTTCACACACCTCCATTCTGTGACTTCACACACCTCCATTCTATGACTTCACACACCTCAATTCTGTGACTTCACAAACCTTCATTCTATGATTTCACACACCTCCATTCTATGACTTCACACTCCTCCATTCTTTGACTTCACACACCTCCATTCTGTGACTTCACACACCTCCATTCTGTGACTTCACACAGCTCCATTCTGTGACTTCAAACACCTCAATTCTCTGACTTCACACACCTCCATTCTATGACTTCACACATCCATTTTGACTTCACACAACTCACAATATATAACTTCAAACACCTCAATTCTGTGACTTCACACACCTCAATTCTATGAATTCATACCCGTCCATTCTGTGACTTCACACACCTCCATTCTGACTTCACACACCTCCATTCTTTAACTTCACACACCTCCATTCTGTGACTTCACCCACCTCCATTCTGTGACTTCCCACTCCTCCATTCTCCGACTTCACACCCCTCCAATTTGACTTCACATACCTCCATTCTATGACTTCACACACCTCCATTCTGTGACTTCACACACCTCCATTCTATGATTTCACACACCTCCAATCTAGGACTTCACACACCTACATTTTATGACGTCACACACCTCCATTTTGACTTCACACACCTCCATTATGTGACTCCACACACCTCCCTTCTGTGAGTTCACACACCTCCATTCTATGACTTCACACACTTCCATTCTATGACTTCACACACTGCCATTCCGTCACTTCACACACCTGCATTGTGAGTTCACACACCTCCATTCTGTGACCTCACACACCTCCATTCTGCGATTTCACACACCTCAATTCTGAGATGTCACACCTCCATTCTATGAATTCACACACCTCCGTTCTGTGATTTCACACACCTCAATTCTATGACTTCACAGAACTCCATTCTGTGACTTCACACATCTCCATTCTGAGTTCACACACCTCCATTCTGTGACTTCACACACCTCCATTCTGTGACTTCACACACCTCCATTCTATGACTTCACACACCTCCATTCTGTGACTTCACAAACCTCTATTCTATGATTTCACACACCTCCAATCTATGACTTCACACACCTCCATTTTATGATTTCACATACCTCCATGCTATGACTTCACACACCTCTATTCTGTGACTTCACACACCTCCATTCTATGACTTCACACACCTCCATTCTGTGACTTCACATACCTTCATTCTATGATTTCACACACCTCCATTCTATGACTTCACACACCTCCATTCTGTGACTTCAAACACCTCAATTCTCCGACTTCACACACCTCCATTCTATGACTTCACACATCCATTTTGACTTCACACAACTCCAATATATAACTTCAAACACCTCAATTCTGTGACTTCACACACCTCAATTCTATGAATTCATACCCGTCCATTCTGTGACTTCACACACCTCCATTCTTTAACTTCACACACCTCCATTCTGTGACTTCACCCACCTCAATTCTGTGACTTCCCACAACTCCATTCTCTGACTTCACACCCCTCCAATTTGACTTCACATACCTCCATTCTATGATTTCACACACCTCCAATCTATGACTTCACACACCTAAATTTTTGACGTCACACACCTCCATTTTGACTTCACATACCTCCATTCTATGACTTCACACACCTCCATTCTGTGACTTCACACACCTCCATTCTATGACTTCACACACTTCCATTCTATGACTTCACACACCGCCATTCCGTCACTTCACACACCTGCATTGTGAGTTCACACACCTCCATTCTGTGACCTCACACACCTCCATTCTGCGATTTCACACACCTCAATTCTGAGATGTCACACCTCCATTCTATGAATTCACACACCTCCGTTCTGTGATTTCACACACCTCAATTCTATGACTTCACAGAACTCCATTCTGTGACTTCACACACCTCCATTCTATGACTTCACACACCTTCATTCTTACTTCACAAACATACATTCTATGACTTCACACACCTCCATTCTTTGACTTCACACACCGCCATTCTTTGACTTCACACACCTCCATTCTGGGACTTCACACACCTCCATTTTGTGACTTCACACAGCTCCATTCTGTGACTTCACACACCTCCATTCTTCGACTTCACACACCTCCATTCTATGACTTCACACATCCATTTTGACTTCACACAACTCCAATATATAACTTCAAACACCTCAATTCTTTGACTTCACACACCTCCATTCTATGAATTCATACCGGTCCATTCTGTGACTTCCCACACCTCCATTCTTTAACTTCACACACCTCCATTCTGTGACTTCACCCACCTCCATTCTGTGATTTCCCACACATCCATTCTCCGACTTCACACCCCTCCAATTTGACTTCACATACCTCCATTCTATGACTTCACACACCTCCATTCTGTGACTTCACAAACCTCCATTTTATGATTTCTCACACCTCCAATCTATGACTTCACACACCTACATTTTATGACGTTACACACCTCCATTTTGACTTCACACACCTCCATTATGTGACTCCACACACCTTCCTTCTGTGACTTCACACACCTCCATTCTATGACTTCACACACCGCCATTCCGTCACTTCACACACCTGCATTGTGAGTTCACACACCTCCATTCTGTGACCTCACACACTTCCATTCTGCGATTTCACACAACTCAATTCTGAGATGTCACACCTCCATTCTATGAATTCACACACCTCCATTCTGTGATTTCACACACCTCAATTCTATGACTTCACAGAACTCCATTCTGTGACTTCACACATCTACATTCTGAGTTCACACACCTCCATTCTGTGACTTCACACACCTCCATTCTGTGACTTCACACACCTCCATTCTATGACTTCACACACCTCCATTCTGTGATTTCACAAACCTCTATTCTATGATTTCACACACCTCCAATCTATGACTTCACACACCTCCATTTTATGCTTTCACATACCTCCATGCTATGACTTCACACACCTCTATTCTGTGACTTCACACACCTCCATTCTATGACTTCACACACCTGCATTCTGTGACTTCACATACCTTCATTCTATGATTTCACACACCTCCATTCTATGACTTCACACACCTCCATTCTTTGACTTCACACACCTCCATTCTGTGACTTCACACACCTCCATTCTGTGACTTCACACAGCTCCATTCTGTGACTTCAAACACCTCAATTCTCCGACTTCACACACCTCCATTCTATGACTTCACACATCCATTTTGACTTCACACAACTCACAATATATAACTTCAAACACCTCAATTCTTTGACTCCACACACCTCAATTCTATGAATTCATACCCGTCCATTCTGTGACTTCACACACCCCCATTCTTTAACTTCACACACCTCCATTCTGTGACTTCACCCACCTCAATTCTGTGACTTCCCACACCTCCATTCTCCGACTTCACACCCCTCCAATTTGACTTCACATACCTCCATTCTATGACTTCACACACCTCCATTCTGTGACTTCACAAGCCTCCATTCTATGATTTCACACACCTCCAATCTATGACTTCACACACCTAAATTTTTGACGTCACACACCTCCATTTTGACTTCACATACCTCCATTCTATGACTTCACACACCTCCATTCTGTGACTTCACACACCTCCATTCTATGACTTCACACACCTCAATTCTGTGACTTCACAAACCTTCATTCTATGATTTCACACACCTCCATTCTATGACTTCACACTCCTCCATTCTTTGACTTCACACACCTCCATTCTGTGACTTCACACACCTCCATTCTGTGACTTCACACAGCTCCATTCTGTGACTTCAAACACCTCAATTCTCTGACTTCACACACCTCCATTCTATGACTTCACACATCCATTTTGACTTCACACAACTCACAATATATAACTTCAAACACCTCAATTCTGTGACTTCACACACCTCAATTCTATGAATTCATACCCGTCCATTCTGTGACTTCACACACCTCCATTCTGACTTCACACACCTCCATTCTATGACTTCACAGACCTCGAATCTGTGACTTCACTCACCTCCACTATATGACTTCACACTCCTCCATTCTCTGACTTCCCACACCTCCTTTCTATGACTTCACCCACCTCTATTCTATGACTTCACACCTCCATTCTGACTTCACACACCTCCATTCTGTGACTTCACACACCTCCATTATATGATATCACACACCTCCATTCTGTGACTTCACACACCTCCATTCTAGGACTTCACACACCTCCATTCTGTGACTTCACACACCTCCATTCTATGACTTCACACACCTCTATTCTATGAGTTCACACACTCCATTCTTTGACTTCATATACCTCCATTTTGACTTCACACACCTACATTCTTTGACTTCACACACCTCCATTTGTGACTTCACACACCACCATTTTGATTTCACACACCTCCATTCTGTGACTTCACACACCTCCATTCTTTGACTTCACACACCTCCGTTTTGACTTCACACACTTCCAGTCTGGGACTTCACACACCTCCATTCTGTCACTTCACACACCACCATTGTTTGACTTCACACACCTCCGTTCTTTGACTTCACACACCTCCATTCCACGACATCACACAACTCCATTCTATGAGTTCAGAAACATCCATTCTATGAGTTCACACACCACAATTTTGTCTTCACACACCTCCATTCTATGACTTCACACACCTTCATTCTTAATTCAGAAACATCCATTCTATAACTTCACACACCTCCATTCTATGACTTCAAAAACCTCTATTCTGTGACTTCACGCACCTCCATTCTGAGTTCACACACCTCCATTCATTGACTTCACACACCTCCATTCTGACTTCACGCACCTCCATTCTATGACTTTACACACTTCCATTCTATGACTTCAGACGCCTCCATTCTGTGACTTCACACACCTCCATTCTGTGACTTCACACACCTTCATTCTATGACTTCACACACCTCCATTCTGTGACTTCAAACACCTCTATTCTATGATTTCACACATCCATTTTTACTTCACACACATAAAATATATGACTTCAAACACCTCAGTTCTGTGACTTCACACACCTCCATTCTATGACTTCATACCCGTCCATTCTGTGACTTCCCACACCTCCATTCTATGACTTCACACACCTCCATTCTGTGACTTCGCCCACCTCCATTCTGTGACTTCACACACCTCTATTCTCCGACTTCACACCCCTCCAATTTAACTTCACATACCTCCATTCTATGACTTCACAAACCTCCATTCCATGATGTCACACAACTCCATTCTGTGACTTCACAAACCTCCATTCTATAATTTCACACACCTCCATTCTGTGACTTCACACACCTCCAGTTTATGACGTCACACACCTCCATTTTGACTTCACACACCTCCATTATGTGACTTCACACACCTCCCTTCTGTGTCTTCAGACACCTCCATTCTATGACTTCACACACCTTCATTCTGTGACTTCACACACCTCAATTCTATGACTTCACACACTTCCATTCTATGATTTCACATAACTCCATGCTGTAACTTCTCACACCTCCATTCTGTGACTTCACACACCTCCATTCTGAGTTCACACACCTCCATTCTGTGACTTCACAAACCTCCATTCTATGATTTCACACACCTCCATTCTGAGTTCACACACCTCCATTCTGTGACTTCACAAACCTCCATTCTATGATTTCACACAGCTCCATTCTATGACTTCACACACCTCCATTCTATGACTTCACACCCATCCTTTGTGTCGTCACACACTTCCATTCTATGAGTTCACACACCTCCATTCTATGACTTCACACACCTCCATTCTGACTTCACACACCTCCATTCTATGACTTCACAGACCTCGAATATGTGACTTCACTCACCTCCAATCTAGGACTTCACACTCCTCCATTCTATGACTTCCCACATCTCTTTCTATGACTTCACCCTCCTCCATTTTATGACTTCACACACCTCCATTCTGTGACTTCACCCTCCTCCATTTTATGACTTCACACACCTCCATTCTATGACTTCACACACCCATTTTGACTTCACACACCTCCATTATGTGACTCCACACACCTTCCTTCTGTGACTTCACACACCTCCATTCTATGACTTCACACACCGCCATTCCGTCACTTCACACACCTGCATTGTGAGTTCACACACCTCCATTCTGTGACCTCACACACTTCCATTCTGCGATTTCACACAACTCAATTCTGAGATGTCACACCTCCATTCTATGAATTCACACACCTCCATTCTGTGATTTCACACACCTCAATTCTATGACTTCACAGAACTCCATTCTGTGACTTCACACATCTACATTCTGAGTTCACACACCTCCATTCTGTGACTTCACACACCTCCATTCTGTGACTTCACACACCTCCATTCTATGACTTCACACACCTCCATTCTGTGATTTCACAAACCTCTATTCTATGATTTCACACACCTCCAATCTATGACTTCACACACCTCCATTTTATGCTTTCACATACCTCCATGCTATGACTTCACACACCTCTATTCTGTGACTTCACACACCTCCATTCTATGACTTCACACACCTGCATTCTGTGACTTCACATACCTTCATTCTATGATTTCACACACCTCCATTCTATGACTTCACACACCTCCATTCTTTGACTTCACACACCTCCATTCTGTGACTTCACACACCTCCATTCTGTGACTTCACACAGCTCCATTCTGTGACTTCAAACACCTCAATTCTCCGACTTCACACACCTCCATTCTATGACTTCACACATCCATTTTGACTTCACACAACTCACAATATATAACTTCAAACACCTCAATTCTTTGACTCCACACACCTCAATTCTATGAATTCATACCCGTCCATTCTGTGACTTCACACACCCCCATTCTTTAACTTCACACACCTCCATTCTGTGACTTCACCCACCTCAATTCTGTGACTTCCCACACCTCCATTCTCCGACTTCACACCCCTCCAATTTGACTTCACATACCTCCATTCTATGACTTCACACACCTCCATTCTGTGACTTCACAAGCCTCCATTCTATGATTTCACACACCTCCAATCTATGACTTCACACACCTAAATTTTTGACGTCACACACCTCCATTTTGACTTCACATACCTCCATTCTATGACTTCACACACCTCCATTCTGTGACTTCACACACCTCCATTCTATGACTTCACACACCTCAATTCTGTGACTTCACAAACCTTCATTCTATGATTTCACACACCTCCATTCTATGACTTCACACTCCTCCATTCTTTGACTTCACACACCTCCATTCTGTGACTTCACACACCTCCATTCTGTGACTTCACACAGCTCCATTCTGTGACTTCAAACACCTCAATTCTCTGACTTCACACACCTCCATTCTATGACTTCACACATCCATTTTGACTTCACACAACTCACAATATATAACTTCAAACACCTCAATTCTGTGACTTCACACACCTCAATTCTATGAATTCATACCCGTCCATTCTGTGACTTCACACACCTCCATTCTGACTTCACACACCTCCATTCTATGACTTCACAGACCTCGAATCTGTGACTTCACTCACCTCCACTATATGACTTCACACTCCTCCATTCTCTGACTTCCCACACCTCCTTTCTATGACTTCACCCACCTCTATTCTATGACTTCACACCTCCATTCTGACTTCACACACCTCCATTCTGTGACTTCACACACCTCCATTATATGATATCACACACCTCCATTCTGTGACTTCACACACCTCCATTCTAGGACTTCACACACCTCCATTCTGTGACTTCACACACCTCCATTCTATGACTTCACACACCTCTATTCTATGAGTTCACACACTCCATTCTTTGACTTCACATACCTCCATTTTGACTTCACACACCTACATTCTTTGACTTCACACACCTCCATTTGTGACTTCACACACCACCATTTTGATTTCACACACCTCCATTCTGTGACTTCACACACCTCCATTCTTTGACTTCACACACCTCCGTTTTGACTTCACACACTTCCAGTCTGGGACTTCACACACCTCCATTCTGTCACTTCACACACCACCATTGTTTGACTTCACACACCTCCGTTCTTTGACTTCACACACCTCCATTCCACGACATCACACAACTCCATTCTATGAGTTCAGAAACATCCATTCTATGAGTTCACACACCACAATTTTGTCTTCACACACCTCCATTCTATGACTTCACACACCTTCATTCTTAATTCAGAAACATCCATTCTATAACTTCACACACCTCCATTCTATGACTTCAAAAACCTCTATTCTGTGACTTCACGCACCTCCATTCTGAGTTCACACACCTCCATTCATTGACTTCACACACCTCCATTCTGACTTCACGCACCTCCATTCTATGACTTTACACACTTCCATTCTATGACTTCAGACGCCTCCATTCTGTGACTTCACACACCTCCATTCTGTGACTTCACACACCTTCATTCTATGACTTCACACACCTCCATTCTGTGACTTCAAACACCTCTATTCTATGATTTCACACATCCATTTTTACTTCACACACATAAAATATATGACTTCAAACACCTCAGTTCTGTGACTTCACACACCTCCATTCTATGACTTCATACCCGTCCATTCTGTGACTTCCCACACCTCCATTCTATGACTTCACACACCTCCATTCTGTGACTTCGCCCACCTCCATTCTGTGACTTCACACACCTCTATTCTCCGACTTCACACCCCTCCAATTTAACTTCACATACCTCCATTCTATGACTTCACAAACCTCCATTCCATGATGTCACACAACTCCATTCTGTGACTTCACAAACCTCCATTCTATAATTTCACACACCTCCATTCTGTGACTTCACACACCTCCAGTTTATGACGTCACACACCTCCATTTTGACTTCACACACCTCCATTATGTGACTTCACACACCTCCCTTCTGTGTCTTCAGACACCTCCATTCTATGACTTCACACACCTTCATTCTGTGACTTCACACACCTCAATTCTATGACTTCACACACTTCCATTCTATGATTTCACATAACTCCATGCTGTAACTTCTCACACCTCCATTCTGTGACTTCACACACCTCCATTCTGAGTTCACACACCTCCATTCTGTGACTTCACAAACCTCCATTCTATGATTTCACACACCTCCATTCTGAGTTCACACACCTCCATTCTGTGACTTCACAAACCTCCATTCTATGATTTCACACAGCTCCATTCTATGACTTCACACACCTCCATTCTATGACTTCACACCCATCCTTTGTGTCGTCACACACTTCCATTCTATGAGTTCACACACCTCCATTCTATGACTTCACACACCTCCATTCTGACTTCACACACCTCCATTCTATGACTTCACAGACCTCGAATATGTGACTTCACTCACCTCCAATCTAGGACTTCACACTCCTCCATTCTATGACTTCCCACATCTCTTTCTATGACTTCACCCTCCTCCATTTTATGACTTCACACACCTCCATTCTGTGACTTCACCCTCCTCCATTTTATGACTTCACACACCTCCATTCTATGACTTCACACACCCATTTTGACTTCACACACCTCCAATATATGACTTCAAACACCTCAATTCTGTGACTTCCCAAACCTCCATTCTATGACTTCATACCGTCCATTCTGTGACTTCACACATCTCCATTCTATGACTTCACACACTTCAATTCTATGACTTCACACACCTCCATTCTGTGACTTTACACACCTCCATTCTGAATTCACACAACTCCATTCTGTGACGTCACACACCTCCATACTGTGACTTCCCACACCTCCATTCTGTGACTTCACACACCTCCATTCTGACTTCACACACATCCATTCTGTGACTTCACACACCTCCATTATATGACTTCACACACCTCCATTCTATGACTTCACACACCTTCATTCTTACTTCACAAACATACATTCTATGACTTCACACACCTCAATTCTGTGACTTCACAAACCTTCATTCTATGATTTCACACACCTCCATTCTATGACTTCACACTCCTCCATTCTTTGACTTCACACACCTCCATTCTGTGACTTCACACACCTCCATTCTGTGACTTCACACAGCTCCATTCTGTGACTTCAAACACCTCAATTCTCTGACTTCACACACCTCCATTCTATGACTTCACACATCCATTTTGACTTCACACAACTCACAATATATAACTTCAAACACCTCAATTCTGTGACTTCACACACCTCAATTCTATGAATTCATACCCGTCCATTCTGTGACTTCACACACCTCCATTCTGACTTCACACACCTCCATTCTATGACTTCACAGACCTCGAATCTGTGACTTCACTCACCTCCACTATATGACTTCACACTCCTCCATTCTCTGACTTCCCACACCTCCTTTCTATGACTTCACCCACCTCTATTCTATGACTTCACACCTCCATTCTGACTTCACACACCTCCATTCTGTGACTTCACACACCTCCATTATATGATATCACACACCTCCATTCTGTGACTTCACACACCTCCATTCTAGGACTTCACACACCTCCATTCTGTGACTTCACACACCTCCATTCTATGACTTCACACACCTCTATTCTATGAGTTCACACACTCCATTCTTTGACTTCACACACCTCCATTTTGACTTCACACACCTACATTCTTTGACTTCACACACCTCCATTTGTGACTTCACACACCACCATTTTGATTTCACACACCTCCATTCTGTGACTTCACACACCTCCATTCTTTGACTTCACACACCTCCGTTTTGACTTCACACACTTCCAGTCTGGGACTTCACACACCTCCATTCTGTCACTTCACACACCACCATTGTTTGACTTCACACACCTCCGTTCTTTGACTTCACACACCTCCATTCCACGACATCACACAACTCCATTCTATGAGTTCAGAAACATCCATTCTATGAGTTCACACACCACAATTTTGTCTTCACACACCTCCATTCTATGACTTCACACACCTTCATTCTTAATTCAGAAACATCCATTCTATAACTTCACACACCTCCATTCTATGACTTCAAAAACCTCTATTCTGTGACTTCACGCACCTCCATTCTGAGTTCACACACCTCAATCCTTGACTTCACACACCTCCATTCTATGAATTCATACCGGTCCATTCTGTGACTTCACACACCTCCATTCTTTAACTTCACACACCTCCATTCTGTGACTTCACCCACCTCCATTCTGTGACTTCCCACTCCTCCATTCTCTGACTTCACACCCCTCCAATTTGACTTCACATACCTCCATTCTATGACTTCACACACCTCCATTCTGTGACTTCACACACCTCCATTCTATGATTTCACACACCTCCAATCTAGGACTTCACACACCTACATTTTATGACGTCACACACCTCCATTTTGACTTCACACACCTCCATTATGTGACTCCACACACCTCCCTTCTGTGACTTCACACACCTCCATTCTATGACTTCACACACTTCCATTCTATGACTTCACACACTGCCATTCCGTCACTTCACACACCTGCATTGTGAGTTCACACACCTCCATTCTGTGACCTCACACACCTCCATTCTGCGATTTCACACACCTCAATTCTGAGATGTCACACCTCCATTCTATGAATTCACACACCTCCGTTCTGTGATTTCACACACCTCAATTCTATGACTTCACAGAACTCCATTCTGTGACTTCACACATCTCCATTCTGAGTTCACACACCTCCATTCTGTGACTTCACACACCTCCATTCTGTGACTTCACACACCTCCATTCTGTGACTTCACAAACCTCTATTCTATGATTTCACACACCTCCAATCTATGACTTCACACACCTCCATTTTATGATTTCACATACCTCCATGCTATGACTTCACACACCTCTATTCTGTGACTTCACACACCTCCATTCTATGACTTCACACACCTCCATTCTGTGACTTCACATACCTTCATTCTATGATTTCACACACCTCCATTCTATGACTTCACACACCTCCATTCTGTGACTTCAAACACCTCAATTCTCCGACTTCACACACCTCAATTCTATGACTTCACACACTTCCATTCTATGATTTCACATAACTCCATGCTGTAACTTCTCACACCTCCATTCTGTGACTTCACACACCTCCATTCTGAGTTCACACACCTCCATTCTGTGACTTCACAAACCTCCATTCTATGATTTCACACACCTCCATTCTGAGTTCACACACCTCCATTCTGTGACTTCACAAACCTCCATTCTATGATTTCACACAGCTCCATTCTATGACTTCACACACCTCCATTCTATGACTTCACACCCATCCTTTGTGTCGTCACACACTTCCATTCTATGAGTTCACACACCTCCATTCTATGACTTCACACACCTCCATTCTGACTTCACACACCTCCATTCTATGACTTCACAGACCTCGAATATGTGACTTCACTCACCTCCAATCTAGGACTTCACACTCCTCCATTCTATGACTTCCCACATCTCTTTCTATGACTTCACCCTCCTCCATTTTATGACTTCACACACCTCCATTCTGTGACTTCACCCTCCTCCATTTTATGACTTCACACACCTCCATTCTATGACTTCACACACCCATTTTGACTTCACACACCTCCAATATATGACTTCAAACACCTCAATTCTGTGACTTCCCAAACCTCCATTCTATGACTTCATACCGTCCATTCTGTGACTTCACACATCTCCATTCTATGACTTCACACACTTCAATTCTATGACTTCACACACCTCCATTCTGTGACTTTACACACCTCCATTCTGAATTCACACAACTCCATTCTGTGACGTCACACACCTCCATACTGTGACTTCCCACACCTCCATTCTGTGACTTCACACACCTCCATTCTGACTTCACACACATCCATTCTGTGACTTCACACACCTCCATTATATGACTTCACACACCTCCATTCTATGACTTCACACACCTTCATTCTTACTTCACAAACATACATTCTATGACTTCACACACCTCAATTCTGTGACTTCACAAACCTTCATTCTATGATTTCACACACCTCCATTCTATGACTTCACACTCCTCCATTCTTTGACTTCACACACCTCCATTCTGTGACTTCACACACCTCCATTCTGTGACTTCACACAGCTCCATTCTGTGACTTCAAACACCTCAATTCTCTGACTTCACACACCTCCATTCTATGACTTCACACATCCATTTTGACTTCACACAACTCACAATATATAACTTCAAACACCTCAATTCTGTGACTTCACACACCTCAATTCTATGAATTCATACCTGTCCATTCTGTGACTTCACACACCTCCATTCTGACTTCACACACCTCCATTCTATGACTTCACAGACCTCGAATCTGTGACTTCACTCACCTCCACTATATGACTTCACACTCCTCCATTCTCTGACTTCCCACACCTCCTTTCTATGACTTCACCCACCTCTATTCTATGACTTCACACCTCCATTCTGACTTCACACACCTCCATTCTGTGACTTCACACACCTCCATTATATGATATCACACACCTCCATTCTGTGACTTCACACACCTCCATTCTAGGACTTCACACACCTCCATTCTGTGACTTCACACACCTCCATTCTATGACTTCACACACCTCTATTCTATGAGTTCACACACTCCATTCTTTGACTTCACACACCTCCATTTTGACTTCACACACCTACATTCTTTGACTTCACACACCTCCATTTGTGACTTCACACACCACCATTTTGATTTCACACACCTCCATTCTGTGACTTCACACACCTCCATTCTTTGACTTCACACACCTCCGTTTTGACTTCACACACTTCCAGTCTGGGACTTCACACACCTCCATTCTGTGACTTCACACACCACCATTGTTTGACTTCACACACCTCCGTTCTTTGACTTCACACACCTCCATTCCACGACATCACACAACTCCATTCTATGAGTTCAGAAACATCCATTCTATGAGTTCACACACCACAATTTTGTCTTCACACACCTCCATTCTATGACTTCACACACCTTCATTCTTAATTCAGAAACATCCATTCTATAACTTCACACACCTCCATTCTATGACTTCAAAAACTTCTATTCTGTGACTTCACGCACCTCCATTCTGAGTTCACACACCTCAATCCTTGACTTCACACACCTCCATTCTATGAATTCATACCGGTCCATTCTGTGACTTCACACACCTCCATTCTTTAACTTCACACACCTCCATTCTGTGACTTCACCCACCTCCATTCTGTGACTTCCCACTCCTCCATTCTCCGACTTCACACCCCTCCAATTTGACTTCACATACCTCCATTCTATGACTTCACACACCTCCATTCTGTGACTTCACACACCTCCATTCTATGATTTCACACACCTCCAATCTAGGACTTCACACACCTACATTTTATGACGTCACACACCTCCATTTTGACTTCACACACCTCCATTATGTGACTCCACACACCTCCCTTCTGTGACTTCACACACCTCCATTCTATGACTTCACACACTTCCATTCTATGACTTCACACACTGCCATTCCGTCACTTCACACACCTGCATTGTGAGTTCACACACCTCCATTCTGTGACCTCACACACCTCCATTCTGCGATTTCACACACCTCAATTCTGAGATGTCACACCTCCATTCTATGAATTCACACACCTCCGTTCTGTGATTTCACACACCTCAATTCTATGACTTCACAGAACTCCATTCTGTGACTTCACACATCTCCATTCTGAGTTCACACACCTCCATTCTGTGACTTCACACACCTCCATTCTGTGACTTCACACACCTCCATTCTATGACTTCACACACCTCCATTCTGTGACTTCACAAACCTCTATTCTATGATTTCACACACCTCCAATCTATGACTTCACACACCTCCATTTTATGATTTCACATACCTCCATGCTATGACTTCACACACCTCTATTCTGTGACTTCACACACCTCCATTCTATGACTTCACACACCTCCATTCTGTGACTTCACATACCTTCCTTCTATGATTTCACACACCTCCATTCTATGACTTCACACACCTCCATTCTGTGACTTCAAACACCTCAATTCTCCGACTTCACACACCTCAATTCTATGACTTCACACACTTCCATTCTATGATTTCACATAACTCCATGCTGTAACTTCTCACACCTCCATTCTGTGACTTCAAACACCTCAATTCTCCGACTTCACACACCTCCATTCTATGACTTCACACATCCATTTTGACTTCACACAACTCCAATATATAACTTCAAACACCTCAATTCTGTGACTTCACACACCTCAATTCTATGAATTCATACCCGTCCATTCTGTGACTTCACACACCTCCATTCTTTAACTTCACACACCTCCATTCTGTGACTTCACCCACCTCAATTCTGTGACTTCCCACAACTCCATTCTCCGACTTCACACCCCGCCAATTTGACTTCACATACCTCCATTCTATGACTTCACACACCTCCATTCTGTGACATCACAAGCCTCCATTCTATGATTTCACACACCTCCAATCTATGACTTCACACACCTAAATTTTTGACGTCACACACCTCCATTTTGACTTCACATACCTCCATTCTATGACTTCACACACCTCCATTCTGTGACTTCACACACCTCCATTCTATGACTTCACACACTTCCATTCTATGACTTCACACACCGCCATTCCGTCACTTCACACACCTGCATTGTGAGTTCACACACCTCCATTTTGTGACCTCACACACCTCCATTCTGCGATTTCACACACCTCAATTCTGAGATGTCACACCTCCATTCTATGAATTCACACACCTCCGTTCTGTGATTTCACACACCTCAATTCTATGACTTCACAGAACTCCATTCTGTGACTTCACACACCTCCATTCTATGACTTCACACACCTTCATTCTTACTTCACAATCATACATTCTATGACTTCACACACCTCCATTCTTTGACTTCACACACCGCCATTCTTTGACTTCACACACCTCCATTCTGGGACTTCACACACCTCCATTCTGTGACTTCACACAGCTCCATTCTGTGACTTCACACACCTCCATTCTTCGACTTCACACACCTCCATTCTATGACTTCACACATCCATTTTGACTTCACACAACTCCAATATATAACTTCAAACACCTCAATTCTTTGACTTCACACACCTCCATTCTATGAATTCATACCGGTCCATTCTGTGACTTCCCACACCTCCATTCTTTAACTTCACACACCTCCATTCTGTGACTTCACCCACCTCCATTCTGTGATTTCCCACACATCCATTCTCCGACTTCACACCCCTCCAATTTGACTTCACATACCTCCATTCTATGACTTCACACACCTCCATTCTGTGACTTCACAAACCTCCATTTTATGATTTTTCACACCTCCAATCTATGACTTCACACACCTACATTTTATGACGTTACACACCTCCATTTTGACTTCACACACCTCCATTATGTGACTCCACACACCTTCCTTCTGTGACTTCACACACCTCCATTCTATGACTTCACACACTTCCATTCTATGACTTCACACACCGCCATTCCGTCACTTCACACACTTGCATTGTGAGTTCACACACCTCCATTCTGTGACCTCACACACTTCCATTCTGCGATTTCACACAACTCAATTCTGAGATGTCACACCTCCATTCTATGAATTCACACACCTCCATTCTGTGATTTCACACACCTCAATTCTATGACTTCACAGAACTCCATTCTGTGACTTCACACATCTACATTCTGAGTTCACACACCTCCATTCTGTGACTTCACACACCTCCATTCTGTGACTTCACACACCTCCATTCTATGACTTCACACACCTCCATTCTGTGATTTCACAAACCTCTATTCTATGATTTCACACACCTCCAATCTATGACTTCACACACCTCCATTTTATGCTTTCACATACCTCCATGCTATGACTTCACACACCTCTATTCTGTGACTTCACACACCTCCATTCTATGACTTCACACACCTGCATTCTGTGACTTCACATACCTTCATTCTATGATTTCACACACCTCCATTCTATGACTTCACACACCTCCATTCTTTGACTTCACACACCTCCATTCTGTGACTTCACACACCTCCATTCTGTGACTTCACACAGCTCCATTCTGTGACTTCAAACACCTCAATTCTCCGACTTCACACACCTCCATTCTATGACTTCACACATCCATTTTGACTTCACACAACTCACAATATATAACTTCAAACACCTCAATACTTTGACTCCACACACCTCAATTCTATGAATTCATACCCGTCCATTCTGTGACTTCACACACCCCCATTCTTTAACTTCACACACCTCCATTCTGTGACTTCACCCACCTCAATTCTGTGACTTCCCACACCTCCATTCTCCGACTTCACACCCCTCCAATTTGACTTCACATACCTCCATTCTATGACTTCACACACCTCCATTCTGTGACTTCACAAGCCTCCATTCTATGATTTCACACACCTCCAATCTATGACTTCACACACCTAAATTTTTGACGTCACACACCTCCATTTTGACTTCACATACCTCCATTCTATGACTTCACACACCTCCATTCTGTGACTTCACACACCTCCATTCTATGACTTCACACACCTCAATTCTGTGACTTCACAAACCTTCATTCTATGATTTCACACACCTCCATTCTATGACTTCACACTCCTCCATTCTTTGACTTCACACACCTCCATTCTGTGACTTCACACACCTCCATTCTGTGACTTCACACAGCTCCATTCTGTGACTTCAAACACCTCAATTCTCTGACTTCACACACCTCCATTCTATGACTTCACACATCCATTTTGACTTCACACAACTCACAATATATAACTTCAAACACCTCAATTCTGTGACTTCACACACCTCAATTCTATGAATTCATACCCGTCCATTCTGTGACTTCACACACCTCCATTCTGACTTCACACACCTCCATTCTATGACTTCACAGACCTCGAATCTGTGACTTCACTCACCTCCACTATATGACTTCACACTCCTCCATTCTCTGACTTCCCACACCTCCTTTCTATGACTTCACCCACCTCTATTCTATGACTTCACACCTCCATTCTGACTTCACACACCTCCATTCTGTGACTTCACACACCTCCATTATATGATATCACACACCTCCATTCTGTGACTTCACACACCTCCATTCTAGGACTTCACACACCTCCATTCTGTGACTTCACACACCTCCATTCTATGACTTCACACACCTCTATTCTATGAGTTCACACACTCCATTCTTTGACTTCACACACCTCCATTTTGACTTCACACACCTACATTCTTTGACTTCACACACCTCCATTTGTGACTTCACACACCACCATTTTGATTTCACACACCTCCATTCTGTGACTTCACACACCTCCATTCTTTGACTTCACACACCTCCGTTTTGACTTCACACACTTCCAGTCTGGGACTTCACACACCTCCATTCTGTGACTTCACACACCACCATTGTTTGACTTCACACACCTCCGTTCTTTGACTTCACACACCTCCATTCCACGACATCACACAACTCCATTCTATGAGTTCAGTAACATCCATTCTATGAGTTCACACACCACAATTTTGTCTTCACACACCTCCATTCTATGACTTCACACACCTTCATTCTTAATTCAGAAACATCCATTCTATAACTTCACACACCTCCATTCTATGACTTCAAAAACCTCTATTCTGTGACTTCACGCACCTCCATTCTGAGTTCACACACCTCCATTCATTGACTTCACACACCTCCATTCTGACTTCACGCACCTCCATTCTATGACTTTACACACTTCCATTCTATGACTTCAGACGCCTCCATTCTGTGACTTCACACACCTCCATTCTGTGACTTCACACACCTTCATTCTGTGACTTCACACACCTCCATTCTGTGACTTCAAACACCTCTATTCTATGATTTCACACATCCATTTTTACTTCACACACATAAAATATATGACTTCAAACACCTCAGTTCTGTGACTTCACACACCTCCATTCTATGACTTCATACCCGTCCATTCTGTGACTTCCCACACCTCCATTCTATGACTTCACACACCTCCATTCTGTGACTTCGCCCACCTCCATTCTGTGACTTCACACACCTCTATTCTCCGACTTCACACCCCTCCAATTTAACTTCACATACCTCCATTCTATGACTTCACAAACCTCCATTCCATGATGTCACACAAGTCCATTCTGTGACTTCACAAACCTCCATTCTATAATTTCACACACCTCCATTCTGTGACTTCACACACCTCCAGTTTATGACGTCACACACCTCCATTTTGACTTCACACACCTCCATTATGTGACTTCACACACCTCCCTTCTGTGTCTTCAGACACCTCCATTCTATGACTTCACACACCTTCATTCTGTGACTTCACACACCTCAATTCTATGACTTCACACACTTCCATTCTATGATTTCACATAACTCCATGCTGTAACTTCTCACACCTCCATTCTGTGACTTCACACACCTCCATTCTGAGTTCACACACCTCCATTCTGTGACTTCACAAACCTCCATTCTATGATTTCACACACCTCCATTCTGAGTTCACACACCTCCATTCTGTGACTTCACAAACCTCCATTCTATGATTTCACACAGCTCCATTCTATGACTTCACACACCTCAATTCTATGACTTCACACCCATCCTTTGTGTCGTCACACACTTCCATTCTATGAGTTCACACACCTCCATTCTATGACTTCACACACCTCCATTCTGACTTCACACACCTCCATTCTATGACTTCACAGACCTCGAATATGTGACTTCACTCACCTCCAATCTAGGACTTCACACTCCTCCATTCTATGATTTCCCACATCTCTTTCTATGACTTCACCCTACTCCATTTTATGACTTCACACACCTCCATTCTGTGACTTCACCCTCCTCCATTTTATGACTTCACACACCTCCATTCTATGACTTCACACACCCATTTTGACTTCACACACCTCCAATATATGACTTCAAACACCTCAATTCTGTGACTTCCCAAACCTCCATTCTATGACTTCATACCGTCCATTCTGTGACTTCACACATCTCCATTCTATGACTTCACACACTTCAATTCTATGACTTCACACACCTCCATTCTGTGACTTTACACACCTCCATTCTGAATTCACACAACTCCATTCTGTGACGTCACACACCTCCATACTGTGACTTCCCACACCTCCATTCTGTGACTTCACACACCTCCATTCTGACTTCACACACATCCATTCTGTGACTTCACACACCTCCATTATATGACTTCACACACCTCCATTCTATGACTTCACACACCTTCATTCTTACTTCACAAACATACATTCTATGACTTCACACACATCCATTCTATGATTTCACACACCTACATTCTTTGACTTCACACACCTCCATTCTGTATTCACACACCTCAATTCTGTGACTTCACACACGTCCATTCTGACTTCACACACTCCATTCTATGACTTCACACACCGCCATTTTTTGACTTCACACACCTAAATTTTGAGTTGACACACCTCCATTCTGTGACTTCACACACCTCCATTCTGACCTCACACAGCTCCATTCTATGACTTCACACACCTCCATTCTTTGACATCACACACCTCCATTCGATGACTTCACACACCTTCATTCTTACTTTACAAACATCCATTCTATAACTTCACACACCTCCATTCTATGACTTTACACACCTCCATTGTGTGACTTCACATACCTGCATTCTATGACTTCACACATCTCCATTCTGTGACTTCACACACCTCCATTCTACGACTTCACACACTTCCATTGTGACGTCACACACCTCCATTCTATGAGTTCACACACCTGCATTCTGACTTCACACACCTCCATTCTATGACTTCACACACCTCCATTCTGACTTCACACACCTCTATTCTATGACTTCGCACACCTCCATTCTGACATAACACACCTCCATTCTGTGACTTCACAGACCTCGAATCTGTGACTTCACTCACCTGCACTCTATGACTTTACACTCCTCCATTCCCACAACTCTTCTATGACTTCACACACCTTCATTTTTATTTCAGAAACATCCATTCTATGACTTCACACACCTCCACTCTATGACTTCACAAACCTCCATTCTATGACTTCACACACTTCCATTCTATGACTTCATAAACCTCCCTTTTATAATTTCACACACCTCCATTCTATGACCTCACACACCCTCATTCTTTGATTTCACACACCTCCATTCTATGATTTCACACATCCATTTCGACTTCACACACCTCTAATATATGACTTCAAACACCTCAATTCTGTGACTTCACACACCTGCATTCTATGACTTCATACCGTCCATCCTGTGACTTCAAACACCTCCATTCTATGACTTCACACAATTCCATTCTATCACTTCACACACCTCCATTTTATAACTTCACACACCTCCATACTGTGACTTCCCACACCTCCATTCTGTGACTTCACACACCTCCATTCTGACTTCACACACATCCATTCTGTGACTTCACACACCTCCATTATATGACTTCACACACCTCCATTCTATGTCTTCACACACCTCCATTCTATGACTTCACACACCTCCATTCTGTGACTTCACACACCTCCATTCTATGACTTCACACACCTTCATTCTTACTTCACAAACATACATTCTATGACTTCACACACATCCATTCTATGATTTCACACACCTACATTCTTTGACTTCACACACCTCCATTCTGTGTTCACACACCTCAATTCTGTGACTTCACACAGGTCCATTCTGACTTCACACACTCCATTCTATGACTTCACACACCGCCATTTTTTGACTTCACACACCTAAATTTTGAGTTGACACACCTCCATTCTGTGACTTCACACACCTCCATTCTGACCTCACACAGCTCCATTCTATGACTTCACACACCTCCATTCTTTGACGTCACACACCTCCATTCGATGACTTCACACACCTTCATTCTTACTTTACAAACATCCATTCTATAACTTCACACACCTCCATTCTATGACTTTACACACCTCCATTGTGTGACTTCACATACCTGCATTCTATGACTTCACACATCTCCATTCTGTGACTTCACACACCTCCATTCTACAACTTCACACACTTCCATTGTGACGTCACACACCTCCATTCTATGAGTTCACACACCTCCATTCTGACTTCACACACATCCATTCTGTGACTTCACACACCTCCATTCTATGACTTCACAAACCTCCATTCTGAGTTCACAGTCCTCCATTCTATGACTTTACACACCTCCATTCTATGACTTCACACACCTCCATTCTATGACTTCACACACCTCCATTCTGACTTCACACACCTCTATTCTATGACTTTGCACACCTGCATTCTGACATCACACACCTCCATTCTATGACTTCACAGACCTCGAATCTCTGACTTCACTCACCTGCACTCTATGACTTTACACTCCTCCATTCCCACAACACTTCTATGACTTCACACACCTTCATTTTTACTTCAGAAACATCCATTCTATGACTTCACACACCTCCACTCTATGACTTCACAAACCTTCATTCTATGACTTCACACACTTCCATTCTATGACTTCACACACCTCTATTCTGTGACTTCACACACCTCCATTGTGTGACTTCACACACCTCCATTCTATGACTTCACACACCTTCATTCTTACTTCACAAACATACATTCTATGACTTCACACACATCCATTCTATGATTTCACACACCTACATTCTTTGACTTCACACACCTCCATTCTGTGTTCACACACCTCAATTCTGTGACTTCGCACACGTCCATTCTGACTTCACACACCTCCATTCTATGACTTCACACACCGCCATTCTTTGACTTCACACACCTAAATTTTGATTTGACACACCTCCATTCTGTGACTTCACACAGCTCCATTCTGACTTCACACAGCTCCATTCTATGACTTCACACACCTCCATTCTTTGACGTCACACACCTCCAGTCGATGACTTCACACACCATCATTCTTACTTTACAAACATCCATTCTATAACTTCACACACCTCCATTCTATGACTTTACACACCTCCATTGTGTGAGTTGACATACCTGCATTCTGTGACTTCACACATCTCCATTCTGTGACTTCACACACCTCCATTCTATGACTTCACACACTTCAATTCTATGAATTCACACACCTCCATTCTGTGACTTTACACACCTCCATTCTGACTTCACACAACTCCATTCTGTGACGTCACACACCTCCATACTGTGACTTCCCACACCTCCATTCTGTGACTTCACACACCTCCATTCTGACTTCACACACATCCATTCTGTGACTTCACACACCTCCCTTATATGACTTCACACACCTCCATTCTATGTCTTCACACACCTCCATTCTATGACTTCACACACCTCCATTCTGTGACTTCACACACTTCCATTCTATGACTTCACACAACTTCATTCTTACTTCACAAACATACATTCTATGACTTCACACACATCCATTCTATGATTTCACACACCTACATTCTTTGACTTCACACACCTCCATTCTGTGTTCACACACCTCAATTCTGTGACTTCACACACGTCCATTCTGACTTCACACACCTCCATTCTATGACTTCACACACCGCCATTCTTTGACTTCACACACCAAAATTTTGAGTTGACACACCTCCATTCTGTGACTTCACACACCTCCATTCTGACCTCACACAGCTCCATTCTATGACTTCACACACCTCCATTCTTGATGTCACACACCTCCATTCGATGACTTCACACACCTTCATTCTTACTTTACAAACATCCATTCTATAACTTCACACACTTACATTCTATGACTTTACACACCTCCATTGTGTGACTTCACATACCTGCATTCTATGACTTCACACATCTCCATTCTGTGACTTCACACACCTCCATTCTACGACTTCACACACTTCCATTGTGCCGTCACACACCTCCATTCTATGAGTTCACACACCTGCATTCTGACTTAACACACCTCCATTCTATGACTTCACACACCTCCATTCTTACTTCACACACTTCTATTCTATGACTTCGCACACCTCCATTATGACATCACACACCTCCATTCTATGACTTGACAGACCTCGAATCTGTGACTTCCCTCACCTGCACTCTATGACTTTACACTCCTCCATTCCCACAACTCTTCTATGACTTCACACACCTTCATTTTTACTTCAGAAACATCCATTCTATGACTTCACACACCTCCACTCTATGACTTCACAAACCTCCATTCTATGACTTCACACACTTCCATTCTATGACTTCACACACCTCTATTCTGTGACTTCACACACCTCCATTGTGTGACTTCACACACTTCCATTCTATGACTTCATAAACCTCCCTTTTATAATTTCACACACCTCCATTCTATGACCTCACACACCCTCATTCTTTGATTTCACACACCTCCATTCTATGATTTCACACATCCATTTCGACTTCACACACCTGTAATATATGACTTCAAACACCTCAATTCTGTGACTTCACACACCTGCATTCTATGACTTCATACCGTCCATCCTGTGACTTCAAACACCTCCATTCTATGACTTCACACAATTCCATTCTATCACTTCACACACCTCCATTTTATAACTTCACACACCTCCATTATATGACTTCACACACCTCCATTCTGAGTTTACACACCACCATTCTATGACTTCACACACCTCCATTCTTTGACGTCATACATTTATTCTATGACTTCGCACAACTTCATTCTTACTTTACAAACATCCATTCAATAAATTCACACACCTCCATTTTATGACTTCAAACACCTCCATTCTATGACTTCACAAACTTCCATTGTGATGTCACTCACCTCCATTCTATGCGTTCACACACTTCCGTTCTGACTTCACACATCTACATTCTATGACTTCACATACCTCCATTCTGTATTCACACAGCTCCATTCTGTGACTTCACAAAACTCCATTCTATGATTTCACACACCTCCATACTATGACTTCACACAACTCCATCTATGACTTCACACACCTTCATTCTGACATCACACACCTCCATTCTATGACTTCACAGACCTCGAATCTGTGACTTCACTCACCTGCACTCTATGAATTCACAGTCCTCCATTCTATGGCTTTCCACACCTCCCTTCTATGACTTCACCACCTCCAATCTATGACTACACACCTCCATTCTGACTTCACACACCTTCATTCTGTGAATTTACACACCTCCATTCTATGTGTTCACACACCTCCATTCTATGACTTCACACACATTCATTCTTACTTCAGAAACATCAGTTCTATGACTTCACACAACTCCATTCCATGACTTCACAAACCTCCATTCTGTGAATTCACACACCTCCATTCTGAGTTCACACAACTCAATTCGGTGACTTCACACACCTCCATTCTGACTTCACAGACCTCCATTCTATGACTTCACACACTTCCATTCTTTGACTTCACACACCTCCATTCTGTGAGTTCACACACCTCCATTCTGTGTTTGCACACCTCCATTCTGTGACTTCACACACCTCCATTCTGTGACTTCACACACCTCCATTCTGTGACTTCACACACTTCCATTCTATGACTTCACACACTTCCATTCTATGACTTCACACAGCTCCATTCTGTGACTTCACACACCTCCATTATATGACCTCACACACCCTCATTCTATGGTTTCACACACCTCCATTCTGACTTCAAACACCTCCATTCTGTGACTTCACACACCTCCATTCGATGTCTTCACAGACCTCGAATCTGTGACTTCACTCACCTGCACTCTATGACTTCACACTCCTCCATTCTATGACTTTCCACACCTCTTTTCTATGACGTCACCATCTCCAATCTATGACTACACACCTCCATTCTGACTTCACACACCTTCATTCTGTGAATTCGCACACCTCCATTCTATGTGTCCACACACCTCCATTCTATGACTTCACACACCTTCATTCTTACTTCAGAAACATCAGTTCTATGACTTCACACAACTCCATTCTATGACTTCACAACCTCCATTCTGTGACTTCACACACTTACGTTTGTGACTTCTCACACCACCTTTTTGACTTCACACATCTCCATTCTGTGACTTCACACACCTCCAACCTGTGACTTCACACACCTCCATTCTGTGACTTCACACACCTCCATTCTGTGATTTCACACACCTCCCTTCCTTGACTTCACCCACCTCCATTCTATGACTTCACACACCTCCATTCTATGACATCACACACCACCATTCTATGACTTCAAACACCTCCATTCTATGACTTCCCACACATGCATTCTAACTTCACACACCTCCATTTATGACTTCAAACACCTTCATTCTGACATCACACACCTCCATTCTATGACTTCACAGACCTCGAATCTTTGACTTCACTCACCTGCACTCTATGACTTCACACTCCTCCATTCTATGACTTTCCACACCTCTTTTCTATGACTTCACCATCTCCAATCTATGACTACACACCTCCATTCTGACTTCACACACCTTCATTCTGTGAATTCGCACACCTCCATTCTATGTGTCCACACACCTCCATTCTATGACTTCACACACCTTCATTCTTACTTCAGAAACATCAGTTCTATGACTTCACACAACTCCATTCTATGACTTCACAACCTCCATTCTGTGACTTCACACACCTCCATTCTGAGTTCACACAACTCCATTCGGTGACTTCACACACCTCAAATCTGACTTCACAAACCTCCATTCTATGACTTCACACACTTCCATTCTATGACTTCACACTCTCCATTCTGTGACTTCACACACCTCCATTCTGTGTTCGCACACTTCCATTCTGTGACTTCACACACCTCCATTCTGTGACTTCACACACCTCCATTCTATGACTTCACACACCTCCATTATATGACCTCACACACCCTCATTCTATGGTTAGCACACACACAGACATTCTATGAATTTACACATCCATTTTGACTTCACACACCTCCAATATATGACTTCAAACACCTCAATTCTGTGACTTCACACACCTCCATTCTATGAGTTCATACCATCCATTCAGTGACTTCACACACCTCCATTCTATGACTTTACACACTTCCATTCTATGACTTCATACACCTCCATTCTGTGACTTTACCTACCTCCATTCTGAGTTCACACACCTCCATTCTGTGACTTCACACACCTCCATTCTATGACTTCACATACCTCTATTCTGACGTCTCACACCTCCATTCTATGACTTCACACACCTCCATTCTGACTTCACACACCTCCATTCTATGACTTCGCACACCTCTATTCTGACTTCACACACCTCCATTCTGTGACTTCACACACCTCCATTCGATGACTTCACACACCTACATTCTTTGACTTCACACACAACCATTTTGTCTTCACACCTCCATTCTGTGACTTCACACACTTACATTTGTGACTTCTCACACCACCTTTTTGACTTCACACATCTCCATTCTATGACATCACACACCTCCATTCTATGACTTCACACACTTCCACTCTATGACTTCACACACCACCATTCTATGACTTCAAACACCTCCATTCTATGACTTCCCACACATGCATTCTAACTTCACACACCTCCATCTATGACTTCACACACCTTCATTCTGACATCACACACCTCCATTCTATGACTTCACAGACCTCGAATCTGTGACTTCACTCACCTGCACTCTATGACTTCACACTCCTCCATTCTATGACTTTCCACACCTCTTTTCTATGACTTCACCACCTCCAATCTATGACTACACAACTCCATTCTGACTTCACACACCTTCATTCTGTGAATTCGCACACCTGCATTCTATGTGTTCACACACCTCCATTCTATGACTTCACACACCTTCATTCTTACTTCAGAAACATCAGTTCTATGACTTCACACAACTCCATTCTATGACTTCACAAACCTCCATTCTGTGAATTCACACACCTCCATTCTGAGTTCACACAACTCCATTCGGTGACTTCACACACCTCCATTCTGACTTCACACACCTCCATTCTATGACTTCACACAATTCCATTCTATGACTTCACACACCTCCATTCTGTGACTTCACACACCTCCATTCTGTGTTCGCACACTTCAATTCTGTGACTTCACACACCTCCATTCTGTGACTTCACACACCTCCATTATGTGACTTCACACACTTCCATTCTATGACTTCACACACCTCCATTCTATGACTTCACACACCTCCATTCTGTGACTTCACACACCTCCATTATATGACCTCACACACCCTCATTCTATGGTTTCACACACCTCCATTCTATGAATTCACACATCCATTTTGACTTCACACACCTCCAATATATGACTTCAATCACCTCAATTCTGTGACTTCACACCTCCATTCTATGAGTTCAAACCATCCATTCTGTGACTTCACACACCTCCATTCTATGACTTCACACCCTTCCATTCTATGACTTCATACACCTCCATTCTGTGACTTTACATACCTCCATTCTGAGTACACACACCTCCATTCTATGACTTCACACACCTCCATTCTGACTTCACACACCTCCATTCTATGACTTTGCACACCTATATTCTGACTTCACACACCTCCATTCTGTGACTTCACACACCTCCATTCGATGACTTCACACACCTACATTCTTTGACTTCACACACAACCATTTTGACTTCACACCTCCATTCTGTGACTTCACACACTAACATTTGTGAATTCTCACACCACCTTTTTGACTTCACACATCTCCATTCTGTGACTTCACACACCTCCATTCTGTGACTTCACACACCTCCATTCTGTGACTTCACACACCTCCATTCTGTGATTTCACATACCTCCCTTCCGTGACTTCACCCACCTCCATTCTATGACTTCACACACCTCCATTCTATGACATCACACACCTCCATTCTACGACTTCACACACCTCCATGCTATAACTTCCTACAGATGCATTCTGACTTCACACACCTCCATTGTATGTCTTCACACATCTTGTTTCTGTAACTTCCCACACTTCCAATGTTTGACTTCACAAACCACCATTCCATGACTTCACACACCTCCATTCTATGATTTCACACACCTCCATTCTTTGACTTCACACACCTCCATTTTGACTTCACACACCTACATTCTGTGACTTCACACACCTCCATTTGTGACTTCACACACCACCATTTTGATTTCACACACCACCATTCAGTGACTTCACACACCTCCATTCTTTGACTTCACACACCTCCGTTTTGACTTCACACACTTCCATTCTGTGACTTCACACACCTCCATTCTGTGACTTCACACACCACCATTGTTTGACCTCACACACCTCCATTCTTTGACTTCACACACCTCCATTCTATGACTTCACACACCAACATTCTATGACTTAACACACTTCCATTCTATGATTTCACACATCCATTTTGACTTCACACACCTAAAATATATGACTTCATACCCGTCCATTCTGTGACTTCACATACCTCCATTCTATGACTTCACAAACCTCCATTCTGTGACTTCACACACCTCCATTCTATGATTTCTCACACCTCAATTCTATGACTTCACACACCTCCAGTTTATGACGTCACACACCTCTATTTTGACTTCACACACCTCCATTATGTGACTTCACACACATCCCTTCTGTGATTTCACACACCTCCATTCTATGACTTCACACACCTTCATTCTTGACTTCACACACCTCCATTCTATGACTTCACACACTTCCATTCTATGATTTCACATACCTCCATGCTATGACTTCACACACCTCCATTCTGTGACTTCATACACCTCCATTCTGAGTTCACACACCTCCACTCTGTGACTTCACAAACCTCCATTCTATGATTTCACACACCTCCATTCTATGACTTCACACACCTCCATTTTATGACGTCACACACCTCCATTTTGGCTTCTCACACCTCCATTCTGTCACTTCACACACCTCCATTCTATGACTTCACACACTTCCTTTGTTACGTCACACACCTCCATTCTATGTGTTTACAAACCTCAATTCGATGACTTCACGCACCTCCATTCTGACTTCACACACCTCCATTCTATGACTTCACAGACCTTGAATATGTGACTTCACTCACCTCCACTCTAATACTTCACACTCCTCCAATCTATGACTTCCCACACCTCCTTTCTATGACTTCACCCACCTTCATTTTATGAATTCACACACCTCCATTCTGTGATTTCACACACCTCCATTCTATGACTTCACACATCCATTTTGACTTCAAACACCTCCAATATATGACTTCAAACACTTCAATTCTGTGACTTCACACACCTCCATTCTATGAGTTCATACCTTCCATTCTGTGACTTCACAGACCTCCATTCTATGACTTCACACACTTCCATTCTATGACTTCACACACCTCCATTCTGTGACTTTACACACCTCCATTCTGACTTCACACACCTCCATTCTGTGACGTCACATCCCTCCATTCTGTGACTTCCCACACCTCCATTTTGTGACTTCACACACCTCCATTCTATGATTGCACACACCTCCATTCTATGACTTCACCCACCTCCATTCTATGACTTCACACCTCCATACTGACGTCACACACCTCCATTCTGTCACTTCACACACCTCCATTATATGACTTAACACACCTCCATTCTATGACTTCACACACCTCCATTCTATGACTTCACACACCTCCATGCTGTCACTTCACACACCTCCATTCTATGACTTCACACACCTTCTTCTTACTTCACAAACATACATTCTATGACTTCACACACCTCCATTCTATGACTTCACACACCTCCATTCTGTGACTTCACACACCTCCATTCTGACTTCACAGAGCTCCATTCTATGACTTCACACACCTCCATTCTTACTTTACAAACATCCATTCTATAACTTCACACACCTCCATTCTATGACTTTACACACCTCCATTCTGTGACTTCACATACCTCCATTCTATGACTTCACACACCTCCATTCTGTGACTTCACACACCTCCATTCTATGAATTCACACACTTCCATTGTGACGTCACGCACCTCCATTCTATGAGTTCACACACCTCCATTCTGAATTCACACAGCTCCATTCTGTGACCTCACAAAACTCCATTCTATGGTTTCACACACCTCCATACTATGACTTCACACAACTCCATCTATGACTTCACACACCTCCATTCTGACATCACACACCTGTATTCTATGACTTTGCACACCTCCATTCTGACACCACACAACTGCATTCTATGAATTCACAGACCTCGAATCTGTGACTTCACTCACCTGCACTCTAGGACTTCACACTCCTCCATTCTATGACTTACCACACCTCCTTTCTATGACGTCACCCACCTCCAATCTATGACTACCCACCTCCATTCTGACTTCACAAACCTCCATTCTCTCACTTCACACACCTCCATTCTATGACTTCACACACCTTCATTTTTCCTTCAGAAACATCCATTCTATGACTTCACACACCTCCATTCTATGACTTCACACACTTCCATTCTATGACTTCACACACCTCCATTTTATAACTTCACACACCTTCATTCTGTGACTTCACACACCTCCATTCTATGACCTCACACACCTTCATTCTATGATTTCACAGACCTCCATTCTATGACTTCAAACATCCATTTTTACTTCACACACCTCTAATATATGATTTCAAACACCTCAATTCTGTGATTTCACACTCCTCCATTCTATGACTTCACACACTTCCATTCTATGATTTCACATACCTCCATGCTATGACTTCACACACCTCCATTCTGTGACTTCACACACCCCATTCTGAGTTCACACACCTCCATTCTGTGACTTCACAAACCTCCATTCTATGATTTCACACACCAACATTCTATGACTTCACACACCTCCATTTTATGACGTCACACACCTCCATTTTGACTTCTCACACCTCCATTCTGTGACTTCAGACACCTCCATTCTATGACTTCACACACTTCCATTGTGACATCACACACCTCCATTTTATGAGTTCACAAACCTCCATTCTATGACTTCACACACCTCCATTCTGACTTCACACATCTCCATTCTATGACTTCACAGACCTCGAATATGTGACTTCACTTACCTCCACTCTATGATTTCACACTCCTCCATTCTATGACTTCCCACACCTCCTTTCTATGACTTCCCCCACCTCCATTTTATGACTTCACACACCTCCATTCTGTGACTTCACACACCTCCATTCTATGACTTCGCACACCTATATTCTGACTTCACACACCTCCATTCTGTGACTTCACACACCTCCATTCGATGACTTCACACACCTACATTCTTTGACTTCACACACAACCATTTTGACTTCACACCTCCATTCTGTGACTTCACACACTAACATTTGTGAATTCTCACACCACCTTTTTGACTTCACACATCTCCATTCTGTGACTTCACACACCTCCATTCTGTGACTTCACACACCTCCATTCTGTGACTTCACACACCTCCATTCTGTGATTTCACATACCTCCCTTCCGTGACTTCACCCACCTCCAATCTATGACTTCACACACCTCCATTCTATGACATCACACACCTCCATTCTATGACTTCACACACCTCCATGCTATGACTTCCTACAGATGCATTCTGACTTCACACACCTCCATTGTATGTCTACACATATTTTGTTTCTGTAACTTCCCACACTTCCAATGTTTGACTTCACAAACCACCATTCCATGACTTCACACACCTCCATTCTATGATTTCACACACCTCCATTCTTTGACTTCACACACCTCCATTTTGACTTCACACACCTACATTCTGTGACTTCACACACCTCCATTTGTGACTTCACACACCACCATTTTGATTTCACACACCACCATTCAGTGACTTCACACACCTCCATTCTTTGACTTCACACACCTCCGTTTTGACTTCACACACTTCCATTCTGTGACTTCACACACCTCCATTCTGTGACTTCACACACCACCATTGTTTGACTTCACACACCTCCATTCTTTGACTTCACACACCTCCATTCTATGACTTCACACACCAACATTCTATGACTTAACACACTTCCATTCTATGATTTCACACATCCATTTTGACTTCACACACCTAAAATGTATGACTTCATACCCGTCCATTCTGTGACTTCACATACCTCCATTCTATGACTTCACAAACCTCCATTCTGTGACTTCACACACCTCCATTCTATGATTTCTCACACCTCAATTCTATGACTTCACACACCTCCAGTTTATGACGTCACACACCTCTATTTTGACTTCACACACCTCCATTATGTGACTTCACACACATCCCTTCGGTGATTTCACACACCTCCATTCTATGACTTCACACACCTTCATTCTTGACTTCACACACCTCCATTCTATGACTTCACACACTTCCATTCTATGATTTCACATACCTCCATGCTATGACTTCACACACCTCCACTCTGTGACTTCACAAACCTCCATTCTATGATTTCACACACCTCCATTCTATGACTTCACACACCTCCATTTTATGACGTCACACACCTCCATTTTGGCTTCTCACACCTCCATTCTGTCACTTCACACACCTCCATTCTATGACTTCACACACTTCCTTTGTTACGTCACACACCTCCATTCTATGTGTTTACAAACCTCAATTCGATGACTTCACGCACCTCCATTCTGACTTCACACACCTCCATTCTATGACTTCACAGACCTTGAATATGTGACTTCACTCACCTCCACTCTAATACTTCACACTCCTCCAATCTATGACTTCCCACACCTCCTTTCTATGACTTCACCCACCTTCATTTTATGAATTCACACACCTCCATTCTGTGATTTCACACACCTCCATTCTATGACTTCACACATCCATTTTGACTTCAAACACCTATAATATATGACTTCAAACACTTCAATTCTGTGACTTCACACACCTCCATTCTATGAGTTCATACCTTCCATTCTGTGACTTCACAGACCTCCATTCTATGACTTCACACACTTCCATTCTATGACTTCACACACCTCCATTCTGTGACTTTACACACCTCCATTCTGACTTCACACACCTCCATTCTGTGACGTCACATCCCTCCATTCTGTGACTTCCCACACCTCCATTATGTGACTTCACACACCTCCATTATATGACTTAACACACCTCCATTCTATGACTTCACACACCTCCATTCTATGACTTCACACACCTCCATTCTGTGACTTCACACACCTCCATTCTGACTTCACAGAGCTCCATTCTATGACTTCACACACCTCCATTCTTACTTTACAAACATCCATTCTATAACTTCACACACCTCCATTCTATGACTTTACACACCTCCATTCTGTGACTTCACATACCTCCATTCTATGACTTCACACACCTCCATTCTGTGACTTCACACACCTCCATTCTATGAATTCACACACTTCCATTGTGACGTCACGCACCTCCATTCTATGAGTTCACACACCTCCATTCTGAATTCACACAGCTCCATTCTGTGACCTCACAAAACTCCATTCTATGGTTTCACACACCTCCATACTATGACTTCACACAACTCCATCTATGACTTCACACACCTCCATTCTGACATCACACACCTGTATTCTATGACTTTGCACACCTCCATTCTGACATCACACAACTCCATTCTATGAATTCACAGACCTCGAATCTGTGACTTCACTCACCTGCACTCTAGGACTTCACACTCCTCCATTCTATGACTTACCACACCTCCTTTCTATGACGTCACCCACCTCCAATCTATGACTACCCACCTCCATTCTGACTTCACAAACCTCCATTCTCTCACTTCACACACCTCCATTCTATGACTTCACACACCTTCATTTTTCCTTCAGAAACATCCATTCTATGACTTCACACACCTCCATTCTATGACTTCACACACTTCCATTCTATGACTTCACACACCTCCATTTTATAACTTCACACACCTTCATTCTGTGACTTCACACACCTCCATTCTATGACCTCACACACCTTCATTCTATGATTTCACAGACCTCCATTCTATGACTTCAAACATCCATTTTTACTTCACACACCTCTAATATATGATTTCAAACACCTCAATTCTGTGATTTCACACTCCTCCATTCTATGACTTCACACACTTCCATTCTATGATTTCACATACCTCCATGCTATGACTTCACACACCTCCATTCTGTGACTTCACACACCTCCATTCAGAGTTCACACACCTCCATTCTGAATTCACACAGCTCCATTCTGTGACCTCACAAAACTCCATTCTATGGTTTCACACACCTCCATACTATGACTTCACACAACTCCATCTATGACTTCACACACCTCCATTCTGACATCACACACCTGTATTCTATGACTTTGCACACCTCCATTCTGACATCACACAACTCGATTCTATGAATTCACAGACCTCGAATCTGTGACTTCACTCACCTGCACTCTAGGACTTCACACTCCTCCATTCTATGACTTACCACACCTCCTTTCTATGACGTCACCCACCTCCAATCTATGACTACCCACCTCCATTCTGACTTCACAAACCTCCATTCTCTCACTTCACACACCTCCATTCTATGACTTCACACACCTTCATTTTTCCTTCAGAAACATCCATTCTATGACTTCACACACCTCCATTCTATGACTTCACACACTTCCATTCTATGACTTCACACACCTCCATTTTATAACTTCACACACCTTCATTCTGTGACTTCACACACCTCCATTCTATGACCTCACACACCTTCATTCTATGATTTCACAGACCTCCATTCTATGACTTCAAACATCCATTTTTACTTCACACACCTCTAATATATGATTTCAAACACCTCAAATCTGTGATTTCACACTCCTCCATTCTATGACTTCACACATTTCCATTCTATGATTTCACATACCTCCATGCTATGACTTCACACACCTCCATTCTGTGACTTCACACACCTCCATTCTGAGTTCACACACCTCCATTCTGTGACTTCACAAACCTCCATTCTATGATTTCACACACCAACATTCTATGACTTCACACACCTCCATTTTATGACGTCACACACCTCCATTTTGACTTCTCACACCTCCATTCTGTGACTTCAGACACCTCCATTCTATGACTTCACACACTTCCATTGTGACATCACACACCTCCATTTTATGAGTTCACAAACCTCCATTCTATGACTTCACACACCTCCATTCTGACTTCACACATCTCCATTCTATGACTTCACAGACCTCGAATATGTGACTTCACTCACCTCCACTCTATGATTTCACACTCCTCCATTCTATGACTTCCCACACCTCCTTTCTATGACTTCCCCCACCTCCATTTTATGACTTCACACACCTCCATTCTGTGACTTCACACACCTCCATTCTATGACCTCACAGTCCCTCATTGTATGATTTCACACAACTCCATTCTATGACTTCACACATCCATTTTGACTTCACACATCGCCAATATATGACTTCAAACACCTCAATTCTATGACTTCACACACCTCCATTCTATGACCTCATACCGTCCATTCTGTGACTCCACACACCTCCATTCTATGACTTCACACACTTCCATTCTATGACTTCACACACCTCCATTCTGAGTTCACACACCTCCATTCTGTGACTTCACACACCTCCATTCTGTGACTTCACACACCTCCATTGTATGTCTTCACACATCTTGTTTCTGTAACTTCCCAAACTTCCAATGTTTGACTTCACAAACCACCATTCCATGACTTCACACACCTCTATTCTATGAGTTCACACACCTCCATTCTTTGACTTCACACACCTCCATTTTGACTTCACACTCCTACATTCTGTGACTTCACACACCTCCATTTGTGACTTCACACACCACCATTTTGATTTCACACACCACCATTCAGTGACTTCACACACCTCCATTCTTTGACTTCACACACCTCCGTTTTGACTTCACAAACTTCCATTCTGTGACTTCACACACCACCATTGTTAGACTTCACACACCTCCATTCTTTGACTTCACACACCTCCCTTCTATTAGTTCACAAACATCCATTCTATGAGTTCAACACCAAAATTTTGTCTTCACACACCTCCATTCTATTACTTCACACACCTTCATTCTTAATTCAGAAACATCCATTCTATGACTTCACACACCTCATTTCTATGACTTCGCAAACCTCCATTCTGTGACTTCACACACCTCCATTCTGACTTCACACACCTCCATTCCATGACTTCACACACTTCCATTCTATGACTTCACACACCTCCATTCTGTGACTTCACACACCTCCATTTTGTGACTTCACACACCTCCATTCTATGACTTCACACACCAACATTCTATGACTTAACACACCTCCATTCTATGATTTCACACATCCATTTTGACTTCACACACCTAAAATATGTGACTTCATACCCGTCCATTCTGTGACTTCACATACCTCCATTCTATGATTTCACAAACCACCATTCTGTGACTTCACACACCTCCATTCTGTGACTTCACAAACCTCCATTCTATGATTTCTCACACCTCAATTCTATGACTTCACACACCTCCAGTTTATGACGTCACACACCTCTATTTTGACTTCACACACCTCCATTATGTGACTTCACACACATCCCTTCTGTGACTTCACACACCTCCATTCTATGACTTCACACACCTTCATTCTGTGACTTCACTCACCTCCATTCTATGACTTCACACACTTCCATTCTATGATTTCACATACCTCCATGCTATGACTTCACACACCTCCATTCTGTGACTTCACACACCTCCATTCTATGACCTCACACACCTTCATTCTATGATTTCACAGACCTCCATTCTATGACTTCAAACATCCATTTTTACTTCACACACCTCTAATATATGATTTCAAACACCTCAAATCTGTGATTTCACACTCCTCCATTCTATGACTTCACACACTTCCATTCTATGATTTCACATACCTCCATGCTATGACTTCACACACCTCCATTCTGTGACTTCACACACCTCCATTCTGAGTTCACACACCTCCATTCTGTGACTTCACAAACCTCCATTCTATGATTTCACACACCAACATTCTATGACTTCACACACCTCCATTTTATGACGTCACACACCTCCATTTTGACTTCTCACACCTCCATTCTGTGACTTCAGACACCTCCATTCTATGACTTCACACACTTCCATTGTGACATCACACACCTCCATTTTATGAGTTCACAAACCTCCATTCTATGACTTCACACACCTCCATTCTGACTTCACACATCTCCATTCTATGACTTCACAGACCTCGAATATGTGACTTCACTCACCTCCACTCTATGATTTCACACTCCTCCATTCTATGACTTCCCACACCTCCTTTCTATGACTTCCCCCACCTCCATTTTATGACTTCACACACCTCCATTCTGTGACTTCACACACCTCCATTCTATGACCTCACAGTCCCTCATTGTATGATTTCACACAACTCCATTCTATGACTTCACACATCCATTTTGACTTCACACATCGCCAATATATGACTTCAAACACCTCAATTCTATGACTTCACACACCTCCATTCTATGACCTCATACCGTCCATTCTGTGACTCCACACACCTCCATTCTATGACTTCACACACTTCCATTCTATGACTTCACACACCTCCATTCTGAGTTCACACACCTCCATTCTGTGACTTCACACACCTCCATTCTGTGACTTCACACACCTCCATTGTATGTCTTCACACATCTTGTTTCTGTAACTTCCCAAACTTCCAATGTTTGACTTCACAAACCACCATTCCATGACTTCACACACCTCTATTCTATGAGTTCACACACCTCCATTCTTTGACTTCACACACCTCCATTTTGACTTCACACTCCTACATTCTGTGACTTCACACACCTCCATTTGTGACTTCACACACCACCATTTTGATTTCACACACCACCATTCAGTGACTTCACACACCTCCATTCTTTGACTTCACACACCTCCGTTTTGACTTCACAAACTTCCATTCTGTGACTTCACACACCACCATTGTTAGACTTCACACACCTCCATTCTTTGACTTCACACACCTCCCTTCTATTAGTTCACAAACATCCATTCTATGAGTTCAACACCAAAATTTTGTCTTCACACACCTCCATTCTATTACTTCACACACCTTCATTCTTAATTCAGAAACATCCATTCTATGACTTCACACACCTCATTTCTATGACTTCGCAAACCTCCATTCTGTGACTTCACACACCTCCATTCTGACTTCACACACCTCCATTCCATGACTTCACACACTTCCATTCTATGACTTCACACACCTCCATTCTGTGACTTCACACACCTCCATTTTGTGACTTCACACACCTCCATTCTATGACTTCACACACCAACATTCTATGACTTAACACACCTCCATTCTATGATTTCACACATCCATTTTGACTTCACACACCTAAAATATGTGACTTCATACCCGTCCATTCTGTGACTTCACATACCTCCATTCTATGATTTCACAAACCACCATTCTGTGACTTCACACACCTCCATTCTGTGACTTCACAAACCTCCATTCTATGATTTCTCACACCTCAATTCTATGACTTCACACACCTCCAGTTTATGACGTCACACACCTCTATTTTGACTTCACACACCTCCATTATGTGACTTCACACACATCCCTTCTGTGACTTCACACACCTCCATTCTATGACTTCACACACCTTCATTCTGTGACTTCACTCACCTCCATTCTATGACTTCACACACTTCCATTCTATGATTTCACATACCTCCATGCTATGACTTCACACACCTCCATTCTGTGACTTCACACACCTCCATTCTATGACCTCACACACCTTCATTCTATGATTTCACAGACCTCCATTCTATGACTTCAAACATCCATTTTTACTTCACACACCTCTAATATATGATTTCAAACACCTCAAATCTGTGATTTCACACTCCTCCATTCTATGACTTCACACACTTCCATTCTATGATTTCACATACCTCCATGCTATGACTTCACACACCTCCATTCTGTGACTTCACACACCTCCATTCTGAGTTCACACACCTCCATTCTGTGACTTCACAAACCTCCATTCTATGATTTCACACACCAACATTCTATGACTTCACACACCTCCATTTTATGACGTCACACACCTCCATTTTGACTTCTCACACCTCCATTCTGTGACTTCAGACACCTCCATTCTATGACTTCACACACTTCCATTGTGACATCACACACCTCCATTTTATGAGTTCACAAACCTCCATTCTATGACTTCACACACCTCCATTCTGACTTCACACATCTCCATTCTATGACTTCACAGACCTCGAATATGTGACTTCACTCACCTCCACTCTATGATTTCACACTCCTCCATTCTATGACTTCCCACACCTCCTTTCTATGACTTCCCCCACCTCCATTTTATGACTTCACACACCTCCATTCTGTGACTTCACACACCTCCATTCTATGACCTCACAGTCCCTCATTGTATGATTTCACACAACTCCATTCTATGACTTCACACATCCATTTTGACTTCACACATCGCCAATATATGACTTCAAACACCTCAATTCTATGACTTCACACACCTCCATTCTACGACCTCATACCGTCCATTCTGTGACTCCACACACCTCCATTCTATGACTTCACACACTTCCATTCTATGACTTCACACACCTCCATTCTGAGTTCACACACCTCCATTCTGTGACTTCACACACCTCCATTCTGTGACTTCACACACCTCCATTGTATGTCTTCACACATCTTGTTTCTGTAACTTCCCAAACTTCCAATGTTTGACTTCACAAACCACCATTCCATGACTTCACACACCTCTATTCTATGAGTTCACACACCTCCATTCTTTGACTTCACACACCTCCATTTTGACTTCACACTCCTACATTCTGTGACTTCACACACCTCCATTTGTGACTTCACACACCACCATTTTGATTTCACACACCACCATTCAGTGACTTCACACACCTCCATTCTTTGACTTCACACACCTCCGTTTTGACTTCACAAACTTCCATTCTGTGACTTCACACACCACCATTGTTAGACTTCACACACCTCCATTCTTTGACTTCACACACCTCCCTTCTATTAGTTCACAAACATCCATTCTATGAGTTCAACACCAAAATTTTGTCTTCACACACCTCCATTCTATTACTTCACACACCTTCATTCTTAATTCAGAAACATCCATTCTATGACTTCACACACCTCATTTCTATGACTTCGCAAACCTCCATTCTGTGACTTCACACACCTCCATTCTGACTTCACACACCTCCATTCCATGACTTCACACACTTCCATTCTATGACTTCACACACCTCCATTTTGTGACTTCACACACCTCCATTCTATGACTTCACACACCAACATTCTATGACTTAACACACCTCCATTCTATGATTTCACACATCCATTTTGACTTCACACACCTAAAATATGTGACTTCATACCCGTCCATTCTGTGACTTCACATACCTCCATTCTATGATTTCACAAACCACCATTCTGTGACTTCACACACCTCCATTCTGTGACTTCACAAACCTCCATTCTATGATTTCTCACACCTCAATTCTATGACTTCACACACCTCCAGTTTATGACGTCACACACCTCTATTTTGACTTCACACACCTCCATTATGTGACTTCACACACATCCCTTCTGTGACTTCACACACCTCCATTCTATGACTTCACACACCTTCATTCTGTGACTTCACTCACCTCCATTCTATGACTTCACACACTTCTATTCTATGATTTCACATACCTCCATGCTATGACTTCACACACCTCCATTCTGTGACTTCACACACCTCCATTCTGAGTTCACACACCTCCACTCTGTGACTTCACAAACCTCCATTCTATGATTTCACACACCTCCATTCTATGACTTCACACACCTCCATTTTATGACGTCACACACCTCCATTTTGGCTTCTCACACCTCCATTCTGTGACTTCACACACCTCCATTCTATGACTTCACACATTTCTTTTGTTACGTCACACACCTCCATCCTATGTGTTTACACACCTCCATTCGATGACTTCACACACCTCTATTCTGACTTCACACACCTCCATTCTATGACTTCAGAGACCTTGAATATGTGACTTCACTCACCTCCACTCTAATAATTCACACTCCTCCAATCTATGACTTCCCACACCTCCTTTCTATGACTTCACCAACCTCCATTTTATGACTTCACACACCTCCATTCTGTGACTTCACACACCTCCATTCTATGACCTCAAACACCCTCATTCTATGATTTCACACACCTCCATTCTATGACTTCACACATCCATTTTGACTTCACACACCTCCAATATATGATTTCAAACATCTCAATTCTGTGACTTCACACACCTCCATTCTATGAGTTCATACCTTCCATTCTGTGACTTCACAGACCTCCATTCTATGACTTCACACACTTCCATTCTATGACTTCACACACCTCCATTCTGTGACTTTACACACCTCCATTCTGACTTCACACACCTCCATTCTGTGACGTCACATCCCTCCATTCTGTGACTTCCCACACCTCCATTATGTGACTTCACACACCTCCATTCTATGATTGCACACACCTCCATTCTATGACTTCACCCACCTCCATTCTATGACTTCACAGGTCCATTCTGACTTCACACACCTCCATTCTGTCACTTCACACACCTCCATTATATGACTTCACACACCTCCATTCTATGACTTCACACACCTCCATTCTATGACTTCACACACCTCCATGCTGTGACTTCACACACCTCCATTCTATGACTTCAAACACCTTCTTCTTACTTCACAAACATACATTCTATGACTTCACACACCTCCATTCTATGACTTCACACACCTCCATACTGTGACTTCACACACCTCCATTCTGACTTCACAGAGCTCCATTCTATGACTTCACACACCTCTATTCTTACTTTACAAACATCCACTCTATAACTTCGCACACCTCCATTCTATGACTTTACACACCTTCATTCTGTGACTTCACATACCTCCATTCTATGACTTCACACACCTCCTTTCTGTGACTTCACACACCTCCATTCTATGAATTCACACACTTCCATTGTGACGTCACGCACCTCCATTCTATGAGTTCACACAACTCCATTCTGACTTCACACACCTCCATTCTGTTACTTCACACACCTCCATTCTGAATTCACACAGCTCCATTCTGTGACCTCACAAATCTCCATTCTATGGTTTCACACACCTCCATACTATGACTTCACACAACTCCATCTATGACTTCACACACCTCCATTCTGACATCACACACCTGTATTCTATGACTTTGCACACCTCCATTCTGACATCACACACCTCCATTCTATGACTTCACAGACCTCGAATCTGTGACTTCACTCACCTGCACTCTAGGACTTCACACTCCTCCATTCTATGACTTACCACACCTCCTTTCTATGACGTCACCCACCTCCAATCTATGACTACCCACCTCCATTCTGACTTCACAAACCTCCATTCTCTCACTTCACACACCTCCATTCTATGACTTCACACACCTTCATTTTTCCTTCAGAAACATCCATTCTATGACTTCACACACCTCCATTCTATGACTTCACACACTTCCATTCTATGACTTCACACACCTCCATTTTATAACTTCACACACCTTCATTCTGTGACTTCACACACCTCCATTCTATGACCTCACACACCTTCATTCTATGATTTCACAGACCTCCATTCTATGACTTCAAACATCCATTTTTACTTCACACACCTCTAATATATGATTTCAAACACCTCAATTCTGTGATTGCACACTCCTCCATTCTATGACTTCACACACTTCCATTCTATGATTTCACATACCTCCATGCTATGACTTCACACACCTCCATTCTGTGACTTCACACACCTCCATTCTATGACTTCACACACCTTAATTTTTCCTTCAGAAACATCCATTCTATGACTTCACACACCTCCATTCTATGACTTCACACACTTCCATTCTATGACTTCACACACCTCCATTTTATAACTTCACACACTTCCATTCTGTGACTTCACACACCTCCATTCTATGACCTAACACACCCTCATTCTATGATTTCACAGACCTCCATTCTATGACTTCAAACATCCATTTTTACTTCACACACCTCTAATATATGACTTCAAACACCTCAATTCTGTGATTTCACACACCTCCATTCTATGACTTCACACACTTCCATTCTATGATTTCACATACCTCCATGCTATGACTTCACACACCTCCATTCTGTGACTTCACACACCTCCATTCTGAGTTCACACACCTCCATTCTGTGACTTCACAAACCTCCATTCTATGATTTCACACACCTCCATTCTATGACTTCAAACACCTTCATTTTATGACGTCAAACACCTCCATTTTGACTTCTCACACCTCCATTCTGTGACTTCACACACCTCCATTCTATGACTTCACACACTTCCATTGTGACATCACACACCTCCATTTTATGAGTTCACAAACCTCCATTCTATGACTTCACACACCTCCATTCTGACTTCACACATCTCCATTCTATGACTTCACAGACCTCTAATATGTGACTTCACTCACCTCCACTCTATGATTTCACACTCCTCCATTCTATGACTTCCCACACCTCCTTTCTATAACTTCCCCCACCTCCATTTTATGACTTCACACACCTCCATTCTGTGACTTCACACACCTCCATTCTATGACCTCACACTCCCTCATTGTATGATTTCACACAACTCCATTCTATGACTTCACACATCCATTTTGACTTCACACACCTCCAATATATGACTTCAAACACCTCAATTCTGTCACTTCACACACCTCCATTCTATGACCTCATACCCTCCATTCTGTGACTCCACACACCTCCATTCTATGACTTCACACACCTCCATTCTATGACTTCTCTATGACTTCCCACACCTGCATTCTGACTTCACACACCTCCATTCTATGACTTCACACATCTTCTTTCTGTAACTTCCCACACTTCCAATATTTCACTTCACAAACCTCCATTCCATGACTTCACACACCTCCATTCTATGAGTTCACACACCTCCATTCTTTGACTTCACACACCTCCATTTTGACTTCAAACACCTACATTCTGTGACTTCACACACCTCCATTTTTGACTTCACACACCACCATTTTGATTTCACACACCTCCATTCTGTGACTTCACACACCTCGATTCTATTAGTTCACACACCTCCAGTCTGTGACTTCACACACCTCCATTCTTTGAGTTCACACACCTCCGTTTTGACTTCACACACTTCCATTCTGTGACTTCACACACCTCCATTCTGTGACTTCACACACCACCATTGTTTGACTTCAAACACCTACATTCTGTGACTTCACACACCTCCATTCGGAGTTCACACACTTGCATTCGGTGACTTCACACACCTCCATTCTGACTTCACACACCTCAATTCTATGACTTCACACACCTCCATTCTGTGACTTCACACACCTCGATTCTATTAGTTCACACACATCCATTCTATGAGTTCACACACCACAATTTTGTCTTCACACACCTCCATTCTATGACTTCGCAAACCTCCATTCTGTGACTTCACACACCTCCATTCGGTGTTCACACACCCCCATTCGGTGACTTCACACACCTCCATTCTGACTTCACATACCTCCATTCTATGACTTCACACACTTCCATTCTGTGACTTCACACACCTACATTCTGTGACTTCACACAACTCCATTCTGACTTCACACAGCTCCATTCTATGACTTCACACACCTCCATTCTTACTTTACAAACATCCATTCTATAACTTCACACACCTCCATTCTATGACTTTACACACCTCCATTCTGTGACTTCGCATACCTCCATTCTATGACTTCACACATCTCCATTCTGTGACTTCACACACCTCCATTCTGTGACTTTACACACCTCCATTCTGTGACTTCAAACACCTCCATTCTATGAGTTCACACACCTCCATTCTACGACTTCACACACCTCCATTCTGACTTCACACATCTCCATTCTATGACTTCACAGACCTCGAATATGTGACTTCAATCACCTCCACTCTATGACTTCACACTCCTCCATTCTATGACTTCCCACATCTCCTTTCTATGACTTCCCCCACCTCCATTTTATGACTTCACACACCTCCATTCTGTGACTTCACACACCTCCATTCTATGACCTCACACTCCCTCATTGTATGATTTCACACAACTCCATTCTATGACTTCACACATCCATTTTGACTTCACACACCTCCAATATATGACTTCAAACACCTCAATTCTGTCACTTCACACACCTCCATTCTATGACCTCATACCCTCCATTCTGTGACTCCACACACCTCCATTCTATGACTTCACACACCTCCATTCTATGACTTCCCACACCTGCATTCTGACTTCACACACCTCCATTCTATGACTTCACACATCTTCTTTCTGTAACTTCCCACACTTCCAATATTTCACTTCACAAACCTCCATTCCATGACTTCACACACCTCCATTCTATGAGTTCACACACCTCCATTCTTTGACTTCACACACCTCCATTTTGACTTCAAACACCTACATTCTGTGACTTCACACACCTCCATTTGTGACTTCACACACCACCATTTTGATTTCACACACCTCCATTCTGTGACTTCACACACCTCGATTTTATTAGTTCACACACCTCCAGTCTGTGACTTCACACACCTCCATTCTTTGAGTTCACACACCTCCGTTTTGACTTCACACACTTCCATTCTGTGACTTCACACACCTCCATTCTGTGACTTCACACACCACCATTTTTTGACTTCAAACACCTACATTCTGTGACTTCACACACCTCCATTCGGAGTTCACACACCTGCATTCGGTGACTTCACACACCTCCATTCTGACTTCACACACCTCAATTCTATGACTTCACACACCTCCATTCTGTGACTTCACACACCTCGATTCTATTAGTTCACACACATCCATTCTATGAGTTCACACACCACAATTTTGTCTTCACACACCTCCATTCTATGACTTCGCAAACCTCCATTCTGTGACTTCACACACCTCCATTCGGTGTTCACACACCCCCATTCGGTGACTTCACACACCTCCATTCTGACTTCACACACCTCCATTCTATGACTTCACACACTTCCATTCTGTGACTTCACACACCTACATTCTGTGACTTCACACACCTCCATTCTGACTTCACACAGCTCCATTCTATGACTTCACACACCTCCATTCTTACTTTACAAACATCCATTCTATAACTTCACACACCTCCATTCTATGATTTTACACACCTCCATTCTGTGACTTCACATACCTCCATTCTATGACTTCACACATCTCCATTCTGTGACTTCACACACCTCCATTCTGTGACTTTACACACCTCCATTCTGTGACTTCAAACACCTCCATTCTATGAGTTCACACACCTCCATTCTACGACTTCACACACCTCCATTCTGACTTCACACACCTCCATTCTATGACTTCACAGACCTCGAATATGTGACTTCAATCACCTCCACTCTATGACTTCACACTCCTCCATTCTATGACTTCCCACACCTCCTTTCTATGACTTCACCCACCTCCATTTTATCACTTCACACACCTGCATTCTGTGACTTCACACACCACCATTTTTTGACTTCAAACACCTCCATTCTGTGACTTCACGCACCTCCATTCGGAGTTCACACACCCGCATTCTGTGACTTCACACACCTCCATTCTGACTTCACACACCTCAATTCTATGACTTCACACACTTCCATTCTGTGACTTCACACACCTCCATTCTCTGACTTCACACACCTCCATTCTGTGACTTCACACACCTCCATTCTGACTTCACACAGCTCCATTCTATTACTTCACACACATCCATTCTTTGAGTTCACACACCTCCGTTTTGACTTCACACACTTCCATTCTGTGACTTCACACACGTCCATTCTGTGACTTCACACACCACCATTGTTGACTTCAAACACCTACATTCTGTGACTTCACACACCTCCATTCGGAGTTCACACACCTGCATTCGGTGACTTCACACACCTCATTCTGACTTCACACACCTCAATTCTATGACTTCACACACCTCCATTCTGTGACTTCACACACCACCATTTTTTGACTTCAATCACCTCCATTCTGTGACTTCACACACCTCCATTCGGAGTTCACACACCTGCCTTCTGTGACTTCACACACCTCCATTCTGACTTCACACACCTCAATTCTATGACTTCACACACTTCCATTCTGTGACTTCACACACCTCAATTCTGTGACTTCACACGCCTCCATTCTGTGACTTCACACACCTCCATTCTGACTTCACACAGCTCCATTCTATGACTTCACACACCTCCATTCTTACTTTACAAACATCCATTCTATCACTTCACACAACTCCATTCTATGACTTTACACACCTCCATTCTGTGACTTCACACACCTCCATTCTATTACTTCACACACCTCCATTCTGAATTCACACAGCTCCATTCTGTGACTTCACAAAACTCCATTCTATGGTTTCACACACCTCCATACTGCGACTTCACACAACTCCATCTATGACTTCACACACCTCCATTCTGACATCACACACCTCTATTGTATGACTTTGCACACCTCCATTCTGACATCAAACAACTCCATTCTATGAATTCACAGACCTCGAATCTGTGACTTCACTCACCTGCACTCTATGACTTCACACTCCTCCATTCTATGACTTACCACACCTCCTTTCTATGACGTCACCCACCTCCAATCTATGACTACCCACCTGCATTCTGACTTCACACACCTCCATTCTCTGACTTCACACACCTCCATTCTTTGACTTCACACACCTTCATTTTTCCTTCAGAAACATCCATTCTATGACTTCACACACCTCCATTCTATGACTTCACAAACCTCCATTCTGTGACTTCACACACCTCCATTCTGAGTTGACACAACTGCATTCGGTGACCTCACACATCTCCATTCTGACTTCACACACCTCCATTCTATGACTTCACACACTTCCATTCTATGACTTCCCACACCTCCATTCTATGACTTCACAAACCTCCATTCTGAGTTCACACACCTCCATTCTGTGACTTCACACACCTCCATTTTGACTTCTCACACCTCCATTCTGTGACTTCACACACCTCCATTCTATGACTTCACACACTTCTATTGTGACATCACACACCTCCATTCTATGAGTTCACACACCTCCATTCTATGACTTCCCACAGCTCCTTTCTATGACTTCACCCACCTCCATTTTATGACTTCACCCACCTCCATTCTGTGAATTCACACACCTCCATTCTATGACCACACACACCCTCAATCTATGATTTCACACACCTCCATTCTATGAGTTCACACATCCGTTTTGACTTCACACACCTCCAATATATGACTTCAAACACCTCAATTCTGTCACTTCACACACCTCCATTCTATGACCTCCTACCCTCCATTCTGTGACTCCACACACCTCCATTCTATGACTTCACACACTTCCATTCTATGACTTCACACACCTCCATTCTGTGACTTTACACACCTCCATTATGAGTTCACACTCCTCCATTCTGTGGTGTCACACATCTCCATTCTGTGACTTCACACACCTCCATTCTATGACTTCACACAATTCCATTCTATGACTTCACCCACCTCCATTCTATGACTTCACACCTCCATTCTGAGTTCACACACCTCCATTCTGTGACATCACACACCTCCATTCTATGACTTCACACACTTCCATTCTATGACTTCACACACCTGCATTCTGACTTCACACACCTCCATTCTATGACTTCACACATCTTCTTTCTCTAACTTCCCACACTTTCAATGTTTGACTTCACAAACCTCCATTCCATGACTTCACACAACTCCATTCTATGAGTTCACACACCTCCATTCTTTGACTTCACACACCTCCATTTTGACTTCACACACCTACATTCTGTGACTTCACACACCTCTATTCTGTGACTTTACACACCACCATTGTTTGACTTCACACATCTCCATTCTTTGACTTCACACACCTCCATTCCACGACTTTACACACCTCGATTCTATTAGTTCACACACATCCATTCTATGAGTTCACACACCACAATTTTGTCTTCACACACCTCCATTCTATGACTTCGCAAACCTCCATTCTGTGACTTCACACACCTCCATTCGGAGTTCACACACCTCCATTCGGTGACTTCACACACCTCCATTCTGACTTCACACACCTCCATTCTATGACTTCACACACTTCCATTCTGTGACTTCACACACCTCCATTCTGTGACTTCACAAACCTCCATTCTGACTTCAAACTGCTCCATTCTATGACTTCACACACCTCCATTCTTACTTTACAAACATCCATTCTATAACTTCACACACCTCCATTCTATGACTTTACACACCTCCATTCTGTGACTTCACATACCTCCACTCTATGACTTCACACACCTCCATTCTGTGACTTCACACACCTCCATTCTGTGACTTCACACTCCTCCATTCTGACTTCACACAGCTCCCTTCTATGACTTCACACACCTCCATTCTTACTTTACAAACATCCATTCTATAACTTCACACACCTCCATTCTATGACTTTACACACCTCCATTCTGTGACTTCACATACCTCCATTCTATGACTTCACACACCTCCATTCTGTGACTTCACACACCTCCATTCTATGACTTCACACACTTCCATTGTGACGTCACACACCTCCATTCTATGAGTTCACACACCTCCATTCTGTGACTTCACACACCTCCATTCTGACTTCACACACCTCCATTCTATAAATTCACAGACCTAGAATATGTGACTTCAATCACCTCCACTCTATGACTTCACACTCCTCCATTCTATGACTTCCCACACCTCCTTTCTATGACTTCACCCACCTCCATTTTATCACTTCACACACCTCCATTCTGTGACTTCACACACCACCATTTTTTGACTTCAAACACCTCCATTCTGTGACTTCACGCACCTCCATTCAGAGTTCACCCACCTGCATTCTGTGACTTCACACACCTCCATTCTGACTTCACACACCTCAGTTCTATGACTTCACACACTTCCATTCTGTGACTTCACACACCTCCATTCTGTGACTTCACACACCTCCATACTGACTTCACACAGCTCCATTCTATGACTTCACACACCTCCATTCTTACTTTACAAACATCCATTCTATAAATTCACACAACTCCATTCTATGACTTTACACACCTCCACTCTGTGACTTCACATACCTCCATTCTATGACTTCACACACCTCCATTCTGTGACTTCACACACCTCCATTCTATCACTACACACACCTCCATTCTGACTTCACACACCTCCATTCTATTACTTCACACACCTCCATTCTGAATTCACACAGCTCCATTCTGTGACTTCACAAAACTCCATTCTATGGTTTCACACACCTCCATACTACGACTTCACACAACTCCATCTATGACTTCACACACCTCCATTCTGACATCACACACCTCTATTGTATGACTTTGCACACCTCCATTCTGACATCACACACCTCCATTCTATGACTTCACAGACCTCGAATCTGTGACTTCACTCACCTGCACTCTAGGACTTCACACTCCTCCATTCTATGACTTACCACACCTCCTTTCTATGACGTCACCCACCTCCAGTCTATGACTACCCACCTCAATTCTGACTTCACACACCGCCATTCTCTGACTTCACACACCTCCATTCTTTGACTTCACACTCCTTCATTTTTCCTTCAGACACATCCATTCTATGACTTCACACACCTCCATTCTATGACTTCACAAACCTCCATTCTGTAACTTCACACACCTCCATTCTGAGTTGACACAACTGCATTCGGTGACGTCACACATCTCCATTCTGACCTCACACACCTCCATTCTATGACTTCACACACTTCCATTCTGTGACTTCCCACACCTCCATTCTATGACTTCACACACCTCCATTCTGAGTTCACACATCTCCATTCTGTGACTTCACACACCTCCATTTTGACTTCTCACACCTCCATTCTGTGACTTCACACACCTCCATTCTATGACTTCACACACTTCCACTGTGACATCACACACCTCCATTCTATGAGTTCACACACCTCCATTCTATGACTTCACACACCTCCATTCTGACTTCACACACCTCCACTCTATGACTTCACACTCCTCCATTCTATCACTTCCCACACCTCCTTTCTATGACTTCACCCACCTCCATTTTATGACTTCACCCACCTTCATTCTGTGAATTCACACACCTCCATTCTATGACCTCACACACCCTCAATCTATGATTTCACACACCTCCATTCTATGACTTCACACATCCGTTTTGACTTCACACACCTCCAATATATGACTTCAAACACCTCAATTCTGTCACTTCACACACCTCCATTCTATGACCTCATACCCTCCATTCTGTGACTCCACACACCTCCATTCTATGACTTCACACACTTCCATTCTATGACTTCACACACCTCCATTCTGTGACTTTACACACCTCCATTGTGAGTTCACACTCCTCCATTCTGTGATGTCACACATCTCCATTCTGTGACTTCACACACCTCCATTCTATGACTTCACACAATTCCATTCTATGACTTCACCCACCTCCATTCTATGACTTCACACCTCCATTCTGAGTTCACACACCTCCATTCTGTGACATCACACACCTCCATTCTATGACTTCACACACTTCCATTCTATGACTTCACACACCTGCATTCTGACTTCACACACCACCATTCTATGACTTCACACATCTTCTTTCTGTAACTTCCCACACTTTCAATGTTTGACTTCACAAACCTCCATTCCATGAGTTCACACACCTCCATTCTATGAGTTCACACACCTCCATTCTTTGACTTCACACACCTCCATTTTGACTTCACACACCTACATTCTGTGACTTCACACACCTCCATTTGTGACTTCACACACCACCATTTTGATTTCACACACCTCCATTCTGTGACTTCACACACCTCCATTCTTTGAGTTCACACACCTCCGTTTTGACTTCACACACTTCCATTCTGTGACTTCACACACCTCCATTCTGTGACTTTACACACCACCATTGTTTGACTTCACACATCTCCATTCCACGACTTCAAACACCTCCATTCCACGACTTCACACACCTCGATTCTATTAGTTCACACACATCCATTCTATGAGTTCACACACCACAATTTTGTCTTCACACACCTCCATTCTATAACTTCGCAAACCTCCATTCTGTGACTTCATACACCTCCATTCGGAGTTCACACACCTCCATTCGGTGACTTCACACACCTCCATTCTGACTTCACACAGCTCCATTCTATGACTTCACACACCTCCATTCTTACTTTACTAACATCCATTCTATAACTTCACACACCTCCATTCTATGACTTTACACACCTCCATTCTGTGACTTCACATACCTCCATTCTATGACTTCACACACCTCCATTCTGTGACTTCACACACCTCTATTCTGTGACTTCACACACCTCCATTCTGACTTCACACAGCTCCCTTCTATGACTTCACACACCTCCATTCTTACTTTACAAACATCCATTCTATAACTTCACACACCTCCATTCTATGACTTTACACACCTCCATTCTGTGACTTCACATACCTCCATTCTGTGACTTCACACACCTCCATTCTGTGACTTCACACACCTCCATTCTATGACTTCACACACTTCCATTGTGACGTCACACACCTTCATTCTATGAGTTCACACACCTCCATTTTATGACTACACACACCTCCATTCTGAATTCACACACCTCCATTCTATGACTTCACAGACCTCGAATATGTGACGTCAATCCCCTCCACTCTATGACTTCACACTCCTCCATTCTATGACTTCACACACCTCCTTTCTATGACTTCACCCACCTCCATTTTATCACTTCACACACCTCCATTCTGTGACTTCACACACCTCAATTCTATGACCTCAGACACCCTCATTCTATGATTTCACACACCTCCATTCTATGACTTCACACACCTCCATTCTGAATTCACACAGCCTCATTCTGTGACTTCACAAAACTCCATTCTATGGTTTCACACACCTGCATACTATGACTTGACACAACTCAATCTATGACTTCACACACTCCATTCTATGACTTCACAGACATCGAATCTGTGACTTCACTCACCTGCACTCTATGACTTCACACTCCTCCATTCTATGACCTACCACACCTCCTTTCTGTGACGTCAACCACCTCCAATCTATGACTACCCACCTCCATTGTGACTTCACACACCTCCATTCTCTGACTTCACACACTTCCATTCTATGACTTCACACACCTTCATTTTTCCTTCAGAAACATCCATTCTATGACTTCACACACCTCCATTCTATGACTTCACAAACCTCCATTCTGTGACTTCACACACCTCCATTCTGAGTTGACAAAACTCCATTCGGTGACGTCACACTTCCCCATTCTGACTTCACACACCTCCATTCTATGACTTCACAAACTTCCATTCTATGACTTCACACACCTCCATTCTATGACTTCACAAACTTCCATTCTATGACTTCACACACCTCCATTCTGTGACTTCACAAACCTCCATTCTGAGTTCACACACCTCCATTCTGTGACTTCACACACCTCCATTCTGTGACTTCACACACCTCCATTGTGTGACTTCACACACTTTCGTTCTATGACTTCACACACCTCCATTTTATAACTTCACACACCTCCATTCTGTGACTTCACACACCTCCATTCTATGACCTCACACACCCTCATTCTATGATTTCACAGAACTCCATTCTATGACTTCAAACATCCATTTTGACTTCACACACCTCTAATATATGACTTCAAACACCTCAATTCTGTGATTTCAAACACCTCCATTCTATGACTTCACACACTTCCATTCTATAATTCGACATACCTCCATGCTATGACTTCACACACCTCCATTCTGTGACTTCACACACCTCCATTCTGAGTTCACACACCTCCATTCTGTAACTTCACAAACCTCCATTCTATGATTTCACACACCTCCATTCTATGACTTCACACACCTCCATTTTATGAAGTCACACACCTCCATTTTGACTTCTCACACCTCCATTCTGTGACTTCACACACCTCCATTCTATGACTTCACACACCTCCATTCTGACTTCACACACCTCCATTCTATGACTTCAGAGACCTCGAATATGTGACTTCACTCACCTCCACTCTATGACTTCTCACTCCACCATTCTATGACTTCCCACACCTCCTTTCTATGACTTCACCCACCTCCATTTTATGACTTCACACACCTCCATTCTGTGACTTCACACACCTGCATTCTATGACCTGACACACCCTCATTCTATGATTTCACACACCTCCATTCTATGACTTCACACATCCATTTTGACTTCAGACACCTCCAATATATGACTTCAAACACCTCAATTCTGTCACCTCACACAGCTCCATTCTATGACCTCATACCCTCCATTCTGTGACTCCACACACCTCCATTCTATGACTTCACACAATTCCATTCTATGACTTCACCCACCTCCATTCTATGACTTCACACCTCCATTCTGACTTCACACACCTCCATTCTGTGACATCACACACCTCCATTCTATGACTTCACACACCTCCATTCTATGACTTCCCACACCTGCATTCTGATTTCACACACCTCCATTCTATGACTTCACTCATCTTCTTTCTGTAACTTCCCACACTTCCAATGTTTGACTACACGAACCTCCATTCCATGACTTCACATACCTCCATTCTATGAGTTCACACACCTCCATTCTTTGACTTCACACACCTCCATTTTGACTTCACACACCTACATTCTGTGACTTCACACACCTCCATTTGTGACTTCACACACCACAATTTTGATTTCACACACCTCCATTCTGTGACTTCACACACCTCCATTCTTTGAGTTCACACACCTCCGTTTTGACTTCACACACTTCCACTCTGTGACTTCACACACCTCCATTATGTGACTTCACACACCTCCATTGTTTGACTTCACACACCACCATTGTTTGACTTCACACACCTCCATTCTTTGACTTCACACACCTCCATTCCACGACTACACACACCTCCAATCTATTAGTTCACACACTTCCATTCTATGACTTCACACACCTCCATTTTATGAAGTCACACACCTCCATTTTGCCTTCTCACACCTCCATTCTGTGACTTCACACACCTCCATTCTATGACTTCACACACCTCCATTCTATGACTTCGCAAACCTCCATTCTGTGACTTCACACACCTCCATTCGGAGTTCACACACCTCCATTCTGTGACTTTACACAGCTCCATTCTGACTTCACACACCTCAATTCTATGACTTCACACACTTCCACTCTATGACTTCACACACCTCCATTCTGTGACTTCACCCACCTCCATTCTGTGACTTCACACACCTCCATTCTCCGACTTCTCACCCCTCCAATTTGACTTCACATACCTCCATTCTCTGACTTCACAAACCTCCATTCTGTGACTTCACCCACCTCCATTCTGTGACTTCACACACCTCTATTCTATGACTTCACACACTTCCATTGTGACGTCACACACCTCCATTCTATGAGTTCACACACCTGCATTCTGACTTCACACACCTCCATTCTATTACTTCACACACCTCCATTCTGAATTCACACAGCTCAATTCTGTGACTTCACAAAACTCCACTCTATGTTTTCACACACCTCCATACTATGACTTCACACAACTCCATCTATGACTTCACACACCTCCATTCTGACTTCACACACCTCTATTCTATGACTTCGCACACCTCAATTCTGACATCACACACCTCCATTCTATGGCTTCACAGACCTCGAATATGTGACTTCACTCACCTGCACTCTATGACTTCACACCCTTCCATTCTATAACTTCCCACACCTCCTTTCTATGACTTCACCCACCTCCAATCTATGACTACACACCTCCATTCTGACTTCACACACCTCCATTCTGTGACTTCACACACCTCCATTCTATGACTTCACACACCTTCATTTTTCCTTCAGAAACATCCATTCTATGACCTCACACACCTCCATTCGATGACTTCACAAACCTCCATTCTTTGACTTCACACACCTCCATTCTGAGTTCACACACCTCCATTCTGTGACTTCACACACCTCCATTCTATGACCTCACACACCCTCATTCTATGATTTCACACACCTCCATTCTATGACTTCACACATCCATTTTGACTTCACACACCTCTAATATATGACTTCAAACACCTCAATTCTGTGACTTCACACACCTCCATTCTATGACTTCACACACTTACATTCTATGACTTCACACACCTCCATTCTGTGTTCACACACCTGAATTCTGTGACTTCACACACCTCCATTCTGACTTCACACACCTCCATTCTACGACTTCACACACCTGCATTCTATGACTTCACACACCTCCATTCTTTGACTTCACACACCTAAATTCTGAGTTGACACACCTCCATTCTGTGACTTCACACACCTCCATTCTGACTTCACACAGCTCCATTCTATGACTTTGCACACCTTCATTCTTTGACGTCACACACCTCCATTCTATGACTTCACACACCTCTATTATTACATTACAAAATCCATTCTATAACTTCACACATCTCCATTCTATGACTTTACACACCTCCATTCTGTGACTTCACGTACCTCCATTCTATGACTTCACACAAGTCCATTCTGTGACTTCACACAGCTCCATTCTATGACTTCACACACTTCCATTCTGTGACTTCACACACCTCCACTCTATGAGTTCACACACCTCCATTCTGACTTCACACACCTCCATTCTATGACTTCACACACCTCCATTCTATGACTTCACACACCTCCATTCTGAATTCACACAGCTCCATTCTGTGACTTCACAAAACTCCATTCTATGATTTCACACACCTCCATACTATGACTTCACACAACTCCATCTATGACTTCACACACCTCCATTCTGACTTCACACACCTCCATTCTATGGCTTCACAGACCTCGAATCTGTGACTTCACTCACCTGCACTCTATGACTTCATACTCCTCCATTCCATGACTTCCCACACCTCCTTTCTATGACTTCACCCACCTCCATTCTGTGACTTCACACACCTCCATTCTATGAGTTCACACACCTTCATTTTTACTTGAGAAACATCCATTCTATGACTTCACACAACTCCATTCTATGACTTCACAAACCTCCATTCGGTGACTTCACACATCTCCATTCTGACTTCACACACCTCCATTCTATGACTTCACACATTTCCATTCTATGACTTTACACACCTCCATTCTGTGACTTCACAAAACTCCATTCTGAGTCACACACCTGCATTCTGTGACTTCACACACCTCCATTCTGAGACTTCACACACCTCCATTGTGTGACTTCACACACTTCCATCCTATGACTTCACACACCTCCATTTTATGACTTCACACATCTCCATTCTGTGACTTCACACACCTCCATTCTATGACCTCACACACCCTCACTCTATAATTTCACACACCTCCATTCTATGACTTCACACATCCATTTTGGATTCACAGAACTCCAATATATGACTTCAAACACCTCATTTCTGTAACTTCACACACCTCCATTCTATGACTTAATACCGTCCATTCTGTGACCTCACACACCTCCATTCTATGACTTCACACACTTCCATTCTATGACTTCACACACTTCCATTCTATGACTTCACACACCTACATTCTGTGACTTTACACACCTCCATTCTGAGTTCACACACCTCCATTCTGTGACTTCACACACCTCCATTCTGTGACTTCACACACCTCCATTCTGACTTCACACACCTCCTTTCTGTGACATCACACACCTCCATTCTATGACTTCACACACTTCCATTCTATGACTTCACACACCTCCATTCTATGACTTCACACACCTCCATTCTATGACTTCCCACACCTGCATTCTGACTTCACACACCTCCATTCTAGGACTTCACACATCTTCTTTCTGTAACTTCCCACACTTCCAATGTTTGACTTCACAAACCTCCATTCCATGACTTCACACACCTCCGTTCTATGACTTCACACACCTCCATTATTTGACTTCACACACCTCCATTTTGACTTCACACACCTACATTCTGTGACTTCACACACCTCCATTTGTGACTTCACACACCTCCATTTTGACTTCACACACCTACATTCTGTGACTTCACACACCTCCATTTGTGACTTCACACACCACAATTTTTTCTTCACACACCTCCATTCTATGACTTCGCAAACCTCCATTCTGTGACTTCACAAACCTCCATTCGGAGTTCACCCACCACCATTCGGTGACTTCACACACCCCCATTCTGACTTCACACACCTCATTTCTATGATTTCACACACTTCCATTCTGTGACTTCACACACATCCATTCTGTGACTTCACACACCTGAATTCTGTGACTTCACACACCTCCATTCTATGACTTCACACACCTCCATTCTATGATTTCACACATCCATTTTGACTTCACACACCTAAAATATATGACTTCATACCCGTGCATTCTGTGACTTCACACACCTCCATTCTATGACTTCACACACTTCCATTCTATGACTTCACACACTTCCATTCTATGACTTCACACACCTACATTCTGTGACTTTACACACCTCCATTCTGAGTTCACACACCTCCATTCTGTGACTTCACACACCTCCATTCTATGACTTCACACCTCCATTCTGACTTCACACACCTCCTTTCTGTGACATCACACACCTCCATTCTATGACTTCACACACTTCCATTCTATGACTTCACACACCTCCATTCTATGACTTCACACACCTCCATTCTATGACTTCCCACACCTGCATTCTGACTTCACACACCTCCATTCTAGGACTTCACACATCTTCTTTCTGTAACTTCCCACACTTCCAATGTTTGACTTCACAAACCTCCATTCCATGACTTCACACACCTCCGTTCTATGACTTCACACACCTCCATTATTTGACTTCACACACCTCCATTTTGACTTCACACACCTACATTCTGTGACTTCACACACCTCCATTTGTGACTTCACACACCTCCATTTTGACTTCACACACCTACATTCTGTGACTTCACACACCTCCATTTGTGACTTCACACACCACAATTTTTTCTTCACACACCTCCATTCTATGACTTCGCAAACCTCCATTCTGTGACTTCACAAACCTCCATTCGGAGTTCACCCACCACCATTCGGTGACTTCACACACCCCCATTCTGACTTCACACACCTCATTTCTATGATTTCACACACTTCCATTCTGTGACTTCACACACATCCATTCTGTGACTTCACACACCTGAATTCTGTGACTTCACACACCTCCATTCTATGACTTCACACACCTCCATTCTATGATTTCACACATCCATTTTGACTTCACACACCTAAAATATATGACTTCATACCCGTGCATTCTGTGACTTCACACTCCTCCATTCTATGACTTCACACACCTCCATTCTGTGACTTCACACACTTCCATTGTATGACTTCACACACCTCCATTTTATAACTTCACACACCTCCATTCTGAGACTTCACACACCTCTATTCTATGACCTCACACACCCTCATTCTACGATTTCACACATCTCCATTCTATGACTTCAAATCTCCATTCTATGATTTCACACATCCATTTTGACTTCACACACCTCTAATATATGACTTCAAACACCTCAATTCTGTGACTTCACACACCTCCATTCTATGACTTCACACACTTACATTCTATGATTTCACATACCTCCATTCTATGACTTCACACACCTCCATTCTGTGACTTCACACACCTCCATTCTGAGTTCACAGACCTCCAATCTGTGACTTCACAAACCTCCATTCTATGATTTCACACACCTCCATTCTATGACTTCACACACTTCCATTTTATGACGTCACACACCTCCATTTTGACTTCTCACACCTCCATTCTGTGACTTCACACACCTCCATTCTATGACTTGACACACTTCCATTCTGACTTTACACACCTCCATTCTATGACTTCACAGACTTCGAATATGTGACTTCACTCACCTCCACTCTATGACTTCACAGTCCTCCATTCTATGACTTCCCACACCTTCTTTCTATGACTTCACCCAGCTCCATTTTATGAGTTCACACACCTCCATTCTGTGACTTCACACACCTCTATTCTATGACCTCACACACCCTCATTCTATGATTTCACACACCTCCATTCTATGACTTCACACATCCATTTTTACTTCACACACCTCCAATATATGACTTCAAACACCTCAAATCTGTGACTTCACACACCTCCATTCTATGCCTTCATACCCTCCAATCTGTGACTCCACACACCTCCATTCTATGACTTCACACACTTCCATTCTATGACTTCACACACCTCCATTCTTACTTTACAAACATCCATTCTATAACTTCACACACCTCCATTCTATGATTTTACACACCTCCATTCTGTGACTTCACATACCTCCATTCTATGACTTCACACATCTCCATTCTGTGACTTCACACACCTCCATTCTGTGACTTTACACACCTCCATTCTGTGACTTCAAACACCTCCATTCTATGAGTTCACACACCTCCATTCTACGACTTCACACACCTCCATTCTGACTTCACACACCTCCATTCTATGACTTCACAGACCTCGAATATGTGACTTCAATCACCTCCACTCTATGACTTCACACTCCTCCATTCTATGACTTCCCACACCTCCTTTCTATGACTTCACCCACCTCCATTTTATCACTTCACACACCTGCATTCTGTGACTTCACACACCACCATTTTTTGACTTCAAACACCTCCATTCTGTGACTTCACGCACCTCCATTCGGAGTTCACACACCCGCATTCTGTGACTTCACACACCTCCATTCTGACTTCACACACCTCAATTCTATGACTTCACACACTTCCATTCTGTGACTTCACACACCTCCATTCTCTGACTTCACACACCTCCATTCTGTGACTTCACACACCTCCATTCTGACTTCACACAGCTCCATTCTATTACTTCACACACATCCATTCTTTGAGTTCACACACCTCCGTTTTGACTTCACACACTTCCATTCTGTGACTTCACACACGTCCATTCTGTGACTTCACACACCACCATTGTTGACTTCAAACACCTACATTCTGTGACTTCACACACCTCCATTCGGAGTTCACACACCTGCATTCGGTGACTTCACACACCTCATTCTGACTTCACACACCTCAATTCTATGACTTCACACACCTCCATTCTGTGACTTCACACACCACCATTTTTTGACTTCAATCACCTCCATTCTGTGACTTCACACACCTCCATTCGGAGTTCACACACCTGCATTCTGTGACTTCACACACCTCCATTCTGACTTCACACACCTCAATTCTATGACTTCACACACTTCCATTCTGTGACTTCACACACCTCAATTCTGTGACTTCACACGCCTCCATTCTGTGACTTCACACACCTCCATTCTGACTTCACACAGCTCCATTCTATGACTTCACACACCTCCATTCTTACTTTACAAACATCCATTCTATAACTTCACACAACTCCATTCTATGACTTTACACACCTCCATTCTGTGACTTCACACACCTCCATTCTATTACTTCACACACCTCCATTCTGAATTCACACAGCTCCATTCTGTGACTTCACAAAACTCCATTCTATGGTTTCACACACCTCCATACTGCGACTTCACACAACTCCATCTATGACTTCACACACCTCCATTCTGACATCACACACCTCTATTGTATGACTTTGCACACCTCCATTCTGACATCAAACAACTCCATTCTATGAATTCACAGACCTCGAATCTGTGACTTCACTCACCTGCACTCTATGACTTCACACTCCTCCATTCTATGACTTACCACACCTCCTTTCTATGACGTCACCCACCTCCAATCTATGACTACCCACCTGCATTCTGACTTCACACACCTCCATTCTCTGACTTCACACACCTCCATTCTTTGACTTCACACACCTTCATTTTTCCTTCAGAAACATCCATTCTATGACTTCACACACCTCCATTCTATGACTTCACAAACCTCCATTCTGTGACTTCACACACCTCCATTCTGAGTTGACACAACTGCATTCGGTGACCTCACACATCTCCATTCTGACTTCACACACCTCCATTCTATGACTTCACACACTTCCATTCTATGACTTCCCACACCTCCATTCTATGACTTCACAAACCTCCATTCTGAGTTCACACACCTCCATTCTGTGACTTCACACACCTCCATTTTGACTTCTCACACCTCCATTCTGTGACTTCACACACCTCCATTCTATGACTTCACACACTTCTATTGTGACATCACACACCTCCATTCTATGAGTTCACACACCTCCATTCTATGACTTCCCACAGCTCCTTTCTATGACTTCACCCACCTCCATTTTATGACTTCACCCACCTCCATTCTGTGAATTCACACACCTCCATTCTATGACCACACACACCCTCAATCTATGATTTCACACACCTCCATTCTATGAGTTCACACATCCGTTTTGACTTCACACACCTCCAATATATGACTTCAAACACCTCAATTCTGTCACTTCACACACCTCCATTCTATGACCTCCTACCCTCCATTCTGTGACTCCACACACCTCCATTCTATGACTTCACACACTTCCATTCTATGACTACACACACCTCCATTCTGTGACTTTACACACCTCCATTATGAGTTCACACTCCTCCATTCTGTGATGTCACACATCTCCATTCTGTGACTTCACACACCTCCATTCTGTGACATCACACACCTCCATTCTATGACTTCACACACTTCCATTCTATGACTTCACACACCTGCATTCTGACTTCACACACCTCCATTCTATGACTTCACACATCTTCTTTCTCTAACTTCCCACACTTTCAATGTTTGACTTCACAAACCTCCATTCCATGACTTCACACAACTCCATTCTATGAGTTCACACACCTCCATTCTTTGACTTCACACACCTCCATTTTGACTTCACACACCTACATTCTGTGACTTCACACACCTCTATTCTGTGACTTTACACACCACCATTGTTTGACTTCACACATCTCCATTCTTTGACTTCACACACCTCCATTCCACGACTTTACACACCTCGATTCTATTAGTTCACACACATCCATTCTATGAGTTCACACACCACAATTTTGTCTTCACACACCTCCATTCTATGACTTCGCAAACCTCCATTCTGTGACTTCACACACCTCCATTCGGAGTTCACACACCTCCATTCGGTGACTTCACACACCTCCATTCTGACTTCACACACCTCCATTCTATGACTTCACAAACTTCCATTCTGTGACTTCACACACCTCCATTCTGTGACTTCACAAACCTCCATTCTGACTTCAAACTGCTCCATTCTATGACTTCACACACCTCCATTCTTACTTTACAAACATCCATTCTATAACTTCACACACCTCCATTCTATGACTTTACACACCTCCATTCTGTGACTTCACATACCTCCATTCTATGACTTCACACACCTCCATTCTGTGACTTCACACACCTCCATTCTGTGACTTCACACTCCTCCATTCTGACTTCACACAGCTCCCTTCTATGACTTCACACACCTCCATTCTTACTTTACAAACATCCATTCTATAACTTCACACACCTCCATTCTATGACTTTACACACCTCCATTCTGTGACTTCACATACCTCCATTCTATGACTTCACACATCTCCATTCTGTGACTTCACACACCTCCATTCTATGACTTCACACACTTCCATTGTGATGTCACACACCTCCATTCTATGAGTTCACACACCTCCATTCTGTGACTTCACACACCTCCATTCTGACTTCACACACCTCCATTCTATGACTTCACAGACCTCGAATATGTGACTTCAATCACCTCCACTCTATGACTTCACACTCCTCCATTCTATGACTTCCCACACCTCCTTTCTATGACTTCACCCACCTCCATTTTATCACTTCACACACCTCCATTCTGTGACTTCACACACCACCATTTTTTGACTTCAAACACCTCCATTCTGTGACTTCACGCACCTCCATTCAGAGTTCACACACCTGCATTCTGTGACTTCACACACCTCCATTCTGACTTCACACACCTCAGTTCTATGACTTCACACACTTCCATTCTGTGACTTCACACACCTCCATTCTGTGACTTCACACACCTCCATACTGACTTCACACAGCTCCATTCTATGACTTCACACACCTCCATTCTTACTTTACAAACATCCATTCTATAAATTCACACAACTCCATTCTATGACTTTACACACCTCCACTCTGTGACTTCACATACCTCCATTCTATGACTTCACACACCTCCATTCTGTGACTTCACACACCTCCATTCTATCACTACACACACCTCCATTCTGACTTCACACACCTCCATTCTATTACTTCACACACCTCCATTCTGAATTCACACAGCTCCATTCTGTGACTTCACAAAACTCCATTCTATGGTTTCACACACCTCCATACTACGACTTCACACAACTCCATCTATGACTTCACACACCTTCATTCTGACATCACACACCTCTATTGTATGACTTTGCACACCTCCATTCTGACATCACACACCTCCATTCTATGACTTCACAGACCTCGAATCTGTGACTTCACTCACCTGCACTCTAGGACTTCACACTCCTCCATTCTATGACTTACCACACCTCCTTTCTATGACGTCACCCACCTCCAGTCTATGACTACCCACCTCAATTCTGACTTCACACACCGCCATTCTCTGACTTCACACACCTCCATTCTTTGACTTCACACTCCTTCATTTTTCCTTCAGACACATCCATTCTATGACTTCACACACCTCCATTCTATGACTTCACAAACCTCCATTCTGTAACTTCACACACCTCCATTCTGAGTTGACACAACTGCATTCGGTGACGTCACACATCTCCATTCTGACCTCACACACCTCCATTCTATGACTTCACACACTTCCATTCTGTGACTTCCCACACCTCCATTCTATGACTTCACAAACCTCCATTCTGAGTTCACACATCTCCATTCTGTGACTTCACACACCTCCATTTTGACTTCTCACACCTCCATTCTGTGACTTCACACACCTCCATTCTATGACTTCACACACTTCCACTGTGACATCACACACCTCCATTCTATGAGTTCACACACCTCCATTCTATGACTTCACACACCTCCATTCTGACTTCACACACCTCCACTCTATGACTTCACACTCCTCCATTCTATCACTTCCCACACCTCCTTTCTATGACTTCACCCACCTCCATTTTATGACTTCACCCACCTTCATTCTGTGAATTCACACACCTCCATTCTATGACCTCACACACCCTCAATCTATGATTTCACACACCTCCATTCTATGACTTCACACATCCGTTTTGACTTCACACACCTCCAATATATGACTTCAAACACCTCAATTCTGTCACTTCACAAACCTCCATTCTATGACCTCATACCCTCCATTCTGTGACTCCACACACCTCCATTCTATGACTTCACACACTTCCATTCTATGACTTCACACACCTCCATTCTGTGACTTTACACACCTCCATTGTGAGTTCACACTCCTCCATTCTGTGATGTCACACATCTCCATTCTGTGACTTCACACACCTCCATTCTATGACTTCACACAATTCCATTCTATGACTTCACCCACCTCCATTCTATGACTTCACACCTCCATTCTGAGTTCACACACCTCCATTCTGTGACATCACACACCTCCATTCTATGACTTCACACACTTCCATTCTATGACTTCACACACCTGCATTCTGACTTCACACACCACCATTCTATGACTTCACACATCTTCTTTCTGTAACTTCCCACACTGTCAATGTTTGACTTCACAAACCTCCATTCCATGAGTTCACACACCTCCATTCTATGAGTTCACACACCTCCATTCTTTGACTTCACACACCTCCATTTTGACTTCACACACCTACATTCTGTGACTTCACACACCTCCATTTGTGACTTCACACACCACCATTTTGATTTCACACACCTCCATTCTGTGACTTCACACACCTCCATTCTTTGAGTTCACACACCTCCGTTTTGACTTCACACACTTCCATTCTGTGACTTCACACACCTCCATTCTGTGACTTTACACACCACCATTGTTTGACTTCACACACCTCCATTCCACGACTTCAAACACCTCCATTCCACGACTTCACACACCTCGATTCTATTAGTTCACACACATCCATTCTATGAGTTCACACACCACAATTTTGTCTTCACACACCTCCATTCTATAACTTCGCAAACCTCCATTCTGTGACTTCATACACCTCCATTCGGAGTTCACACACCTCCATTCGGTGACTTCACACACCTCCATTCTGACTTCACACAGCTCCATTCTATGACTTCACACACCTCCATTCTTACTTTACTAACATCCATTCTATAACTTCACACACCTCCATTCTATGACTTTACACACCTCCATTCTGTGACTTCACATACCTCCATTCTATGACTTCACACACCTCCATTCTGTGACTTCACACACCTCTATTCTGTGACTTCACACACCTCCATTCTGACTTCACACAGCTCCCTTCTATGACTTCACACACCTCCATTCTTACTTTACAAACATCCATTCTATAACTTCACACACCTCCATTCTATGACTTTACACACCTCCATTCTGTGACTTCACATACCTCCATTCTGTGACTTCACACACCTCCATTCTGTGACTTCACACACCTCCATTCTATGACTTCACACACTTCCATTGTGACGTCACACACCTCCATTCTATGAGTTCACACACCTCCATTTTATGACTACACACACCTCCATTCTGAATTCACACACCTCCATTCTATGACTTCACAGACCTCGAATATGTGACGTCAATCCCCTCCACTCTATGACTTCACACTCCTCCATTCTATGACTTCACACACCTCCTTTCTATGACTTCACCCACCTCCATTTTATCACTTCACACACCTCCATTCTGTGACTTCACACACCTCAATTCTATGACCTCAGACACCCTCATTCTATGATTTCACACACCTCCATTCTATGACTTCACACACCTCCATTCTGAATTCACACAGCCTCATTCTGTGACTTCACAAAACTCCATTCTATGGTTTCACACACCTGCATACTATGACTTGACACAACTCAATCTATGACTTCACACACTCCATTCTATGACTTCACAGACATCGAATCTGTGACTTCACTCACCTGCACTCTATGACTTCACACTCCTCCATTCTATGACCTACCACACCTCCTTTCTGTGACGTCAACCACCTCCAATCTATGACTACCCACCTCCATTGTGACTTCACACACCTCCATTCTCTGACTTCACACACTTCCATTCTATGACTTCACACACCTTCATTTTTCCTTCAGAAACATCCATTCTATGACTTCACACACCTCCATTCTATGACTTCACAAACCTCCATTCTGTGACTTCACACACCTCCATTCTGAGTTGACAAAACTCCATTCGGTGACGTCACACATCCCCATTCTGACTTCACACACCTCCATTCTATGACTTCACAAACTTCCATTCTATGACTTCACACACCTCCATTCTGTGACTTCACAAACCTCCATTCTGAGTTCACACACCTCCATTCTGTGACTTCACACACCTCCATTCTGTGACTTCACACACCTCCATTGTGTGACTTCACACACTTTCGTTCTATGACTTCACACACCTCCATTTTATAACTTCACACACCTCCATTCTGTGACTTCACACACCTCCATTCTATGACCTCACACACCCTCATTCTATGATTTCACAGAACTCCATTCTATGACTTCAAACATCCATTTTGACTTCACACACCTCTAATATATGACTTCAAACACCTCAATTCTGTGATTTCAAACACCTCCATTCTATGACTTCACACACTTCCATTCTATAATTCGACATACCTCCATGCTATGACTTCACACACCTCCATTCTGTGACTTCACACACCTCCATTCTGAGTTCACACACCTCCATTCTGTAACTTCACAAACCTCCATTCTATGATTTCACACACCTCCATTCTATGACTTCACACACCTCCATTTTATGAAGTCACACACCTCCATTTTGACTTCTCACACCTCCATTCTGTGACTTCACACACCTCCATTCTATGACTTCACACACCTCCATTCTGACTTCACAAACCTCCATTCTATGACTTCAGAGACCTCGAATATGTGACTTCACTCACCTCCACTCTATGACTTCTCACTCCACCATTCTATGACTTCCCACACCTCCTTTCTATGACTTCACCCACCTCCATTTTATGACTTCACACACCTCCATTCTGTGACTTCACACACCTCCATTCTATGACCTGACACACCCTCATTCTATGATTTCACACACCTCCATTCTATGACTTCACACATCCATTTTGACTTCAGACACCTCCAATATATGACTTCAAACACCTCAATTCTGTCACCTCACACAGCTCCATTCTATGACCTCATACCCTCCATTCTGTGACTCCACACACCTCCATTCTATGACTTCACACAATTCCATTCTATGACTTCACCCACCTCCATTCTATGACTTCACACCTCCATTCTGACTTCACACACCTCCATTCTGTGACATCACACACCTCCATTCTATGACTTCACACACCTCCATTCTATGACTTCCCACACCTGCATTCTGATTTCACACACCTCCATTCTATGACTTCACTCATCTTCTTTCTGTAACTTCCCACACTTCCAATGTTTGACTACACGAACCTCCATTCCATGACTTCACATACCTCCATTCTATGAGTTCACACACCTCCATTCTTTGACTTCACACACCTCCATTTTGACTTCACACACCTACATTCTGTGACTTCACACACCTCCATTTGTGACTTCACACACTACAATTTTGATTTCACACACCTCCATTCTGTGACTTCACACACCTCCATTCTTTGAGTTCACACACCTCCGTTTTGACTTCACACACTTCCACTCTCTGACTTCACACACCTCCATTATGTGACTTCACACACCTCCATTGTTTGACTTCACACACCACCATTGTTTGACTTCACACACCTCCATTCTTTGACTTCACACACCTCCATTCCACGACTACACACACCTCCAATCTATTAGTTCACACACTTCCATTCTATGACTTCACACACCTCCATTTTATGAAGTCACACACCTCCATTTTGCCTTCTCACACCTCCATTCTGTGACTTCACACACCTCCATTCTATGACTTCACACACCTCCATTCTATGACTTCGCAAACCTCCATTCTGTGACTTCACACACCTCCATTCGGAGTTCACACACCTCCATTCTGTGACTTTACACAGCTCCATTCTGACTTCACACACCTCAATTCTATGACTTCACACACTTCCACTCTATGACTTCACACACCTCCATTCTGTGACTTCACCCACCTCCATTCTGTGACTTCACACACCTCCATTCTCCGACTTCTCACCCCTCCAATTTGACTTCACATACCTCCATTCTCTGACTTCACAAACCTCCATTCTGTGACTTCACCCACCTCCATTCTGTGACTTCACACACCTCTATTCTATGACTTCACACACTTCCATTGTGACGTCACACACCTCCATTCTATGAGTTCACACACCTGCATTCTGACTTCACACACCTCCATTCTATTACTTCACACACCTCCATTCTGAATTCACACAGCTCAATTCTGTGACTTCACAAAACTCCACTCTATGTTTTCACACACCTCCATACTATGACTTCACACAACTCCATCTATGACTTCACACACCTCCATTCTGACTTCACACACCTCTATTCTATGACTTCGCACACCTCAATTCTGACATCACACACCTCCATTCTATGGCTTCACAGACCTCGAATATGTGACTTCACTCACCTGCACTCTATGACTTCACACCCTTCCATTCTATAACTTCCCACACCTCCTTTCTATGACTTCACCCACCTCCAATCTATGACTACACACCTCCATTCTGACTTCACACACCTCCATTCTGTGACTTCACACACCTCCATTCTATGACTTCACACACCTTCATTTTTCCTTCAGAAACATCCATTCTATGACCTCACACACCTCCATTCGATGACTTCACAAACCTCCATTCTTTGACTTCACACACCTCCATTCTGAGTTCACACACCTCCATTCTGTGACTTCACACACCTCCATTCTATGACCTCACACACCCTCATTCTATGATTTCACACACCTCCATTCTATGACTTCACACATCCATTTTGACTTCACACACCTCTAATATATGACTTCAAACACCTCAATTCTGTGACTTCACACACCTCCATTCTATGACTTCACACACTTACATTCTATGACTTCACACACCTCCATTCTGTGTTCACACACCTGAATTCTGTGACTTCACACACCTCCATTCTGACTTCACACACCTCCATTCTACGACTTCACACACCTGCATTCTATGACTTCACACACCTCCATTCTTTGACTTCACACACCTAAATTCTGAGTTGACACACCTCCATTCTGTGACTTCACACACCTCCATTCTGACTTCACACAGCTCCATTCTATGACTTTGCACACCTTCATTCTTTGACGTCACACACCTCCATTCTATGACTTCACACACCTCTATTATTACATTACAAAATCCATTCTATAACTTCACACATCTCCATTCTATGACTTTACACACCTCCATTCTGTGACTTCACGTACCTCCATTCTATGACTTCACACAAGTCCATTCTGTGACTTCACACAGCTCCATTCTATGACTTCACACACTTCCATTCTGTGACTTCACACACCTCCACTCTATGAGTTCACACACCTCCATTCTGACTTCACACACCTCCATTCTATGACTTCACACACCTCCATTCTATGACTTCACACACCTCCATTCTGAATTCACACAGCTCCATTCTGTGACTTCACAAAACTCCATTCTATGATTTCACACACCTCCATACTATGACTTCACACAACTCCATCTATGACTTCACACACCTCCATTCTGACTTCACACACCTCCATTCTATGGCTTCACAGACCTCGAATCTGTGACTTCACTCACCTGCACTCTATGACTTCATACTCCTCCATTCCATGACTTCCCACACCTCCTTTCTATGACTTCACCCACCTCCATTCTGTGACTTCACACACCTCCATTCTATGAGTTCACACACCTTCATTTTTACTTGAGAAACATCCATTCTATGACTTCACACAACTCCATTCTATGACTTCACAAACCTCCATTCGGTGACTTCACACATCTCCATTCTGACTTCACACACCTCCATTCTATGACTTCACACATTTCCATTCTATGACTTTACACACCTCCATTCTGTGACTTCACAAAACTCCATTCTGAGTCACACACCTGCATTCTGTGACTTCACACACCTCCATTCTATGACCTCACACACCCTCATTCTATGATTTCACACACCTCCATTCTATGACTTCACACATCCATTTTGACTTCACACACCTCTAATATATGACTTCAAACACCTCAATTCTGTGACTTCACACACCTCCATTCTATGACTTCACACACTTACATTCTATGACTTCACACACCTCCATTCTGTGTTCACACACCTGAATTCTGTGACTTCACACACCTCCATTCTGACTTCACACACCTCCATTCTACGACTTCACACACCTGCATTCTATGACTTCACACACCTCCATTCTTTGACTTCACACACCTAAATTCTGAGTTGACACACCTCCATTCTGTGACTTCACACACCTCCATTCTGACTTCACACAGCTCCATTCTATGACTTTGCACACCTTCATTCTTTGACGTCACACACCTCCATTCTATGACTTCACACACCTCTATTATTACATTACAAAATCCATTCTATAACTTCACACATCTCCATTCTATGACTTTACACACCTCCATTCTGTGACTTCACGTACCTCCATTCTATGACTTCACACAAGTCCATTCTGTGACTTCACACAGCTCCATTCTATGACTTCACACACTTCCATTCTGTGACTTCACACACCTCCACTCTATGAGTTCACACACCTCCATTCTGACTTCACACACCTCCATTCTATGACTTCACACACCTCCATTCTATGACTTCACACACCTCCATTCTGAATTCACACAGCTCCATTCTGTGACTTCACAAAACTCCATTCTATGATTTCACACACCTCCATACTATGACTTCACACAACTCCATCTATGACTTCACACACCTCCATTCTGACTTCACACACCTCCATTCTATGGCTTCACAGACCTCGAATCTGTGACTTCACTCACCTGCACTCTATGACTTCATACTCCTCCATTCCATGACTTCCCACACCTCCTTTCTATGACTTCACCCACCTCCATTCTGTGACTTCACACACCTCCATTCTATGAGTTCACACACCTTCATTTTTACTTGAGAAACATCCATTCTATGACTTCACACAACTCCATTCTATGACTTCACAAACCTCCATTCGGTGACTTCACACATCTCCATTCTGACTTCACACACCTCCATTCTATGACTTCACACATTTCCATTCTATGACTTTACACACCTCCATTCTGTGACTTCACAAAACTCCATTCTGAGTCACACACCTGCATTCTGTGACTTCACACACCTCCATTCTGAGACTTCACACACCTCCATTGTGTGACTTCACACACTTCCATCCTATGACTTCACACACCTCCATTTTATGACTTCACACATCTCCATTCTGTGACTTCACACACCTCCATTCTATGACCTCACACACCCTCACTCTATAATTTCACACACCTCCATTCTATGACTTCACACATCCATTTTGAATTCACAGAACTCCAATATATGACTTCAAACACCTCATTTCTGTAACTTCACACACCTCCATTCTATGACTTAATACCGTCCATTCCGTGACCTCACACACCTCCATTCTATGACTTCACACACTTCCATTCTATGACTTCACACACTTCCATTCTATGACTTCACACACCTACATTCTGTGACTTTACACACCTCCATTCTGAGTTCACACACCTCCATTCTGTGACTTCACACACCTCCATTCTATGACTTCACACCTCCATTCTGACTTCACACACCTCCTTTCTGTGACATCACACACCTCCATTCTATGACTTCACACACTTCCATTCTATGACTTCACACACCTCCATTCTATGACTTCACACACCTCCATTCTATGACTTCCCACACCTGCATTCTGACTTCACACACCTCCATTCTAGGACTTCACACATCTTCTTTCTGTAACTTCCCACACTTCCAATGTTTGACTTCACAAACCTCCATTCCATGACTTCACACACCTCCGTTCTATGACTTCACACACCTCCATTATTTGACTTCACACACCTCCATTTTGACTTCACACACCTACATTCTGTGACTTCACACACCTCCATTTGTGACTTCACACACCTCCATTTTGACTTCACACACCTACATTCTGTGACTTCACACACCTCCATTTGTGACTTCACACACCACAATTTTTTCTTCACACACCTCCATTCTATGACTTCGCAAACCTCCATTCTGTGACTTCACAAACCTCCATTCGGAGTTCACCCACCACCATTCGGTGACTTCACACACCCCCATTCTGACTTCACACACCTCATTTCTATGATTTCACACACTTCCATTCTGTGACTTCACACACATCCATTCTGTGACTTCACACACCTCAATTCTGTGACTTCACACACCTCCATTCTATGACTTCACACACCTCCATTCTATGATTTCACACATCCATTTTGACTTCACACACCTAAAATATATGACTTCATACCCGTGCATTCTGTGACTTCACACTCCTCCATTCTATGACTTCACACACCTCCATTCTGTGACTTCACACACTTCCATTTTATGACTTCACACACCTCCATTTTATAACTTCACACACCTCCATTCTGAGATTTCACACACCTCTATTCTATGACCTCACACACCCTCATTCTACGATTTCACACATCTCCATTCTATGACTTCAAATCTCCATTCTATGATTTCACACATCCATTTTGACTTCACACACCTCTAATATATGACTTCAAACACCTCAATTCTGTGACTTCACACACCTCCATTCTATGACTTCACACACTTACATTCTATGATTTCACATACCTCCATTCTATGACTTCACACACCTCCATTCTGTGACTTCACACACCTCCATTCTGAGTTCACAGACCTCCAATCTGTGACTTCACAAACCTCCATTCTATGATTTCACACACCTCCATTCTATGACTTCACACACTTCCATTTTATGACGTCACACACCTCCATTTTGACTTCTCACACCTCCATTCTGTGACTTCACACACCTCCATTCTATGACTTGACACACTTCCATTCTGACTTTACACACCTCCATTCTATGACTTCACAGACTTCGAATATGTGACTTCACTCACCTCCACTCTATGACTTCACAGTCCTCCATTCTATGACTTCCCACACCTTCTTTCTATGACTTCACCCAGCTCCATTTTATGAGTTCACACACCTCCATTCTGTGACTTCACACACCTCTATTCTATGACCTCACACACCCTCATTCTATGATTTCACACACCTCCATTCTATGACTTCACACATCCATTTTTACTTCACACACCTCCAATATATGACTTCAAACACCTCAAATCTGTGACTTCACACACCTCCATTCTATGCCTTCATACCCTCCAATCTGTGACTCCACACACCTCCATTCTATGACTTCACACACTTCCATTCTATGACTTCACACACCTCCATTCTTACTTTACAAACATCCATTCTATAACTTCACACACCTCCATTCTATGATTTTACACACCTCCATTCTGTGACTTCACATACCTCCATTCTATGACTTCACACATCTCCATTCTGTGACTTCACACACCTCAATTCTGTGACTTTACACACCTCCATTCTGTGACTTCAAACACCTCCATTCTATGAGTTCACACACCTCCATTCTACGACTTCACACACCTCCATTCTGACTTCACACACCTCCATTCTATGACTTCACAGACCTCGAATATGTGACTTCAATCACCTCCACTCTATGACTTCACACTCCTCCATTCTATGACTTCCCACACCTCCTTTCTATGACTTCACCCACCTCCATTTTATCACTTCACACACCTGCATTCTGTGACTTCACACACCACCATTTTTTGACTTCAAACACCTCCATTCTGTGACTTCACGCACCTCCATTCGGAGTTCACACACCCGCATTCTGTGACTTCACACACCTCCATTCTGACTTCACACACCTCAATTCTATGACTTCACACACTTCCATTCTGTGACTTCACACACCTCCATTCTCTGACTTCACACACCTCCATTCTGTGACTTCACACACCTCCATTCTGACTTCACACAGCTCCATTCTATTACTTCACACACATCCATTCTTTGAGTTCACACACCTCCGTTTTGACTTCACACACTTCCATTCTGTGACTTCACACACGTCCATTCTGTGACTTCACACACCACCATTGTTGACTTCAAACACCTACATTCTGTGACTTCACACACCTCCATTCGGAGTTCACACACCTGCATTCGGTGACTTCACACACCTCATTCTGACTTCACACACCTCAATTCTATGACTTCACACACCTCCATTCTGTGACTTCACACACCACCATTTTTTGACTTCAATCACCTCCATTCTGTGACTTCACACACCTCCATTCGGAGTTCACACACCTGCATTCTGTGACTTCACACACCTCCATTCTGACTTCACACACCTCAATTCTATGACTTCACACACTTCCATTCTGTGACTTCACACACCTCAATTCTGTGACTTCACACGCCTCCATTCTGTGACTTCACACACCTCCATTCTGACTTCACACAGCTCCATTCTATGACTTCACACACCTCCATTCTTACTTTACAAACATCCATTCTATAACTTCACACAACTCCATTCTATGACTTTACACACCTCCATTCTGTGACTTCACACACCTCCATTCTATTACTTCACACACCTCCATTCTGAATTCACACAGCTCCATTCTGTGACTTCACAAAACTCCATTCTATGGTTTCACACACCTCCATACTGCGACTTCACACAACTCCATCTATGACTTCACACACCTCCATTCTGACATCACACACCTCTATTGTATGACTTTGCACACCTCCATTCTGACATCAAACAACTCCATTCTATGAATTCACAGACCTAGAATCTGTGACTTCACTCACCTGCACTCTATGACTTCACACTCCTCCATTCTATGACTTACCACACCTCCTTTCTATGACGTCACCCACCTCCAATCTATGACTACCCACCTGCATTCTGACTTCACACACCTCCATTCTCTGACTTCACACACCTCCATTCTTTGACTTCACACACCTTCATTTTTCCTTCAGAAACATCCATTCTATGACTTCACACACCTCCATTCTATGACTTCACAAACCTCCATTCTGTGACTTCACACACCTCCATTCTGAGTTGACACAACTGCATTCGGTGACCTCACACATCTCCATTCTGACTTCACACACCTCCATTCTATGACTTCACACACTTCCATTCTATGACTTCCCACACCTCCATTCTATGACTTCACAAACCTCCATTCTGAGTTCACACACCTCCATTCTGTGACTTCACACACCTCCATTTTGACTTCTCACACCTCCATTCTGTGACTTCACACACCTCCATTCTATGACTTCACACACTTCTATTGTGACATCACACACCTCCATTCTATGAGTTCACACACCTCCATTCTATGACTTCCCACAGCTCCTTTCTATGACTTCACCCACCTCCATTTTATGACTTCACCCACCTACATTCTGTGAATTCACACACCTCCATTCTATGACCACACACACCCTCAATCTATGATTTCACACACCTCCATTCTATGAGTTCACACATCCGTTTTGACTTCACACACCTCCAATATATGACTTCAAACACCTCAATTCTGTCACTTCACACACCTCCATTCTATGACCTCCTACCCTCCATTCTGTGACTCCACACACCTCCATTCTATGACTTCACACACTTCCATTCTATGACTTCACACACCTCCATTCTGTGACTTTACACACCTCCATTATGAGTTCACACTCCTCCATTCTGTGATGTCACACATCTCCATTCTGTGACTTCACACACCTCCAATCTTTGACTTCCCACACCTCCATTCTCTGACTTCACACACCTCCATTCTATGACTTCACACACCTCCATTCTATGCCTTCACACACCTCCATTCTGTGACTTCACACACCTCCATTCTATGACTTCACACACCTCCATTGTGACTCCACACACTACCATGCTAGGAGTTCACACACCTCCATTCTGACTTCACACAGCTCCACTCTATGACTTCACACACCTCCATTCTATGACTTTCCACACCTCCTTTCTATGACTTCACCCAACTCCATTCTATGACTTCACACCTCCATTCTGACTTCACACACATCCATTCTGTGACTTCACACACTTCCATTCTATGACTACACACCTCCATTCTATGACTTCACACACCTTCATTCTTACTTCACAAACATACATTCTATGACTTCACACACCTCCATTCTTTGACTTCACACACCTCCATTCTTTGACTTCACACACCTCCATTCTTTGACCTCACACACCTAAATTCTGAGTTGACACACCTCCATTCTGTGACTTCACACACCTCCATTCTGACTTCACACAGCTCCATTCTATGACTTCACACACCTCCATTCTTTGACATCACACAACTCCATTCTATGACATCACACACCTTCATTCTTACTTTACAAACATCCATTCTATAACTTCACACACCTCCATTCCATGCCTTTACACACCTGCATTCTGTGACTTCACATACCTCCATTCTATGACTTCACAAACCTCCATTCTGTGACTTCACACACCTCCGTTCTATGACCTCACACACTTCCATTGTTACGTCACACACCTCCATTCTATGAGTTCACACACATCCATTCTATGACTTCACACTCCTCCATTCTGACTTCACACACATCTCATTCTGTGGCTTCACACACCTCCATTCAATGACTTCACACACCTACTTTCTTTGACTTCACACACCTCCAATCTGACATCACACACCTCCATTCTATGATTTCACAGACCTCGAATCTGTGACTTCACTCACCTGCACTCTATGACTTCACACTCCTCCATTCTATGACTTCCCACACGTCGTTTTTATGAATTCACCCACATCCAATATATGACTACTCACCTCCACTCTGACTTCACACACCTCCATTCTGTGACTTCACACACCTCCATTCTATAACTTCACACACCTCCATTTTATAACTTCACACACCTCCATTCTATGACTTCACACACCTCTATTCTTTGACTTCACACACCTAAATTCTGAGTTGACACACCTCCATTCTGTGACTTCACACACCTCCATTCTGACTTCACACAGCTCCATTCTATGACTTCACAAACCTAAATTCTTTGACATCATACACCTCCATTCTATGACTTCACACACCTTCATTCTTACTTTACAAACATCCATTCTATATCTTCACACACATCCATTCTTTGACTTTACACACCTCCATTCTGTGACTTCACATGCCTCCATTCTATGACTTCACACACCTAAATTCTGTGACTTCACACACTTCCATTCTATGACTTCACACACTTCCATTGTGACGTCACACACCTCCATTCTATGAGTGCACACACCTCCATTCTGACTTCACACACCTCCATTCTATGACTTCACACACCTCCATTCTGACTTCACACACCTCCATTCTGTGACTTCACACACCTCCATTCTATGACTTCACACACCTCAATTCTATGACTTCACACACCTTCATTCTTACTTCAGAAACATCCATTCTATGACTTCACACACTTCCATTCTATGACTTCACAAACCTCCATTCTGTGACTTCACACACCTCCATTCTGACTTCACACACATCCATTCTTTGACTTCACACACTTCCATTCTATGACTTCACACACCTCCATTCTCTGACTTCACACACCTCCATTCTGAGTTCACACACCTCTATTCTGTGATTTCACACACCTCCATTCTGTGACTTCACACACCTCCATTCGGAGTTCACACACCTCCATTCGGTGACTTCACACACCTCCATTCTGACTTCACACAGCTCCATTCTATGACTTCACACACCTCCATTCTTACTTTACAAACATCCATTCTATAACTTCACACACCTCCATTCTTTGACTTTACACACCTCCATTCTGTGACTTCACATACCTCCATTCTATGACTTCACACACCTCCATTCTGTGACTTCACACACCTCCATTCTGTGACTTCACACTCCTCCATTCTGACTTCACACAGCTCCCATCTATGAATTCACACACCTCCATTCTTACTTTAAAATCATCCATTCTATAACTTCACACACCTCCATTCTATGACTTTACACACCTCCATTCTTTGACTTCACATACCTCCATTCTATGACTTCACACACCTCCATTCTGTGACTTCAAACACCTCCATTCTATGACTTCACACTCTTCCATTGTGACGTCACACACCTCCATTCTATGAGTTCACACACCTCCATTCTACGACTTCACACACCTCCATTCTGACTTCACACACCTCCATTCTATGACTTCACAGACCTCGAATATATGACTTCAATCACCTCCACTCTATGACTTCACACTCCTCCATTCTATGACTTCCCACACCTCCTTTCTATGACTTCACCCACCTCCATTTTATCACTTCACACACCTGCATTCTGTGACTTCACACACCACCATTTTTTGACTTCAAACACCTCCATTCTGTGACTTCACGCACCTCCATTCGGAGTTCACACACCCGCATTCTGTGACTTCACACACCTCCATTCTGACTTCACACACCTCAATTCTATGACTTCACACACTTCCATTCTGTGACTTCACACACCTCCATTCTCTGACTTCACATACCTCCATTCTATGACTACACACACCTCCATTCGGACTTCACACACCTCCATTCTATTACTTCACACACCTCCATTCTGAATTCACACAGCTCCATTCTGTGACTTCACAAAACTCCATGCTATGGTTTCACACACCTCCATACTGCGACTTCACACAACTCCATCTATGACTTCACACACCTCCATTCTGACATCACACACCTGTATTGTATGACTTCGCACACCTCCATTCTGACATCACACAACTCCATTCTATGAATTCACAGACCTCGAATCTGTGACTTCACTCACCTGCACTCTATGACTTTACACTCCTCCATTCTATGACTTACCACACCTCCTTTCTATGACGTCACCCACCTCCAATCTATGACTACCCACCTCCATTCTGACTTCACACACCTCCATTCTCTGACTTCACACACCTCCATTCTTTGACTTCACACACCTTCATTTTTCCTTCAGAAACATCCATTCTATGACTTCACACACCTCCATTCTATGACTTCACAAACCTCCATTCTGTGACTTCACACACCTCCATTCTGAGTTGACACAACTGCATTCGGTGACCTCACACATCTCCATTCTGACTTCACACACCTGCATTCTATGACTTCACACACTTCCATTCTATGACTTCCCACACCTCCATTCTATGACTTCACAAACCTCCTTCTGAGTTCACACACCTCCATTCTGTGACTTCACACACCTCCATTTTGACTTCTCACACCTCCATTCTGTGACTTCACACACCTCCATTCTATGACTTCACACACTTCTATTGTGACATCACACACCTCCATTCTATGAGTTCACACACCTCCATTCTATGACTTCACACACCTCCATTCTGAATTCACACAGCTCCATTCTGTGACTTCACAAAACTCCATTCTATGATTTCACACACCTCCATACTATGACTTCACACAACTCCATCTATGACTTCACACACCTCCATTCTGACTTCACACACCTCCATTCTATGGCTTCACAGACCTCGAATCTGTGACTTCACTCACCTGCACTCTATGACTTCATACTCCTCCATTCCATGACTTCCCACACCTCCTTTCTATGACTTCACCCACCTCCATTCTGTGACTTCACACACCTCCATTCTATGAGTTCACACACCTTCATTTTTACTTGAGAAACATCCATTCTATGACTTCACACAACTCCATTCTATGACTTCACAAACCTCCATTCGGTGACTTCACACATCTCCATTCTGACTTCACACACCTCCATTCTATGACTTCACACATTTCCATTCTATGACTTTACACACCTCCATTCTGTGACTTCACAAAACTCCATTCTGAGTCACACACCTGCATTCTGTGACTTCACACACCTCCATTCTGAGACTTCACACACCTCCATTGTGTGACTTCACACACTTCCATCCTATGACTTCACACACCTCCATTTTATGACTTCACACATCTCCATTCTGTGACTTCACACACCTCCATTCTATGACCTCACACACCCTCACTCTATAATTTCACACACCTCCATTCTATGACTTCACACATCCATTTTGAATTCACAGAACTCCAATATATGACTTCAAACACCTCATTTCTGTAACTTCACACACCTCCATTCTATGACTTAATACCGTCCATTCCGTGACCTCACACACCTCCATTCTATGACTTCACACACTTCCATTCTATGACTTCACACACTTCCATTCTATGACTTCACACACCTACATTCTGTGACTTTACACACCTCCATTCTGAGTTCACACACCTCCATTCTGTGACTTCACACACCTCCATTCTATGACTTCACACCTCCATTCTGACTTCACACACCTCCTTTCTGTGACATCACACACCTCCATTCTATGACTTCACACACTTCCATTCTATGACTTCACACACCTCCATTCTATGACTTCACACACCTCCATTCTATGACTTCCCACACCTGCATTCTGACTTCACACACCTCCATTCTAGGACTTCACACATCTTCTTTCTGTAACTTCCCACACTTCCAATGTTTGACTTCACAAACCTCCATTCCATGGCTTCACACACCTCCGTTCTATGACTTCACACACCTCCATTATTTGACTTCACACACCTCCATTTTGACTTCACACACCTACATTCTGTGACTTCACACACCTCCATTTGTGACTTCACACACCTCCATTTTGACTTCACACACCTACATTCTGTGACTTCACACACCTCCATTTGTGACTTCACACACCACAATTTTTTCTTCACACACCTCCATTCTATGACTTCGCAAACCTCCATTCTGTGACTTCACAAACCTCCATTCGGAGTTCACCCACCACCATTCGGTGACTTCACACACCCCCATTCTGACTTCACACACCTCATTTCTATGATTTCACACACTTCCATTCTGTGACTTCACACACATCCATTCTGTGACTTCACACACCTGAATTCTGTGACTTCACACACCTCCATTCTATGACTTCACACACCTCCATTCTATGATTTCACACATCCATTTTGACTTCACACACCTAAAATATATGACTTCATACCCGTGCATTCTGTGACTTCACACTCCTCCATTCTATGACTTCACACACCTCCATTCTGTGACTTCACACACTTCCATTGTATGACTTCACACACCTCCATTTTATAACTTCACACACCTCCATTCTGAGACTTCACACACCTCTATTCTATGACCTCACACACCCTCATTCTACGATTTCACACATCTCCATTCTATGACTTCAAATCTCCATTCTATGATTTCACACATCCATTTTGACTTCACACACCTCTAATATATGACTTCAAACACCTCAATTCTGTGACTTCACACACCTCCATTCTATGACTTCACACACTTACATTCTATGATTTCACATACCTCCATTCTATGACTTCACACACCTCCATTCTGTGACTTCACACACCTCCATTCTGAGTTCACAGACCTCCAATCTGTGACTTCACAAACCTCCATTCTATGATTTCACACACCTCCATTCTATGACTTCACACACTTCCATTTTATGACGTCACACACCTCCATTTTGACTTCTCACACCTCCATTCTGTGACTTCACACACCTCCATTCTATGACTTGACACACTTCCATTCTGACTTTACACACCTCCATTCTATGACTTCACAGACTTCGAATATGTGACTTCACTCACCTCCACTCTATGACTTCACAGTCCTCCATTCTATGACTTCCCACACCTTCTTTCTATGACTTCACCCAGCTCCATTTTATGAGTTCACACACCTCCATTCTGTGACTTCACACACCTCTATTCTATGACCTCACACACCCTCATTCTATGATTTCACACACCTCCATTCTATGACTTCACACATCCATTTTTACTTCACACACCTCCAATATATGACTTCAAACACCTCAAATCTGTGACTTCACACACCTCCATTCTATGCCTTCATACCCTCCAATCTGTGACTCCACACACCTCCATTCTATGACTTCACACACTTCCATTCTATGACTTCACACACCTCCATTCTTACTTTACAAACATCCATTCTATAACTTCACACACCTCCATTCTATGATTTTACACACCTCCATTCTGTGACTTCACATACCTCCATTCTATGACTTCACACATCTCCATTCTGTGACTTCACACACCTCCATTCTGTGACTTCAAACACCTCCATTCTATGAGTTCACACACCTCCATTCTACGACTTCACACACCTCCATTCTGACTTCACACACCTCCATTCTATGACTTCACAGACCTCGAATATGTGACTTCAATCACCTCCACTCTATGACTTCACACTCCTCCATTCTATGACTTCCCACACCTCCTTTCTATGACTTCACCCACCTCCATTTTATCACTTCACACACCTGCATTCTGTGACTTCACACACCACCATTTTTTGACTTCAAACACCTCCATTCTGTGACTTCACGCACCTCCATTCGGAGTTCACACACCCGCATTCTGTGACTTCACACACCTCCATTCTGACTTCACACACCTCCATTCTCTGACTTCACACACCTCCATTCTGTGACTTCACACACCTCCATTCTCTGACTTCACACACCTCCATTCTGTGACTTCACACACCTCCATTCTGACTTCACACAGCTCCATTCTATTACTTCACACACATCCATTCTTTGAGTTCACACACCTCCGTTTTGACTTCACACACTTCCATTCTGTGACTTCACACACGTCCATTCTGTGACTTCACACACCACCATTGTTGACTTCAAACACCTACATTCTGTGACTTCACACACCTCCATTCGGAGTTCACACACCTGCATTCGGTGACTTCACACACCTCATTCTGACTTCACACACCTCAATTCTATGACTTCACACACCTCCATTCTGTGACTTCACACACCACCATTTTTTGACTTCAATCACCTCCATTCTGTGACTTCACACACCTCCATTCGGAGTTCACACACCTGCATTCTGTGACTTCACACACCTCCATTCTGACTTCACACACCTCAATTCTATGACTTCACACACTTCCATTCTGTGACTTCACACACCTCAATTCTGTGACTTCACACGCCTCCATTCTGTGACTTCACACACCTCCATTCTGACTTCACACAGCTCCATTCTATGACTTCACACACCTCCATTCTTACTTTACAAACATCCATTCTATAACTTCACACAACTCCATTCTATGACTTTACACACCTCCATTCTGTGACTTCACACACCTCCATTCTATTACTTCACACACCTCCATTCTGAATTCACACAGCTCCATTCTGTGACTTCACAAAACTCCATTCTATGGTTTCACACACCTCCATACTGCGACTTCACACAACTCCATCTATGACTTCACACACCTCCATTCTGACATCACACACCTCTATTGTATGACTTTGCACACCTCCATTCTGACATCAAACAAATCCATTCTATGAATTCACAGACCTCGAATCTGTGACTTCACTCACCTGCACTCTATGACTTCACACTCCTCCATTCTATGACTTACCACACCTCCTTTCTATGACGTCACCCACCTCCAATCTATGACTACCCACCTGCATTCTGACTTCACACACCTCCATTCTCTGACTTCACACACCTCCATTCTTTGACTTCACACACCTTCATTTTTCCTTCAGAAACATCCATTCTATGACTTCACACACCTCCATTCTATGACTTCACAAACCTCCATTCTGTGACTTCACACACCTCCATTCTGAGTTGACACAACTGCATTCGGTGACCTCACACATCTCCATTCTGACTTCACACACCTCCATTCTATGACTTCACACACTTCCATTCTATGACTTCCCACACCTCCATTCTATGACTTCACAAACCTCCATTCTGAGTTCACACACCTCCATTCTGTGACTTCACACACCTCCATTTTGACTTCTCACACCTCCATTCTGTGACTTCACACACCTCCATTCTATGACTTCACACACTTCTATTGTGACATCACACACCTCCATTCTATGAGTTCACACACCTCCATTCTATGACTTCCCACAGCTCCTTTCTATGACTTCACCCACCTCCATTTTATGACTTCACCCACCTCCATTCTGTGAATTCACACACCTCCATTCTATGACCACACACACCCTCAATCTATGATTTCACACACCTCCATTCTATGAGTTCACACATCCGTTTTGACTTCACACACCTCCAATATATGACTTCAAACACCTCAATTCTGTCACTTCACACACCTCCATTCTATGACCTCCTACCCTCCATTCTGTGACTCCACACACCTCCATTCTATGACTTCACACACTTCCATTCTATGACTTCACACACCTCCATTCTGTGACTTTACACACCTCCATTATGAGTTCACACTCCTCCATTCTGTGATGTCACACATCTCCATTCTGTGACTTCACACACCTCCATTCTGTGACATCACACACCTCCATTCTATGACTTCACACACTTCCATTCTATGACTTCACACACCTCCATTCTGTGACTTTACACACCTCCATTATGAGTTCACACTCCTCCATTCTGTGATGTCACACATCTCCATTCTGTGACTTCACACACCTCCAATCTTTGACTTCCCACACCTCCATTCTCTGACTTCACACACCTCCATTCTATGACTTCACACACCTCCATTCTATGCCTTCACACACCTCCATTCTGTGACTTCACACACCTCCATTCTATGACCTCACACACCTCCATTGTGACTCCACACACTACCATGCTAGGAGTTCACACACCTCCATTCTGACTTCACACAGCTCCACTCTATGACTTCACACACCTCCATTCTATGACTTTCCACACCTCCTTTCTATGACTTCACCCAACTCCATTCTATGACTTCACACCTCCATTCTGACTTCACACACATCCATTCTGTGACTTCACACACTTCCATTCTATGACTACACACCTCCATTCTATGACTTCACACACCTTCATTCTTACTTCACAAACATACATTCTATGACTTCACACACCTCCATTCTTTGACTTCACACACCTCCATTCTTTGACTTCACACACCTCCATTCTTTGACCTCACACACCTAAATTCTGAGTTGACACACCTCCATTCTGTGACTTCACACACCTCCATTCTGACTTCACACAGCTCCATTCTATGACTTCACACACCTCCATTCTTTGACATCACACAACTCCATTCTATGACATCACACACCTTCATTCTTACTTTACAAACATCCATTCTATAACTTCACACACCTCCATTCCATGCCTTTACACACCTGCATTCTGTGACTTCACATACCTCCATTCTATGACTTCACAAACCTCCATTCTGTGACTTCACACACCTCCGTTCTATGACCTCTCACACTTCCATTGTTGCGTCACACACCTCCATTCTATGAGTTCACACACATCCATTCTATGACTTCACACTCCTCCATTCTGACTTCACACACATCTCATTCTGTGGCTTCACACACCTCCATTCAATGACTTCACACACCTACTTTCTTTGACTTCACACACCGCCAATCTGACATCACACACCTCCATTCTATGATTTCACAGACCTCGAATCTGTGACTTCACTCACCTGCACTCTATGACTTCACACTCCTCCATTCTATGACTTCCCACACGTCGTTTTTATGAATTCACCCACATCCAATATATGACTACTCACCTCCACTCTGACTTCACACACCTCCATTCTGTGACTTCACACACCTCCATTCTATAACTTCACACACCTCCATTTTATAACTTCACACACCTCCATTCTATGACTTCACACACCTCTATTCTTTGACTTCACACACCTAAATTCTGAGTTGACACACCTCCATTCTGTGACTTCACACACCTCCATTCTGACTTCACACAGCTCCATTCTATGACTTCACAAACCTAAATTCTTTGACATCATACACCTCCATTCTATGACTTCACACACCTTCATTCTTACTTTACAAACATCCATTCTATATCTTCACACACATCCATTCTTTGACTTTACACACCTCCATTCTGTGACTTCACATGCCTCCATTCTATGACTTCACACACCTAAATTCTGTGACTTCACACACTTCCATTCTATGACTTCACACACTTCCATTGTGACGTCACACACCTCCATTCTATGAGTGCACACACCTCCATTCTGACTTCACACACCTCCATTCTATGACTTCACACACCTCCATTCTGACTTCACACACCTCCATTCTGTGACTTCACACACCTCCATTCTATGACTTCACACACCTCAATTCTATGACTTCACACACCTTCATTCTTACTTCAGAAACATCCATTCTATGACTTCACACACTTCAATTCTATGACTTCACAAACCTCCATTCTGTGACTTCACACACCTCCATTCTGACTTCACACACATCCATTCTATGACTTCACACACTTCCATTCTATGACTTCACACACCTCCATTCTCTGACTTCACACACCTCCATTCTGAGTTCACACACCTCTATTCTGTGATTTCACACACCTCCATTCTGTGACTTCACACACCTCCATTCGGAGTTCACACACCTCCATTCGGTGACTTCACACACCTCCATTCTGACTTCACACAGCTCCATTCTATGACTTCACACACCTCCATTCTTACTTTACAAACATCCATTCTATAACTTCACACACCTCCATTCTTTGACTTTACACACCTCCATTCTGTGACTTCACATACCTCCATTCTATGACTTCACACACCTCCATTCTGTGACTTCACACACCTCCATTCTGTGACTTCACACTCCTCCATTCTGACTTCACACAGCTCCCTTCTATGAATTCACACACCTCCATTCTTACTTTAAAATCATCCATTCTATAACTTCACTCACCTCCATTCTATGACTTTACACACCTCCATTCTTTGACTTCACATACCTCCATTCTATGACTTCACACACCTCCATTCTGTGACTTCAAACACCTCCATTCTATGACTTCACACTCTTCCATTGTGACGTCACACACCTCCATTCTATGAGTTCACACACCTCCATTCTACGACTTCACACACCTCCATTCTGACTTCACACACCTCCATTCTATGACTTCACAGACCTCGAATATATGACTTCAATCACCTCCACTCTATGACTTCACACTCCTCCATTCTATGACTTCCCACACCTCCTTTCTATGACTTCACCCACCTCCATTTTATCACTTCACACACCTGCATTCTGTGACTTCACACACCACCATTTTTTGACTTCAAACACCTCCATTCTGTGACTTCACGCACCTCCATTCGGAGTTCACACACCCGCATTCTGTGACTTCACACACCTCCATTCTGACTTCACACACCTCAATTCTATGACTTCACACACTTCCATTCTGTGACTTCACACACCTCCATTCTCTGACTTCACATACCTCCATTCTATGACTACACACACCTCCATTCGGACTTCACACACCTCCATTCTATTACTTCACACACCTCCATTCTGAATTCACACAGCTCCATTCTGTGACTTCACAAAACTCCATGCTATGGTTTCACACACCTCCATACTGCGACTTCACACAACTCCATCTATGACTTCACACACCTCCATTCTGACATCACACACCTGTATTGTATGACTTCGCACACCTCCATTCTGACATCACACAACTCCATTCTATGAATTCACAGACCTCGAATCTGTGACTTCACTCACCTGCACTCTATGACTTTACACTCCTCCATTCTATGACTTACCACACCTCCTTTCTATGACGTCACCCACCTCCAATCTATGACTACCCACCTCCATTCTGACTTCACACACCTCCATTCTCTGACTTCACACACCTCCATTCTTTGACTTCACACACCTTCATTTTTCCTTCAGAAACATCCATTCTATGACTTCACACACCTCCATTCTATGACTTCACAAACCTCCATTCTGTGACTTCACACACCTCCATTCTGAGTTGACACAACTGCATTCGGTGACCTCACACATCTCCATTCTGACTTCACACACCTGCATTCTATGACTTCACACACTTCCATTCTATGACTTCCCACACCTCCATTCTATGACTTCACAAACCTCCTTCTGAGTTCACACACCTCCATTCTGTGACTTCACACACCTCCATTTTGACTTCTCACACCTCCATTCTGTGACTTCACACACCTCCATTCTATGACTTCACACACTTCTATTGTGACATCACACACCTCCATTCTATGAGTTCACACACCTCCATTCTATGACTTCCCACACCTCCTTTCTATGACTTCACCCACCTCCATTTTATGACTTCACCCACCTCCATTCTGTGAATTCACACAACTCCATTCTATGACCTCACACACCCTCAATCTATGATTTCACACACCTCCATTCTATGAGTTCACACATCCGTTTTGACTTCACACACCTCCAATATATGACTTCAAACACCTCAATTCTGTCACTTCACACACCTCCATTCTATGACCTCCTACCTTCCATTCTGTGACTCCACACACCTCCATTCTATGACTTCACACACTTCCATTCTATGACTTCACACATCTCCATTCTGTTACTTTACACACCTCCATTATGAGTTCACACTCCTCCATTCTGTGATGTCACACATCTCCATTCTGTGACTTCACACACCTCCATTCTATGACTTCACACAATTCCATTCTATGACTTCACCCACCTCCATTCTATGACTTCACACCTCCATTCTGAGTTCACACACCTCCATTCTGTGACATCATACACCTCCATTCTATGACTTCACACACTTCCATTCTATGACTTCACACACCTGCATTCTGACTTCACACACCTCCATTCCATGACTTCACACATCTTCTTTCTGTTACTTCCCTCACTTTCAATGTTTGACTTCACAAACCTCCATTCCATGACTTCACACAACTCCATTCTATGAGTTCACACACCTCCATTCTTTGACTTCACACACCTCCATTTTGAGTTCACACACCTACATTCTGTGACTTCACACACCTCCATTTGTGACTTCACACACCACCATTTTGATTTCACACACCTCCATTCTGTGACTTCACACACCTCCATTCTTTGAGTTCCCACACCTCCGTTTTGACTTCACACACTTCCATTCTGTGACTTCACACACCTCCATTCTGTGACTTTACACACCACCATTGTTTGACTTCAAACACCTCCATTCTTTGACTTCACACACCTCCATTCCACGACTTCACACACCTCGATTCTATTAGTTCACACACATCCATTCTATGAGTTCACACACCACAATTTTGTCTTCACACACCTCCATTCTATGACTTCGCAAACCTCCATTCTGTGACTTCACACACCTCCATTCGGAGTTCACACACCTCCATTCGGTGACTTCACACACCTCCATTCTGACTTCACACACCTCCATTCTATGACTTCACACACTTCCCTTCTGTGACTTCACACACCTCCATTCGGTGACTTCACACACCTCCATTCTGACTTCACACAGCTCCATTCTATGACTTCACACACCTCCATTCTTACTTTACTAACATCCATTCTATAACTTCACACACCTCCATTCTATGACTTTACACACCTCCATTCTGTGACTTCACATACCTCCATTCTATGACTTCACACACCTCCATTCTGTGACTTCACACACCTCCATTCTGTGACTTCATACACCTCCATTCTGACTTCACACAGCTCCCTTCTATGACTTCACACACCTCCATTCTTACTTTACAAACATCCATTCTATAACTTCACACACCTCCATTCTATGACTTTACACACCTCCATTCTGTGACTTCACATACCTCCATTCTATGACTTCACACACCTCCATTCTGTGACTTCAAACACCTCCAGTCTATGACTTCACACACTTCCATTGTGACGTCACACACCTCCATTCTATGAGTTCACACACCTCCATTCTATGACTTCATACACCTCCATTCTGACTTCACACACCTCCATTCTATGACTTCACAGACCTCGAATATGTGACGTCAATCCCCTCCACTCTATGACTTCACACTCCTCCATTCTATGACTTCCCACACCTCCTTTCTATGACTTCACCCACCTCCATTTTATCACTTCACACACCTCCATTCTGTGACTTCACACACCTCAATTCTATGACCTCACACACCCTCATTCTATGATTTCACACACCTCCATTCTATGACCTCACACACCACCATTCTATGCCTTCACACACCTCCATTCTGTGACTTCACACACCTCCATTCTATGACCTCACACACCTCCATTGTGACTCCACACACTACCATGCTAGGAGTTCACACACCTCCATTCTGACTTCACACAGCTCCACTCTATGACTTCACACACCTCCATTCTATGACTTTCCACACCTCCTTTCTATGACTTCACCCAACTCCATTCTATGACTTCACACCTCCATTCTGACTTCACACACATCCATTCTGTGACTTCACACACTTCCATTCTATGACTACACACCTCCATTCTATGACTTCACACACCTTCATTCTTACTTCACAAACATACATTCTATGACTTCACACACCTCCATTCTTTGACTTCACACACCTCCATTCTTTGACTTCACACACCTCCATTCTTTGACCTCACACACCTAAATTCTGAGTTGACACACCTCCATTCTGTGACTTCACACACCTCCATTCTGACTTCACACAGCTCCATTCTATGACTTCACACACCTCCATTCTTTGACATCACACAACTCCATTCTATGACATCACACACCTTCATTCTTACTTTACAAACATCCATTCTATAACTTCACACACCTCCATTCCATGCCTTTACACACCTGCATTCTGTGACTTCACATACCTCCATTCTATGACTTCACAAACCTCCATTCTGTGACTTCACACACCTCCGTTCTATGACCTCTCACACTTCCATTGTTGCGTCACACACCTCCATTCTATGAGTTCACACACATCCATTCTATGACTTCACACTCCTCCATTCTGACTTCACACACATCTCATTCTGTGGCTTCACACACCTCCATTCAATGACTTCACACACCTACTTTCTTTGACTTCACACACCGCCAATCTGACATCACACACCTCCATTCTATGATTTCACAGACCTCGAATCTGTGACTTCACTCACCTGCACTCTATGACTTCACACTCCTCCATTCTATGACTTCCCACACGTCGTTTTTATGAATTCACCCACATCCAATATATGACTACTCACCTCCACTCTGACTTCACACACCTCCATTCTGTGACTTCACACACCTCCATTCTATAACTTCACACACCTCCATTTTATAACTTCACACACCTCCATTCTATGACTTCACACACCTCTATTCTTTGACTTCACACACCTAAATTCTGAGTTGACACACCTCCATTCTGTGACTTCACACACCTCCATTCTGACTTCACACAGCTCCATTCTATGACTTCACAAACCTAAATTCTTTGACATCATACACCTCCATTCTATGACTTCACACACCTTCATTCTTACTTTACAAACATCCATTCTATATCTTCACACACATCCATTCTTTGACTTTACACACCTCCATTCTGTGACTTCACATGCCTCCATTCTATGACTTCACACACCTAAATTCTGTGACTTCACACACTTCCATTCTATGACTTCACACACTTCCATTGTGACGTCACACACCTCCATTCTATGAGTGCACACACCTCCATTCTGACTTCACACACCTCCATTCTATGACTTCACACACCTCCATTCTGACTTCACACACCTCCATTCTGTGACTTCACACACCTCCATTCTATGACTTCACACACCTCAATTCTATGACTTCACACACCTTCATTCTTACTTCAGAAACATCCATTCTATGACTTCACACACTTCAATTCTATGACTTCACAAACCTCCATTCTGTGACTTCACACACCTCCATTCTGACTTCACACACATCCATTCTATGACTTCACACACTTCCATTCTATGACTTCACACACCTCCATTCTCTGACTTCACACACCTCCATTCTGAGTTCACACACCTCTATTCTGTGATTTCACACACCTCCATTCTGTGACTTCACACACCTCCATTCGGAGTTCACACACCTCCATTCGGTGACTTCACACACCTCCATTCTGACTTCACACAGCTCCATTCTATGACTTCACACACCTCCATTCTTACTTTACAAACATCCATTCTATAACTTCACACACCTCCATTCTTTGACTTTACACACCTCCATTCTGTGACTTCACATACCTCCATTCTATGACTTCACACACCTCCATTCTGTGACTTCACACACCTCCATTCTGTGACTTCACACTCCTCCATTCTGACTTCACACAGCTCCCTTCTATGAATTCACACACCTCCATTCTTACTTTAAAATCATCCATTCTATAACTTCACTCACCTCCATTCTATGACTTTACACACCTCCATTCTTTGACTTCACATACCTCCATTCTATGACTTCACACACCTCCATTCTGTGACTTCAAACACCTCCATTCTATGACTTCACACTCTTCCATTGTGACGTCACACACCTCCATTCTATGAGTTCACACACCTCCATTCTACGACTTCACACACCTCCATTCTGACTTCACACACCTCCATTCTATGACTTCACAGACCTCGAATATATGACTTCAATCACCTCCACTCTATGACTTCACACTCCTCCATTCTATGACTTCCCACACCTCCTTTCTATGACTTCACCCACCTCCATTTTATCACTTCACACACCTGCATTCTGTGACTTCACACACCACCATTTTTTGACTTCAAACACCTCCATTCTGTGACTTCACGCACCTCCATTCGGAGTTCACACACCCGCATTCTGTGACTTCACACACCTCCATTCTGACTTCACACACCTCAATTCTATGACTTCACACACTTCCATTCTGTGACTTCACACACCTCCATTCTCTGACTTCACATACCTCCATTCTATGACTACACACACCTCCATTCGGACTTCACACACCTCCATTCTATTACTTCACACACCTCCATTCTGAATTCACACAGCTCCATTCTGTGACTTCACAAAACTCCATGCTATGGTTTCACACACCTCCATACTGCGACTTCACACAACTCCATCTATGACTTCACACACCTCCATTCTGACATCACACACCTGTATTGTATGACTTCGCACACCTCCATTCTGACATCACACAACTCCATTCTATGAATTCACAGACCTCGAATCTGTGACTTCACTCACCTGCACTCTATGACTTTACACTCCTCCATTCTATGACTTACCACACCTCCTTTCTATGACGTCACCCACCTCCAATCTATGACTACCCACCTCCATTCTGACTTCACACACCTCCATTCTCTGACTTCACACACCTCCATTCTTTGACTTCACACACCTTCATTTTTCCTTCAGAAACATCCATTCTATGACTTCACACACCTCCATTCTATGACTTCACAAACCTCCATTCTGTGACTTCACACACCTCCATTCTGAGTTGACACAACTGCATTCGGTGACCTCACACATCTCCATTCTGACTTCACACACCTGCATTCTATGACTTCACACACTTCCATTCTATGACTTCCCACACCTCCATTCTATGACTTCACAAACCTCCTTCTGAGTTCACACACCTCCATTCTGTGACTTCACACACCTCCATTTTGACTTCTCACACCTCCATTCTGTGACTTCACACACCTCCATTCTATGACTTCACACACTTCTATTGTGACATCACACACCTCCATTCTATGAGTTCACACACCTCCATTCTATGACTTCCCACACCTCCTTTCTATGACTTCACCCACCTCCATTTTATGACTTCACCCACCTCCATTCTGTGAATTCACACAACTCCATTCTATGACCTCACACACCCTCAATCTATGATTTCACACACCTCCATTCTATGAGTTCACACATCCGTTTTGACTTCACACACCTCCAATATATGACTTCAAACACCTCAATTCTGTCACTTCACACACCTCCATTCTATGACCTCCTACCTTCCATTCTGTGACTCCACACACCTCCATTCTATGACTTCACACACTTCCATTCTATGACTTCACACATCTCCATTCTGTTACTTTACACACCTCCATTATGAGTTCACACTCCTCCATTCTGTGATGTCACACATCTCCATTCTGTGACTTCACACACCTCCATTCTATGACTTCACACAATTCCATTCTATGACTTCACCCACCTCCATTCTATGACTTCACACCTCCATTCTGAGTTCACACACCTCCATTCTGTGACATCATACACCTCCATTCTATGACTTCACACACTTCCATTCTATGACTTCACACACCTGCATTCTGACTTCACACACCTCCATTCCATGACTTCACACATCTTCTTTCTGTTACTTCCCTCACTTTCAATGTTTGACTTCACAAACCTCCATTCCATGACTTCACACAACTCCATTCTATGAGTTCACACACCTCCATTCTTTGACTTCACACACCTCCATTTTGAGTTCACACACCTACATTCTGTGACTTCACACACCTCCATTTGTGACTTCACACACCACCATTTTGATTTCACACACCTCCATTCTGTGACTTCACACACCTCCATTCTTTGAGTTCCCACACCTCCGTTTTGACTTCACACACTTCCATTCTGTGACTTCACACACCTCCATTCTGTGACTTTACACACCACCATTGTTTGACTTCAAACACCTCCATTCTTTGACTTCACACACCTCCATTCCACGACTTCACACACCTCGATTCTATTAGTTCACACACATCCATTCTATGAGTTCACACACCACAATTTTGTCTTCACACACCTCCATTCTATGACTTCGCAAACCTCCATTCTGTGACTTCACACACCTCCATTCGGAGTTCACACACCTCCATTCGGTGACTTCACACACCTCCATTCTGACTTCACACACCTCCATTCTATGACTTCACACACTTCCCTTCTGTGACTTCACACACCTCCATTCGGTGACTTCACACACCTCCATTCTGACTTCACACAGCTCCATTCTATGACTTCACACACCTCCATTCTTACTTTACTAACATCCATTCTATAACTTCACACACCTCCATTCTATGACTTTACACACCTCCATTCTGTGACTTCACATACCTCCATTCTATGACTTCACACACCTCCATTCTGTGACTTCACACACCTCCATTCTGTGACTTCATACACCTCCATTCTGACTTCACACAGCTCCCTTCTATGACTTCACACACCTCCATTCTTACTTTACAAACATCCATTCTATAACTTCACACACCTCCATTCTATGACTTTACACACCTCCATTCTGTGACTTCACATACCTCCATTCTATGACTTCACACACCTCCATTCTGTGACTTCAAACACCTCCAGTCTATGACTTCACACACTTCCATTGTGACGTCACACACCTCCATTCTATGAGTTCACACACCTCCATTCTATGACTTCATACACCTCCATTCTGACTTCACACACCTCCATTCTATGACTTCACAGACCTCGAATATGTGACGTCAATCCCCTCCACTCTATGACTTCACACTCCTCCATTCTATGACTTCCCACACCTCCTTTCTATGACTTCACCCACCTCCATTTTATCACTTCACACACCTCCATTCTGTGACTTCACACACCTCAATTCTATGACCTCACACACCCTCATTCTATGATTTCACACACCTCCATTCTATGACCTCACACACCACCATTCTGAATTCACACAGCCTCATTCTGTGACTTCACAAAACTCCATTCTATGGTTTCACACACCTCCATACTATGACTTGACACAACTCCATCTATGACTTCACACACTCCATTCTATGACTTCACAGACCTCGAATCTGTGACTTCACTCACCTGCACTCTATGACTTCACACTCCTCCATTCTATGACCTACCACACCTCCTTTCTGTGACGTCAACCACCTCCAATCTATGACTACCCACCTCCATTGTGACTTCACACACCTCCATTCTCTGACTTCACACACTTCCATTCTATGACTTCACACACCTTCATTTTTCCTTCACAAACATCCATTCTATGACTTCACACACCTCCATTCTATGACTTCACAAACCTCCATTCTGTGACTTCACACACCTCCATTCTGAGTTGACAAAACTCCATTCGGTGACGTCACACATCTCCATTCTGACTTCACACATCTCCATTCTATGACTTCACAAACTTCCATTCTATGACTTCACACACCTCCATTCTGTGACTTCACAAACCTCCATTCTGAGTTCACACACCTCCATTCTGTGACTTCACACACCTCCATTCTGTGACTTCACACACCTCCATTGTGTGACTTCACACACTTCCATTCTATGACTTCACACACCTCCATTTTATAACTTCACACACCTCCATTCTGTGACTTCACACACCTCCATTCTATGACCTCACACACCCTCATTCTATGATTTCACAGAACTCCATTCTATGACTTCAAACATCCATTTTGACTTCACACACCTCTAATATATGACTTCAAACACCTCAATTCTGTGATTTCAAACACCTCCATTCTATGACTTCACACACCTCCATTCTGTGACTTCACACACCTCCATTCTGAGTTCACACACCTCCATTCTGTAACTTCACAAACCTCCATTCTATGATTTCACACACCTCCATTCTATGACTTCACACACCTCCATTTTATGAAGTCACACACCTCCATTTTGACTTCTCACACCTCCATTCTGTGACTTCACACACCTCCATTCTATGACTTCACACACCTCCATTCTGACTTCACACACCTCCATTCTATGACTTCAGAGACCTCGAATATGTGACTTCACTCACTTCCACTCTATGACTTCTCACTCCACCATTCTATGACTTCCCACACCTCCTTTCTATGACTTCACCGACCTCCATTTTATGACTTCACACACCTCCATTCTGTGACTTCACACACCTCCATTCTATGACCTCACATACCCTCATTCTATGATTTCACACACCTCCATTCTATGACTTAACACATCCATTTTGACTTCAGACACCTCCAATATATGACTTCAAACACCTCAATTCTGTCACCTCACACACCTCCATTCTATGACCTCATACCCTCCATTCTGTGACTCCACACACCTCCATTCTATGACTTCACACAATTCCATTCTATGACTTCACCCACCTCCATTCTATGACTTCACACCTCCATTCTGACTTCACACACCTCCATTCTGTGACATCACACACCTCCATTCTATGACTTCACACACCTCCATTCTATGACTTCCCACACCTGCATTCTGATTTCACACACCTCCATTCTATGACTTCACTCATCTTCTTTCTGTAACTTCCCACACTTCCAATGTTTGACTTCACGAACCTCCATTCCATGACTTCACACACCTCCATTCTATGAGTTCACACACCTCCATTCTTTGACTTCACACACCTCCATTTTGACTTCACACACCTACATTCTGTGACTTCACACACCTCCATTTGTGACTTCACACACCACCATTTTGATTTCACACACCTCCATTCTGTGACTTCACACACCTCCATTCTTTGAGTTCCCACACCTCCGTTTTGACTTCACACACTTCCATTCTGTGACTTCACACACCTCCATTCTGTGACTTTACACACCACCATTGTTTGACTTCAAACACCTCCATTCTTTGACTTCACACACCTCCATTCCACGACTTCACACACCTCGATTCTATTAGTTCACACACATCCATTCTATGAGTTCACACACCACAATTTTGTCTTCACACACCTCCATTCTATGACTTCGCAAACCTCCATTCTGTGACTTCACACACCTCCATTCGGAGTTCACACACCTCCATTCGGTGACTTCACACACCTCCATTCTGACTTCACACACCTCCATTCTATGACTTCACACACTTCCCTTCTGTGACTTCACACACCTCCATTCGGTGACTTCACACACCTCCATTCTGACTTCACACAGCTCCATTCTATGACTTCACACACCTCCATTCTTACTTTACTAACATCCATTCTATAACTTCACACACCTCCATTCTATGACTTTACACACCTCCATTCTGTGACTTCACATACCTCCATTCTATGACTTCACACACCTCCATTCTGTGACTTCACACACCTCCATTCTGTGACTTCATACACCTCCATTCTGACTTCACACAGCTCCCTTCTATGACTTCACACACCTCCATTCTTACTTTACAAACATCCATTCTATAACTTCACACACCTCCATTCTATGACTTTACACACCTCCATTATGTGACTTCACATACCTCCATTCTATGACTTCACACACCTCCATTCTGTGACTTCAAACACCTCCAGTCTATGACTTCACACACTTCCATTGTGACGTCACACACCTCCATTCTATGAGTTCACACACCTCCATTCTATGACTTCATACACCTCCATTCTGACTTCACACACCTCCATTCTATGACTTCACAGACCTCGAATATGTGACGTCAATCCCCTCCACTCTATGACTTCACACTCCTCCATTCTATGACTTCCCACACCTCCTTTCTATGACTTCACCCACCTCCATTTTATCACTTCACACACCTCCATTCTGTGACTTCACACACCTCAATTCTATGACCTCACACACCCTCATTCTATGATTTCACACACCTCCATTCTATGACCTCACACACCACCATTCTGAATTCACACAGCCTCATTCTGTGACTTCACAAAACTCCATTCTATGGTTTCACACACCTCCATACTATGACTTGACACAACTCCATCTATGACTTCACACACTCCATTCTATGACTTCACAGACCTCGAATCTGTGACTTCACTCACCTGCACTCTATGACTTCACACTCCTCCATTCTATGACCTACCACACCTCCTTTCTGTGACGTCAACCACCTCCAATCTATGACTACCCACCTCCATTGTGACTTCACACACCTCCATTCTCTGACTTCACACACTTCCATTCTATGACTTCACACACCTTCATTTTTCCTTCACAAACATCCATTCTATGACTTCACACACCTCCATTCTATGACTTCACAAACCTCCATTCTGTGACTTCACACACCTCCATTCTGAGTTGACAAAACTCCATTCGGTGACGTCACACATCTCCATTCTGACTTCACACACCTCCATTCTATGACTTCACAAACTTCCATTCTATGACTTCACACACCTCCATTCTGTGACTTCACAAACCTCCATTCTGAGTTCACACACCTCCATTCTGTGACTTCACACACCTCCATTCTGTGACTTCACACACCTCCATTGTGTGACTTCACACACTTCCATTCTATGACTTCACACACCTCCATTTTATAACTTCACACACCTCCATTCTGTGACTTCACACACCTCCATTCTATGACCTCACACACCCTCATTCTATGATTTCACAGAACTCCATTCTATGACTTCAAACATCCATTTTGACTTCACACACCTCTAATATATGACTTCAAACACCTCAATTCTGTGATTTCAAACACCTCCATTCTATGACTTCACACACCTCCATTCTGTGACTTCACACACCTCCATTCTGAGTTCACACACCTCCATTCTGTAACTTCACAAACCTCCATTCTATGATTTCACACACCTCCATTCTATGACTTCACACACCTCCATTTTATGAAGTCACACACCTCCATTTTGACTTCTCACACCTCCATTCTGTGACTTCACACACCTCCATTCTATGACTTCACACACCTCCATTCTGACTTCACACACCTCCATTCTATGACTTCAGAGACCTCGAATATGTGACTTCACTCACTTCCACTCTATGACTTCTCACTCCACCATTCTATGACTTCCCACACCTCCTTTCTATGACTTCACCGACCTCCATTTTATGACTTCACACACCTCCATTCTGTGACTTCACACACCTCCATTCTATGACCTCACATACCCTCATTCTATGATTTCACACACCTCCATTCTATGACTTAACACATCCATTTTGACTTCAGACACCTCCAATATATGACTTCAAACACCTCAATTCTGTCACCTCACACACCTCCATTCTATGACCTCATACCCTCCATTCTGTGACTCCACACACCTCCATTCTATGACTTCACACAATTCCATTCTATGACTTCACCCACCTCCATTCTATGACTTCACACCTCCATTCTGACTTCACACACCTCCATTCTGTGACATCACACACCTCCATTCTATGACTTCACACACCTCCATTCTATGACTTCCCACACCTGCATTCTGATTTCACACACCTCCATTCTATGACTTCACTCATCTTCTTTCTGTAACTTCCCACACTTCCAATGTTTGACTTCACGAACCTCCATTCCATGACTTCACACACCTCCATTCTATGAGTTCACACACCTCCATTCTTTGACTTCACACACCTGCATTTTGACTTCACACACCTACATTCTGTGACTTCACACACCTCCATTTGTGACTTCACACACCACCATTTTGATTTCACACACCTCCATTCTGTGACTTCACACACCTCCATTCTTTGAGTTCACACACCTCCGTTTTGACTTCACACACTTCCACTCTGTGACTTCACACACCTCCATTATGTGACTTCACACACCACCATTGTTTGACTTCACACACCTCCATTCTTTGACTTCACACACCTCCATTCCACGACTACACACACCTCCAATCTATTATTTCACACACTTCCATTCTATGAGTTCACACACCACAATTTTGTCTTCACACACCTCCATTCTATGACTTCGCAACCCTCCATTCTGTGACTTCACACACCTCCATTCGGAGTTCACACACCTCCATTCTGTGACTTTACACAGCTCCATTCTGACTTCACACACCTCAGTTCTATGACTTCACACACTTCCACTCTGTGACTTCACACACCTCCATTCTGTGACTTCACCCACCTCCATTCTGTGACTTCACACACCTCCATTCTCCGACTTCACACCCCTCCAATTTGACTTCACATACCTCCATTCTCTGACTTCACAAACCTCCATTCTGTGACTTCACCCACCTCCATTCTGTGACTTCACACACCTCTATTCTATGACTTCACACACTTCCATTGTGACGTCACACACCTCCATTCTATGAGTTCACACACCTCCATCCTGACTTCACACACCTCCATTCTATTACTTCACACACCTCCATTCTGATTTCACACAGCTCAATTCTGTGACTTCACAAAACTCCATTCTATGATTTCACACACCTCCATACTATGACTTCACACAACTCCATCTATGACTTCACACTCCTCCATTCTGACTTCACACACCTCTATTCTATGACTTTGCACACCTCAATTCTGACATCACACACCTCCATTCTATGGCTTCACAGACCTCGAATATATGACTTCACTCACCTGCACTCTATGACTTCACACTCCTCCATTCTATGACTTCCCACACCTCCTTTCTATGACTTCAACCACCTCCAATCTATGACTACACACCTCCATTCTGACTTCACACACCTCCATTCTGTGACTTTACACACCTCCATTGTATGACTTCACACAACTCCATTCTAGGACTTCACAAATCTCCTTTCTGTGACTACACACACCTCCATTCTGAGTTCACACAACTCCATTCAGTGACTTCACACACCTCCATTCTGACTTCACACACCTCCATTCTATGACTTCACACACTTCCATTCTATGACTTCACACACCTCCATTCTCTGACTTCACACACTTCCATTCTATGATTTTACACACCTCCATTCTGTGACTTTACATACCTCCATTCTGAGTTCACACACCTACATTCTGGGACATCACACACCTCCAATCTGTGACTTCCCACACCTCCATTCTCTGACTTCACACACCTCCATTCTATGACTTCACACACCTCCATTCTATGCCTTCACACACCTCCATTCTGTGACTTCACACACCTCCATTCTATGACTTCACACACCTCCATTGTGACTCCACACACTACCATGCTAGGAGTTCACACACCTCCATTCTGACTTCACACAGCTCCATTTTATGACTTCACACACCTCCATTCTATGACTTTCCACACCTCCTTTCTATGACTTCACCCAACTCCATTCTATGACTTCACACCTCCATTCTGACTTCACACACATCCATTCTGTGACTTCACACACTTCCATTCTGTGACTACACACCTCCATTCTATGACTTCACACACCTTCATTCTTACTTTACAAACATACATTCTATGACTTCACACACCTCCATTCTTTGACTTCACACACCTCCATTCTTTGACTTCACACACCTTCATTCTTTGACCTCACACACCTAAATTCTGAGTTGACACACCTCCATTCTGTGACTTCACACACCTCCATTCTGACTTCACACAGCTCCATTCTATGACTTCACACACCTCCATTCTTTGACATCACACAACTCCATTCTATGACATCACACACCTTCATTCTTACTTTACAAACATCCATTCTATAACTTCACACACCTCCATTCCATGCCTTTACACACCTGCATTCTGTGACTTCACATACCTCCATTCTATGACTTCACAAACCTCCATTCTGTGACTTCACACACCTCCGTTCTATGACCTCACACACTTCCATTGTTACGTCACACACCTCCATTCTATGAGTTCACACACATCCATTCTATGACTTCACACTCCTCCATTCTGACTTCACACACATCCATTCTGTGGCTTCACACACCTCCATTCAATGACTTCACACACCTACTTTCTTTGACTTCACACACCTCCAATCTGACATCACACACCTCCATTCTATGATTTCACAGACCTCGAATCTGTGACTTCACTCACCTGCACTCTATGACTTCACACTCCTCCATTCTATGACTTCCCACACGTCGTTTTTATGAATTCACCCACATCCAATATATGACTACTCACCTCCACTCTGACTTCACACACCTCCATTCTGTGACTTCACACACCTCCATTCTATAACTTCACACACCTCCATTTTATAACTTCACACACCTCCATTCTATGACTTCACACACCTCTATTCTTTGACTTCACACACCTAAATTCTGAGTTGACACACCTCCATTCTGTGACTTCACACACCTCCATTCTGACGTCACACAGCTCCATTCTATGACTTCACAAACCTAAATTCTTTGACATCATACACCTCCATTCTATGAATTCACACACCTTCATTCTTACTTTACAAACATCCATTCTATATCTTCACACACATCCATTCTTTGACTTTACACACCTCCATTCTGTGACTTCACATGCCTCCATTCTATGACTTCACACACCTAAATTCTGTGACTTCACACACTTCCATTCTATGACTTCACACACTTCCATTGTGACGTCACACACCTCCATTCTATGAGTGCACACACCTCCATTCTGACTTCACACACCTCCATTCTATGACTTCACACACCTCCATTCTGACTTCACACACCTCCATTCTGTGACTTCACCCACCTCCATTCTATGACTTCACACACCTCAATTCTATGACTTCACACACCTTCATTCTTACTTCAGAAACATCCATTCTATGACTTCACACACTTCCATTCTATGACTTCACAAACCTCCATTCTGTGACTTCACACACATCCATTCTGACTTCACACACATCCATTCTATGACTTCACACACTTCCATTCTATGACTTCACACACCTCCATTCTCTGACTTCAAACACCTCCATTCTGAGTTCACACACCTCTATTCTGTGATTTCAAACACCTCCATTCTGTGACTTCACACACCTCCATTCGGAGTTCACACACCTCCATTCGGTGACTTCACACACCTCCATTCTGACTTCACACAGCTCCATTCTATGACTTCACACACCTCCATTCTTACTTTAAAAACATCCATTCTATAACTTCACACACCTCCATTCTTTGACTTTACACACCTCCATTCTGTGACTTCACATACCTCCATTCTATGACTTCACACACCTCTATTCTGTGACTTCACACACCTCCATTCTGTGACTTCACACTCCTCCATTCTGACTTCACACAGCTCCCTTCTATGAATTCACACACCTCCATTCTTACTTTAAAATCATCCATTCTATAACTTCACACACCTCCATTCTATGACTTTACACACCTCCATTCTTTGACTTCACATACCTCCATTCTATGACTTCACACACCTCCATTCTGTGACTTCAAACACCTCCATTCTATGACTTCACACTCTTCCATTGTGACGTCACACACCTCCATTCTATGAGTTCACACACCTCCATTCTACGACTTCACACACCTCCATTCTGACTTCACACACCTCCATTCTATGACTTCACAGACCTCGAATATATGACTTCAATCACCTCCACTCTATGACTTCACACTCCTCCATTCTATGACTTAACACACCTCCTTTCTATGACTTCACCCACCTCCATTTTATCACTTCACACACCTGCATTCTGTGACTTCACACACCACCATTTTTTGACTTCAAACACCTCCATTCTGTGACTTCACGCACCTCCATTCGGAGTTCACACACCCGCATTCTGTGACTTCACACACCTCGATTCTGACATCACACACCTCAATTCTATGACTTCACACACTTCCATTCTGTGACTTCACACACCTCCATTCTCTGACTTCACACACCTCCATTCTGTGACTTCACACACCTCCATTCTGACATCACAGCTCCATTCTATTACTTCACACACCTCCATTCTTTGAGTTCACACACCTCCGTTTTGACTTCACACACTTCCTTTCTGTGACTTCACACACCTCCATTCTGTGACTTCACACACCACCATTGTTGACTTCAAACACCTACATTCTGTGACTTCACACACCTCCATTCGGAGTTCACACACCTGCATTCGGTGACTTCACACACCTCCATTCTGACTTCACACACCTCAATTCTATGACTTCACACACCTCCATTCTGTGACTTCACACACCACCATTTTTTGACTTCAATCACCTCCATTCTGTGACTTCACACACCTCCATTCGGAGTTCACACACCTGCATTCTGTGACTTCACACACCTCCATTCTGACTTCACACACCTCAATTCTATGACTTCACACACTTCCATTCTGTGACTTCACACACCTCAATTCTGTGACTTCACATGCCTCCATTCTGTGACTTCACACACCTCCATTCTGACTTCACACAGCTCCATTCTATGACTTCACACACCTCCATTCTTACTTTACAAACATCCATTCTATAACTTCACACAACTCAATTCTATGACTTTACACACCTCCATTCTGTGACTTCACATACCTCCATTCTATGACTACACACACCTCCATTCTGACTTCACACACCTCCATTCTATTACTTCACACACCTCCATTCTGAATTCACACAGCTCCATTCTGTGACTTCACAAAACTCCATGCTATGGTTTCACACACCTCCATACTGCGACTTCACACAACTCCATCTATGTCTTCACACACCTTCATTCTGACATCACACACCTGTATTGTATGACTTCGCACACCTCCATTCTGACATCACACAACTCCATTCTATGAATTCACAGACCTCGAATCTGTGACTTCACTCACCTGCACTCTATGACTTCACACTCCTCCATTCTATGACTTACCACACTTCCTTTCTATGACGTCACCCACCTCCAATCTATGACTACCCACCTCCATTCTGACTTCACACACCTCCATTCTCTGACTTCACACACCTCCATTCTTTGACTTCACACACCTTCATATTTCCTTCAGAAACATCCATTCTATGACTTCACACACCTCCATTCTATGACTTCACAAACCTCCATTCTGTGACTTCACACACCTCCATTCTGAGTTAACACAACTGCATTCGGTGACCTCACACATCTCCATTCTGACTTCACACACCTCCATTCTATGACTTCACACACTTCCATTCTATGACTTCCCACACCTCCATTCTATGACTTCACAAACCTCCATTCTGAGTTCACACACCTCCATTCTGTGACTTCACACACCTCCATTTTGACTTCTCACACCTCCATTCTGTGACTTCACACAACTCCATTCTATGACTTCACACACTTCTATTGTGACATCACACACCTCCATTCTATGAGTTCACACACCTCCATTCTATGACTTCCCACACCTCCTTTCTATGACTTCACCCACCTCCATTTTATGACTTCACCCACCTCCATTCTGTGAATTCACACACCTCCATTCTATGACCTCACACACCCTCAATCTATGATTTCACACACCTCCATTCTATGAGTTCACACATCCGTTTTGACTTCACACACCTCCAATATATGACTTCAAACACCTCAATTCTGTCACTTCACACACATCCATTCTATGACCTCCTACCCTCCATTCTGTGACTCCACACACCTCCATTCTATGACTTCACACACTTCCATTCTATGACTTCACACACCTCCATTCTGTGACTTTACACACCTCCATTATGAGTTCACACTCCTCCATTCTGTGATGTCACACATCTCCATTCTGTGACTTCACACACCTCCATTCTATGACTTCACACAATTCCATTCTATGACTTCACCCACCTCCATTCTATGACTTCACACCTCCATTCTGAGTTCACACACCTCCATTCTGTGACATCACACACCTCCATTCTATGACTTCACACACTTCCATTCTATGACTTCACACACCTGCATTCTGACTTCACACACCTCCATTCTATGACTTCACACATCTTCTTTCTGTAACTTCCCTCACTTTCAATGTTTGACTTCACAAACCTCCATTCCATGACTTCACACAACTCCATTCTATGAGTTCACACACCTCCATTCTTTGACTTCACACACCTCCATTTTGACTTCACACACCTACATTCTCTGACTTCACACACCTCCATTTGTGACTTCACACACCACCATTTTGATTTCACACACCTCCATTCTGTGACTTCACACACCTCCATTCTTTGAGTTCACACACCTCCGTTTTGACTTCACACACTTCCATTCCACGACTACACACACCTCCAATCTATTAGTTCACACACTTCCATTCTATGAGTTCACACACCACAATTTTGTCTTCACACACCTCCATTCTATGACTTCGCAAACCTCCATTCTGTGACTTCACACACCTCCATTCGGAGTTCACACACCTCCATTCTGTGACTTTACACAGCTCCATTCTGACTTCACACACCTCAATTCTATGACTTCACACACTTCCACTCTGTGACTTCACACACCTCCATTCTGTGACTTCACCCACCTCCATTCTGACTTCACACAGCTCCATTCTATGACTTCACACATCTTCTTTCTGTAACTTCCCTCACTTTCAATGTTTGACTTCACAAACCTCCATTCCATGACTTCACACAACTCCATTCTATGAGTTCACACACCTCCATTCTTTGACTTCACACACCTCCATTTTGACTTCACACACCTACATTCTCTGACTTCACACACCTCCATTTGTGACTTCACACACCACCATTTTGATTTCACACACCTCCATTCTGTGACTTCACACACCTCCATTCTCCGACTTCACACCCCTCCAATTTGACTTCACATACCTCCATTCTCTGACTTCACAAACCTCCATTCTGTGACTTCACCCACCTCCATTCTGTGACTTCACACACCTCTATTCTATGACTTCACACACTTCCATTGTGACGTCACACACCTCCATTCTATGAGTTCACACACCTCCATCCTGACTTCACACACCTCCATTCTATTACTTCACACACCTCCATTCTGAATTCACACAGCTCCATTCTGTGACTTCACAAAACTCCATTCTATGATTTCACACACCTTCATACTATGACTTCACACAACTCCGTCTATGACTTCACACACCTCCATTCTGACTTCACACACCTCTATTCTATGACTTTGCACACCTCAATTCTGACATCACACACCTCCATTCTATGGCTTCACAGACCTCGAATATGTGACTTCACTCACCTGCACTCTATGACTTCACACCCCTCCATTCTATAACTTCCCACACCTCCTTTCTATGACTTCACCCACCTCCAATCTATGACTACACACCTCCATTCTGACTTCACACACCTCCATTCTGTGACTTCACACACCTCCATTCTATGACTTCACACACCTTCATTTTTCCTTCAGAAACATCCATTCTATGACCTCACACACCTCCATTCTATGACTTCACACACCTCCATTCTGTGACTTCACACACCTGCATTCTGAGTTCACACACCTCCATTCTGTGACTTCACACACCTCCATTCTATGACCTCACAAACCCTCATTCTATGATTTCACACACCTCCATTCTATGACTTCACACATCCATTTTGACTTCACACACCTCTAATATATGACTTCAAACACCTGAATTCTGTGACTTCACACACCTCCATTCTATGACTTCACACACTTACATTCTATGACTTCACACACCTCCATTCTGTGTTCACACACCTGAATTCTGTGACTTCACACACCTCCATTCTGACTTCACACACCTCCATTCTATGACTTCACACACTTACATTCTATGACTTCACACACCTCCATTCTGTGTTCACACACCTGCATTCTATGACTTCACACACCTCCATTCTGTGACTTCACACACCTAAATTCTGAGTTGACACAACTCCATTCTGTGACTTCACACACCTCCATTCTGACTTCACACAGCTCCATTCTATGACTTGCACACCTATATTATTACATTACAAAATCCATTCTATAACTTCACACATCTCCATTCTATGACTTTACACACCTCCATTCTGTGACTTCACATACCTCCATTCTATGACTTCACACACCTCCATTCTGTGACTTCACACAGCTCCATTCTATGACTTCACACACTTCCATTCTGTGACTTCACACACCTACATTCTATGAGTTCACACACCTCCATTCTGACTTCACACACCTCCATTCTATGTCTTCACACACCTCCATTCTATGACTTCACACACCTCCATTCTGAATTCACACAGCTCCATTCTGTGACTTCACAAAACTCCATTCTATGATTTCACACACCTCCATACTATGACTTCACACAACTCCATCTATGACTTCACACACCTCCATTCTGACTTCACACACCTCCATTCTATGGCTTCACAGACCTCGAATCTGTGACTTCACTCACCTGCACTCTATGACTTCATACTCCTCCATTCCATGACTTCCCACACCTCCTTTCTATGACTTCACCCACCTCCAATCTATGACTACACACCTCCATTCTGACTTCACACACCTCCATTCTGTGACTTCACACACCTCCATTCTATGAGTTCACACACCTTCATTTTTACTTGAGAAACATCCATTCTATGACTTCACACAACTCCATTCCATGACTTCACAAACCTCCATTCGGTGACTTCACACATCTCCATTCTGATTTCACACACCTCCATTCTATGACTTCACACATTTCCATTCTATGACTTTACACACCTCCATTCTGTGACTTCACAAACCTCCATTCTGAGTCACACACCTCCATTCTGTGACTTCACACACCTCCATTCTGAGACTTCACACACCTCCATTGTGTGACTTCACACACTTCCATTCTATGACTTCACACACCTCCATTGTATGACTTCACACATCTCCATTCTGACTTCACACACCTCATTTCTATGATTTCACACACTTCCATTCTATGACTTCACACACCTCCATTCTGTGACTTCACACACCTCAATTCTGTGACTTCACACACCTCCATTCTATGAGTTCACACACCTCCATTCTGACTTCACACACCTCCATTCTATGACTTCACACACCTCCATTCTATGACTTCACACACCTCCATTCTGAATTCACACAGCTCCATTCTGTGACTTCACAAAACTCCATTCTATGATTTCACACACCTCCATACTATGACTTCACACAACTCCATCTATGACTTCACACACCTCCATTCTGACTTCACACACCTCCATTCTATGGCTTCACAGACCTCGAATCTGTGACTTCACTCACCTGCACTCTATGACTTCATAATCCTCCATTCCATGACTTCCCACACCTCCTTTCTATGACTTCACCCACCTCCAATCTATGACTACACACCTCCATTCTGACTTCACACACCTCCATTCTGTGACTTCACACACCTCCATTCTATGAGTTCACACACCTTCATTTTTACTTGGGAAACATCCATTGTATGACTTCACACAACTCCATTCTATGACTTCACAAACCTCCATTCGGTGACTTCACACATCTCCATTCTGACTTCACACACCTCCATTCTATGACTTCACACATTTCCATTCTATGACTTTACACACCTCCATTCTGTGACTTCACAAACCTCCATTCTGAGTCACACACCTCCATTCTGTGACTTCACACACCTCCATTCTGAGACTTCACACACCTCCATTGTGTGACTTCACACACTTCCATTCTATGACTTCACACACCTCCATTGTATGACTTCACACATCTCCATTCTGTGACTTCACACACCTCCATTCTATGACCTCACACACCCTCACTCTATAATTTCACACACCTCCATTCTATGACTTCACACATCCATTTTGAATTCACAGAACTCCAATATATGACTTCAAACACCTCATTTCTGTAACTTCACACACCTCCATTCTATGACTTAATACCGTCCATTCTGTGACCTCACACACCTCCATTCTATGACTTCACACACTTCCATTCTATGACTTCACACACTTCCATTCTATGACTTCACACACCTACATTCTGTGACTTTACACACCTCCATTCTGAGTTCACACACCTCCATTCTGTGACTTCACACACCTCCATTCTATGACTTCACACCTCCATTCTGACTTCACACACCTCCATTCTGTGACATCACACACCTCCATTCTATGACTTCCCACACCTGCATTCTGACTTCACACACCTCCATTCTAGGACTTCACACATCTTCTTTCTGTAACTTCCCACACTTCCAATGTTTGACTTCACAAACCTCCATTCCATGACTTCACACACCTCCGTTCTATGACTTCACACACCTCCATTATTTGACTTCACACACCTCCATTTTGACTTCACACACCTACATTCTGTGACTTCACACACCTCCATTTGTGACTTCACACACCTCCATTTTGACTTCACACACCTACATTCTGTGACTTCACACACCTCCATTTGTGACTTCACACACCACAATTTTTTCTTCACACACCTCCATTCTATGACTTCGCAAACCTCCATTTTGTGACTTCACACACCTCCATTCGGAGTTCACCCACCACCATTCGGTGACTTCACACACCCCCATTCTGACTTCACACACCTCATTTCTATGATTTCACACACTTCCATTCTATGACTTCACACACCTCCATTCTGTGACTTCACACACCTCAATTCTGTGACTTCACACACCTCCATTCTATGACTTCACACACATCCATTCTATGATTTCACACATCCATTTTGACTTCACACACCTAAAATATATGACTTCATACCCGTGCATTCTGTGACTTCACACTCCTTCATTCTATGACTTCACACACCTCCATTCTGTGACTTCACACACTTCCATTGTATGACTTCACACACCTCCATTTTATAACTTCACACACCTCCATTCTGAGACTTCACACACCTCCATTCTATGACCTCACACACCCTCATTCTACGATTTCACACATCTCCATTCTATGACTTCACATCTCCATTCTATGATTTCACACATCCATTTTGACTTCACACACCTCTAATATATGACTTCAAACACCTCAATTCTGTGACTTCACACACCTCCATTCTATGACTTCACACACTTACATTCTATGATTTCACATACCTCCATTCTATGACTTCACACACCTCCATTCTGAGACTTCACACACCTCCATTCTGAGTTCACAGACCTCCAATCTGTGACTTCACAAACCTCCATTCTATGATTTCACACACCTCCATTCTATGACTTCACACACCTCCATTTTATGACATCACACACCTCCATTTTGACTTCTCACACCTCCATTCTTTGACTTCACACACCTCCATTCTATGACTTGACACACTTCCATTCTGACTTCACACACCTCCATTCTATGACTTCACAGACTTCGAATATGTGACTTCACTCACCTCCACTCTATGACTTCACAGTCCTCCATTCTATGACTTCCCACACCTCCTTTCTATGACTTCACCCACCTCCATTTTATGAGTTCACACACCTCCATTCTGTGACTTCACACACCTCTATTCTATGACCTCACACATCCTCATTCTATGATTTCACACACCTCCATTCTATGACTTCACACATCCATTTTTACTTCACACACCTCCAACATATGACTGCAAACACCTCAAATCTGTGACTTCACACACCTCCATTCTATGCCTTCATACCCTCCAATCTGTGACTCCACACACCTCCATTCTATGACTTCACACACTTCCATTCTATGACTTCACACACCTCCATTCTGTGACTTTACACACCTCCATTCTGAGTTCACACACCTCCATTCTGTGACGTCACACATCTCCATTCTGTGACTTCACACACATCCATTCTATGATTTCACACACCTCCATTCTGTGACTTCACCCACCTCCATTCTATGTCTTCATACCTCCATTCTGATTTCACACACCTCCATTCTGTGACTTCACACACCTCCATTAATGACTTCACACACCTCCATTCTATGACTTCACACACCTCCATTCTGTGACTTCACACACCTCCATTCTGTGACTTCACACACCTTCATTCTTACTTCACAAACATACATTCTATGACTTCACACACCTCCATTCTATGACTTCACACACCTCCATTCTTTGACTTCACACACCTCCATTCTGTGTTCACACACCTCAATTCTGTGACTAAACACACCTCCATTCTGACTTAATACACCTCCATTCTATGACTTCACACACCTGCATTCTATGACTTCAAACACCTCCATTCTTTGACTTCACACACCTAAATTCTGAGTTGACACACCTCCATTCTGTGACTTCACACACCTCCATTCTGACTTCACACAGCTCCATTCTATGACTTTGCACACCTCCATTCTTTGACGTCACACACCTCCATTCTATGACTTCACACAACTATATTCTTACTTTACAAACATCCATTCTATAACTTCACACACCTTCATTCTATGACTTTACACACCTCCATTCTGAGACTTCACATACCTCCATTCTATGACTTCACACACCTCCATTCTGTGACTTCACACACCTCCATTCTATGACTTCATACACTTCCATTCTGTGACTTCACACACCTCCATTCTATGAGTTCACACACCTCGATTCTGACTTCACACACCTCCATTCTATGACTTCACACACCTCCATTCTAAATTCACACAGCTCCATTCTGTGACTTCACAAAACTCCATTCTATGATTTCACACACCTCCATACTATGACTTCACACAACTTCATCTATGACTTCACACACCTCCATTGTGACTTCACACACCTCTATTCTATGACTTCGCACACCTCCATTCTGACATCACACAACTCCATTCTATGACTTCACAGACCTCGAATCTGTGACTTCCCTCACCTGCACTCTATGACTGAATACTCCTCCATTCTATGACTTCCCACACCTTCTTTCTATGACTTCACCCACCTCCAATCTACGACTACTCACCTCTATTCTGACTTCACACACCTCCATTCTGTGACTTCACACACCTCCATTCTATGACTTCACACACCTTCATTTTTACTTCAGAAACATCGATTCTCTGACTTCACATACCTCCATTCTATGACTTCACAAACCTCCATTCGGTGACTTCACACATCTCCATTCTGACTTCACACACCTCCATTCTATGACTTCACACACTTCCTTTCTATGACTTCACACCCCTCCATTGTGTGACTTCACACACCTCTATTCTGACTTCACACACCTCCATTCTATGACTTCATACACCTCCATTCTGACTTCACACACCTCCATTCTATGACTTCTCAAACCTCTATTCTGACTTCACACACTTCCATTCTGAGTCACACACCTCCATTCTGTGACTTTAGACACCTCCATTGTGTGACTTCACACACTTCCATTCTATGACTTCACACACCTCCATTTTATGACTTCACACATCTCCATTCTGTGACTTCACACACCTCCATTCTATGACCTCACACACCCTCACTCTATAATTTCACACACCTCCATTCTATCACTTCACACATCCATTTTGAATTCACACCCCTCCAATATATGTCTTCAAACACCTCAATTCTGTAACTTCACGCACCTCCATTCTATGACTTCATACGGTCCATTCTGTGACTTCACTCACCTCCATTCTATGACTTCACCCACTTCCATTCTATGACTTCACACACCTACATTCTGTGACTTTACACACCTCCATTCTGAGTTCACACACCTCCATTCTGTGATGTCACACACCTCCATTCTGTGACTTCCCACACCTCCATTCTGTGACTTCACACACCTCTATTCTGACTTCACACACCTCCATTCTAGGACTTCATACACCTCCATTCTGACTTCACACACCTCCATTCTATGACTTCTCAAACCTCTATTCTGACTTCACACACCTCCATTCTGTGACTTCACACACCTCCATTCAATGACTTCACACACCTACGTTCTTTGACTTCACACAACTCCAATCTGACATCACACACCTCCATTCTATGATTTCACAGACCTCGAATCTGTGACTTCACTCACCTGCACTCTATGACTTCACACTCCTCCATTCTATAACTTCCCACACCTCCTTTCTATGACTTCACCCTCTTCCAATCTATGACTACACACCTTTATTATGACTTCACACACCTCCATTCTGTGACTTCACACACCTCCATTCTATGACTTCACACACCTCCATTCTTTGACTTCACACACCTAAATTCTGAGTTGACACAACTCCATTCTGTGACTTCACACACCTCCATTCTGACTTCACACAGCTCCATTCTATGACTTGCACACCTATATTATTACATTACAATATCCATTCTATAACTTCACACATCTCCATTCTATGACTTTACACACCTCCATTCTGTGACTTCACATACCTCCATTCTATGACTTCACACACCTCCATTCTGTGACTTCACACAGCTCCATTCTATGACTTCACACACTTCCATTCTGTGACTTCACACACCTCCATTCTATGAGTTCACACACCTCCATTCTGACTTCACACACCTCCATTCTATGACTTCACACACCTCCATTCTATGACTTCACACACCTCCATTCTGAATTCACACAGCTCCATTCTGTGACTTCACAAAACTCCATTCTATGATTTCACACACCTCCATACTATGACTTCACACAACTCCATCTATGACTTCTCACACCTCCATTCTGACTTCACACACCTCCATTCTATGGCTTCACAGACCTCGAATCTGTGACTTCACTCACCTGCACTCCTTGACTTCATAATCCTCCATTCCATGACTTCCCACACCTCCTTTCTATGACTTCACCCACCTCCAATCTATGACTACACACCTCCATTCTGACTTCACACACCTCCATTCTGTGACTTCACACACCTCCATTCTATGAGTTCACACACCTTCATTTTTACTTGAGAAACATCCATTTTATGACTTCACACAACTCCATTCTATGACTTCACAAACCTCCATTCGGTGACTTCACACATCTCCATTCTGACTTCACACACCTCCATTCTATGACTTCACACATTTCCATTCTATGACTTTACACACCTCCATTCTGTGACTTCACAAACCTCCATTCTGAGTCACACACCTCCATTCTGTGACTTCACACACCTCCATTCTGAGACTTCACACACCTCCATTGTGTGACTTCACACACTTCCATTCTATGACTTCACACACCTCCATGTTATGACTTCACACATCTCCATTCTGTGACTTCACACACCTCCATTCTATGACCTCACACACCCTCACTCTATAATTTCACACACCTCCATTCTATGACTTCACACATCCATTTTGAATTCACAGAACTCCAATATATGACTTCAAACACCTCATTTCTGTAACTTCACACACCTCCATTCTATGACTTAATACCGTCCATTCTGTGACCTCACACACCTCCATTCTATGACTTCACACACTTCCATTCTATGACTTCACAAACTTCCATTCTATGACTTCACACACCTACATTCTGTGACTTTACACACCTCCATTCTGAGTTCACACACCTCCATTCTGTGACTTCACACACCTCCATTCTATGACTTCACACCTCCATTCTGACTTCACACACCTCCATTCTGTGACATCACACACCTCCATTCTATGACTTCACACACTTCCATTCTATGACTTCACACACCTCCATTCTATGACTTCACACACCTCCATTCTATGACTTCCCAAACCTGCATTCTGACTTCACACAACTCCATTCTAGGACTTCACACATCTTCTTTCTGTAACTTCCCACACTTCCAATGTTTGACTTCACAAACCTCCATTCTATGACTTCACACACCTCCATTTTATGACTTCACACATCTCCATTCTGTGACTTCACACACCTCCATTCTATGACCTCACACACCCTCACTCTATAATTTCACACACCTCCATTCTATGACTTCACACATCCATTTTGAATTCACAGAACTCCAATATATGACTTCAAACACCTCATTTCTGTAACTTCACACACCTCCATTCTATGACTTAATACCGTCCATTCTGTGACCTCACACACCTCCATTCTATGACTTCACACACTTCCATTCTATGACTTCACAAACTTCCATTCTATGACTTCACACACCTACATTCTGTGACTTTACACACCTCCATTCTGAGTTCACACACCTCCATTCTGTGACTTCACACACCTCCATTCTATGACTTCACACCTCCATTCTGACTTCACACACCTCCATTCTGTGACATCACACACCTCCATTCTATGACTTCACACACTTCCATTCTATGACTTCACACACCTCCATTCTATGACTTCACACACCTCCATTCTATGACTTCCCACACCTGCATTCTGACTTCACACACCTCCATTCTAGGACTTCACACATCTTCTTTCTGTAACTTCCCACACTTCCAATGTTTGACTTCACAAACCTCCATTCCATGACTTCACACACCTCCGTTCTATGACTTCACACACCTCCATTATTTGACTTCACACACCTGCATTTTGACTTCACACACCTACATTCTGTGACTTCACACACCTCCATTTGTGACTTCACACACCTCCATTTTGACTTCACACACCTACATTCTGTGACTTCACACACCTCCATTTGTGACTTCACACACCACAATTTTTTCTTCACACACCTCCATTCTATGACTTCGCAAACCTCCATTTTGTGACATCACACACCTCCATTCGGAGTTCACCCACCACCATTCGGTGACTTCACACACCCCCATTCTGACTTCACACACCTCATTTCTATGATTTCACACACTTCCATTCTATGACTTCACACACCTCCATTCTGTGACTTCACACACCTCAATTCTGTGACTTCACACACCTCCATTCTATTACTTCACACACCTCCATTCTATGATTTCACACATCCATTTTGACTTCACACACCTAAAATATATGACTTCATACCCGTGCATTCTGTGACTTCACACTCCTTCATTCTATGACTTCACACACCTCCATTCTGTGACTTCACACACTTCCATTGTATGACTTCACACACCTCCATTTTATAACTTCACACACCTCCATTCTGAGACTTCACACAAATCCATTCTATGACCTCACACACCCTCATTCTACGATTTCACACATCTCCATTCTATGACTTCACATCTCCATTCTATGATTTCACACATCCATTTTGACTTCACACACATCTAATATATGACTTCAAACACCTCAATTCTGTGACTTCACACACCTCCATTCTATGACTTCACACACTTACATTCTATGATTTCACATACCTCCATTCTATGACTTCACACACCTCCATTCTGTGACTTCACACACCTCCATTCTGAGTTCACAGACCTCCAATCTGTGACTTCACAAACCTCCATTCTATGATTTCACACACCTCCATTCTATGACTTCACACACCTCCATTTTATGACATCACACACCTCCATTTTGACTTCTCACACCTCCATTCTGTGACTTCACACACCTCCATTCTATGACTTGACACACTTCCATTCTGACTTCACACACCTCCATTCTATGACTTCACAGACTTCGAATATGTGACTTCACTCACCTCCACTCTATGACTTCACAGTCCTCCATTCTATGACTTCCCACACCTCCTTTCTATGACTTCACCCACGTCCATTTTATGAGTTCACACACCTCCATTCTGTGACTTCACACACCTCTATTCTTTGACCTCACACATCCTCATTCTATGATTTCACACACCTCCATTCTATGACTACTCACATCCATTTTTACTTCACACACCTCCAATATATGACTTCAAACACCTCAAATCTGTGACTTCACACACCTCCATTCTATGCCTTCATACCCTCCAATCTGTGACTCCACACACCTCCATTCTATGACTTCACACACTTCCATTCTATGACTTCACACACCTCCATTCTGTGACTTTACACACCTCCATTCTGAGTTCACACACCTCCATTCTGTGACGTCACACACCTCCATTCTGTGACTTCACACACATCCATTCTATGATTTCACACACCTCCATTCTGTGACTTCACCCACCTCCATTCTATGTCTTTATACCTCCATTCTGATTTCACACACCTCCATTCTGTGACTTCACACACCTCCATTAATGACTTCACACACCTCCATTCTATGACTTCACACACCTCCATTCTATGACTTCACACACCTCCATTCTGTGACTTCACACACCTCCATTCTGTGACTTCACACACCTTCATTCTTACTTCACAAACATACATTCTATGACTTCACACACCTCCATTCTATGACTTCACACACCTCCATTCTTTGACTTCACACACCTCCATTCTGTGTTCACACACCTCAATTCTGTGACTAAACACACCTCCATTCTGACTTAATACACCTCCATTCTATGACTTCACACACCTGCATTCTATGACTTCACACACCTCCATTCTTTGACTTCACACACCTAAATTCTGAGTTGACACACCTCCATTCTGTGACTTCACACACCTCCATTCTGACTTCACACAGCTCCATTCTATGACTTTGCACACCTCCATTCTTTGACGTCACACACCTCCATTCTATGACTTCACACAACTATATTCTTACTTTACAAACATCCATTCTATAACTTCACACACCTTCATTCTATGACTTTACACACCTCCATTCTGAGACTTCACATACCTCCATTCTATGACTTCACACACCTCCATTCTGTGACTTCACACACCTCCATTCTATGACTTCATACACTTCCATTCTGTGACTTCACACACCTCCATTCTATGAGTTCACACACCTCGATTCTGACTTCACACACCTCCATTCTGTGACTTCACACACCTCCATTCTAAATTCACACAGCTCCATTCTGTGACTTCAGAAAACTCCATTCTCTGATTTCACACACCTCCATACTATGACTTCACACAACTTCATCTATGACTTCACACACCTCCATTGTGACTTCACACACCTCTATTCTATGACTTCGCACACCTCCATTCTGACATCACACAACTCCATTCTATGACTTCACAGACCTCGAATCTGTGACTTCACTCACCTGCACTCTATGACTGAATACTCCTCCATTCTATGACTTCCCACACCTTCTTTCTATGACTTCACCCACCTCCAATCTACGACTACTCACCTCTATTCTGACTTCACACACCTCCATTCTGTGACTTCACACACCTCCATTCTATGACTTCACACACCTTCATTTTTACTTCAGAAACATCGATTCTCTGACTTCACATACCTCCATTCTATGACTTCACAAACCTCCATTCGGTGACTTCACACATCTCCATTCTGACTTCACACACCTCCATTCTATGACTTCACACACTTCCTTTCTATGACTTCACACCCCTCCATTGTGTGACTTCACACACCTCTATTCTGACTTCACACACCTCCATTCTATGACTTCATACACCTCCATTCTGACTTCACACACCTCCATTCTATGACTTCTCAAACCTCTATTCTGACTTCACACACTTCCATTCTGAGTCACACACCTCCATTCTGTGACTTTACACACCTCCATTGTGTGACTTCACACACTTCCATTCTATGACTTCACACACCTCCATTTTATGACTTCACACATCTCCATTCTGTGACTTCACACACCTCCATTCTATGACCTCACACACCCTCACTCTATAATTTCACACAACTCCATTCTATGACTTCACACATCCATTTTTAATTCACACCCCTCCAATATATGTCTTCAAACACCTCAATTCTGTAACTTCACACACCTCCATTCTATGACTTCATACGGTCCATTCTGTGACTTCACTCACCTCCATTCTATGACTTCACCCACTTCCATTCTATGACTTCACACACCTACATTCTGTGACTTTACACACCTCCATTCTGAGTTCACACACCTCCATTCTGTGATGTCACACACCTCCATTCTGTGACTTCCCACACCTCCATTCTGTGACTTCACACACCTCTATTCTGTCTTCACACACCTCCATTCTATGACTTCATACACCTCCATTCTGACTTCACACACCTCCATTCTATGACTTCTCAAACCTCTATTCTGACTTCACACACCTCCATTCTGTGACTTCACACACCTCCATTCAATGACTTCACACACCTACGTTCTTTGACTTCACACAACTCCAATCTGACATCACGCACCTCCATTCTATGATTTCACAGACCTCGAATCTGTGACTTCACTCACCTGCATTCTATGACTTCACACTCCTCCATTCTATGACTTCCCACACCTCCTTTCTATGACTTCACCCTCTTCCAATCTATGACTACACACCTTTATTATGACTTCACACACCTCCATTCTGTGACTTCACACACCTCCATTCTATGACTTCACACACCTCCATTCTATGACTTCACACACCTCCATTCTATGACTTCACACACCTCCATTGTTTGACTTCATACACCTAAATTCTGAGTTGACACACCTCCATTATGTGACTTCACACACCTCCATTCTGACTTCACACAGCTCGATTCTATGACTTCAAACATCTCCATTCTTTGACATCACACACCTACATTCTATGACTTTACACACCTTCATTCTTACTTTACAAACATACATTCTAAAACTTCACACACCTCAATTCTATGACTTTACACACCTCCATTCTGTCACCTCACATACCTCCATTCTCTGACTTCACACACCTCCATTCTATGACTTCACACACTTCCATTGTGACGTCACACACCTCCATTCTATGACTTCACAAACCTCCATTCTGACTTCACACACCTCCATTCTATGACTTCACACACCTCCATTCTGAATTCACACAGCTCCATTCTGTGACTTCACAAAACTCCATTCTATGATTTCACACACCTCCATACTATGACTTCACACAACTCCATCTATGACTTCACACACATCCATTCTGACTTCACACACCTCTATTCTATGACTTCGCACACCTCCATTCTGACATCACACACCTCCATTCTATGAATTCACAGACCTCGAATCTGTGACTTCACTCACCTGCACTCATTGACTTCACACTCCTCTATTCTATGACTTTCCACACCTCCTTTCTATGTCTTCACCCACCTCCAATCTATGACTACACTCCTCCATTCTGACTTCACACACCTCCATTCTGTGACTTCACACACCTCCATTATATGACTTCACACACCTTCATTTTTACTTCAGAAACATCCATTCTATGAGTTCACACACCTCCATTCTATGACTTCACAAACTTCCATTCTGTGACTTCACACATGCATTTTGACTTCACACACCTCCAATATATGACTTCAAACACCTCAATTCTGTGACTTCACACACTCCATTCTATGACTTCATACCGTCCATTCTGTGACTTCACACAGCTCCACTCTATGACTTCACACACTTCCATTCTATGACTTCACACACCTCCATTCTGTGACTTTACACACCTCCATTCTGAGTTCACACACCTCCTTTCTGTGACGTAACTCACCTCCATTCTGTGACTTCCTACACCTCCATTCTGTGACTTCACAGACCTGCATTCTATGACTTCACACACCTCTATTCTGACTTCACACACTTCCATTCTATGACTTCGCACACCTCTATTCTGACTTCACACACCTCCATTCTGTGACTTCACACACCTCCATTCAATGACTTCACACACCTACATTCTTTGACTTCACACACCTCCATTCTATGATTTCACAGACCTCGAATCTGTGACTTCACTCACCTGCACTCTATGACTTCACACTCCTCCATTCTATGACTTCCCACACCTCCTTTCTATGACATCAACCACCTCCAATCTATGACTACACACCTCCATTCTGACTTCACACACCTCCATTCTGTGACTTCACACACCTCCATTTTATGACTTCACACAACTCCATTCTAGGACTTCACAAATCTCCTTTCTGTGACTACACACACCTCCATTCTGAGTTCACACAACTCCATTCAGTGACTTCACACACCTCCATTCTGACTTCACACACCTCCATTCTATGACTTCACACACTTCCATTCTATGACTTTACACACCTCCATTCTCTGACTTCACACACTTCCATTCTATGATTTTACACACCTCCATTCTGTGACTTTACATACCTCCATTCTGAGTTCACACACCTACATTCTGGGACATCACACACCTCCAATCTGTGACTTCCCACACCTCCATTCTCTGACTTCACACACCTCCATTCTCTGACTTCACACACCTCCATTCTATGCCTTCACACACCTCCATTCTGTGACTTCACACACCTCCATTCTATGACTTCACACACCTCCATTGTGACTCCACACACTACCATGCTATGAGTTCACACACCTCCATTCTGACTTCACACAGCTCCATTCTATGACTTCACACACCTCCATTCTATGACTTTCCACACCTCCTTTCTATGACTTCACCCAACTCCATTCTATGACTTCACACCTCCGTTCTGACTTCACACACATCCATTCTGTGACTTCACACACTTCCATTCTGTGACTACACACACCTCCATTCTATGACTTCACACACCTTCATTCTTACTTCACAAACATACATTCTATGACTTCACACACCTCCATTCTTTGACTTCACACACCTCCATTCTTTGACTTCACACACCTCCATTCTTTGACCTCACACACCTAAATTCTGAGTTGACACACCTCCATTCTGTGACTTCACACACCTCCATTCTGACTTCACACAGCTCCATTCTATGACTTCACACACCTCCATTCTTTGACATCACACAACTACATTCTATGACTTCACACACCTTCATTTTTACTTTACAAACATCCATTCTATAACTTCACACACCTCCATTCCATGCCTTTACACACCTGCATTCTGTGACTTCACATACCTCCATTCTATGACTTCACACACCTCCATTCTTTGACTTCACACACCTCCATTCTGTGTTCACACACCTCAATTCTGTGACTAAACACACCTCCATTCTGACTTAATACACCTCCATTCTATGACTTCACACACCTGCATTCTATGACTTCACACACCTCCATTCTTTGACTTCACACACCTAAATTCTGAGTTGACACACCTCCATTCTGTGACTTCACACACCTCCATTCTGACTTCACACAGCTCCATTCTATGACTTTGCACACCTCCATTCTTTGACGTCACACACCTCCATTCTATGACTTCACACAACTATATTCTTACTTTACAAACATCCATTCTATAACTTCACACACCTTCATTCTATGACTTTACACACCTCCATTCTGAGACTTCACATACCTCCATTCTATGACTTCACACACCTCCATTCTGTGACTTCACACACCTCCATTCTATGACTTCATACACTTCCATTCTGTGACTTCACACACCTCCATTCTATGAGTTCACACACCTCGATTCTGACTTCACACACCTCCATTCTATGACTTCACACACCTCCATTCTAAATTCACACAGCTCCATTCTGTGACTTCAGAAAACTCCATTCTCTGATTTCACACACCTCCATACTATGACTTCACACAACTTCATCTATGACTTCACACACCTCCATTGTGACTTCACACACCTCTATTCTATGACTTCGCACACCTCCATTCTGACATCACACAACTCCATTCTATGACTTCACAGACCTCGAATCTGTGACTTCACTCACCTGCACTCTATGACTGAATACTCCTCCATTCTATGACTTCCCACACCTTCTTTCTATGACTTCACCCACCTCCAATCTACGACTACTCACCTCTATTCTGACTTCACACACCTCCATTCTGTGACTTCACACACCTCCATTCTATGACTTCACACACCTTCATTTTTACTTCAGAAACATCGATTCTCTGACTTCACATACCTCCATTGTATGACTTCACAAACCTCCATTCGGTGACTTCACACATCTCCATTCTGACTTCACACACCTCCATTCTATGACTTCACACACTTCCTTTCTATGACTTCACACCCCTCCATTGTGTGACTTCACACACCTCTATTCTGACTTCACACACCTCCATTCTATGACTTCATACACCTCCATTCTGACTTCACACACCTCCATTCTATGACTTCTCAAACCTCTATTCTGACTTCACACACTTCGATTCTGAGTCACACACCTCCATTCTGTGACTTTACACACCTCCATTCTGTGACTTCACACACCTCCATTCTATGACCTCACACACCCTCACTCTATAATTTCACACACCTCCATTCTATGACTTCACACATCCATTTTTAATTCACACCCCTGCAATATATGTCTTCAAACACCTCAATTCTGTAACTTCACACACCTCCATTCTATGACTTCATACGGTCCATTCTGTGACTTCACTCACCTCCATTCTATGACTTCACCCACTTCCATTCTATGACTTCACACACCTACATTCTGTGACTTTACACACCTCCATTCTGAGTTCACACACCTCCATTCTGTGATGTCACACACCTCCATTCTGTGACTTCCCACACCTCCATTCTGTGACTTCACACACCTCTATTCTGTCTTCACACACCTCCATTCTATGACTTCATACACCTCCATTCTGACTTCACACACCTCCATTCTATGACTTCTCAAACCTCTATTCTGACTTCACACACCTCCATTCTGTGACTTCACACACCTCCATTCAATGACTTCACACACCTACGTTCTTTGACTTCACACAACTCCAATCTGACATCACACACCTCCATTCTATGATTTCACAGACCTCGAATCTGTGACTTCACTCACCTGCACTCTATGACTTCACACTCCTCCATTCTATGACTTCCCACACCTCCTTTCTATGACTTCACCCTCTTCCAATCTATGACTACACACCTTTATTATGACTTCACACACCTCCATTCTGTGACTTCACACACCTCCATTCTATGACTTCACACACCTCCATTCTATGACTTCACACACCTCCATTCTATGACTTCACACACCTCCATTGTTTGACTTCATACACCTAAATTCTGAGTTGACACACCTCCATTATGTGACTTCACACACCTCCATTCTGACTTCACACAGCTCGATTCTATGACTTCAAACATCTCCATTCTTTGACATCACACACCCCCATTCTATGACTTCACACACCTCTATTCTTTGACTTCACACACCTAAATTCTGAGTTGACACACCTCCATTCTGTGACTTCACACACCTCCATTCTGACTTCACACAGCTCCATTCTATGACTTCACAAACCTAAATTCTTTGACATCACACACCTCCATTCTATGACTTCACACACCTCCATTCTTTGACTTCACACACCTCCATTCTGTGTTCACACACCTCAATTCTGTGACTAAACACACCTCCATTCTGACTTAATACACCTCCATTCTATGACTTCACACACCTGCATTCTATGACTTCACACACCTCCATTCTTTGACTTCACACACCTAAATTCTGAGTTGACACACCTCCATTCTGTGACTTCACACACCTCCATTCTGACTTCACACAGCTCCATTCTATGACTTTGCACACCTCCATTCTTTGACGTCACACACCTCCATTCTATGACTTCACACAACTATATTCTTACTTTACAAACATCCATTCTATAACTTCACACACCTTCATTCTATGACTTTACACACCTCCATTCTGAGACTTCACATACCTCCATTCTATGACTTCACACACCTCCATTCTGTGACTTCACACACCTCCATTCTATGACTTCATACACTTCCATTCTGTGACTTCACACACCTCCATTCTATGAGTTCACACACCTCGATTCTGACTTCACACACCTCCATTCTATGACTTCACACACCTCCATTCTAAATTCACACAGCTCCATTCTGTGACTTCAGAAAACTCCATTCTCTGATTTCACACACCTCCATACTATGACTTCACACAACTTCATCTATGACTTCACACACCTCCATTGTGACTTCACACACCTCTATTCTATGACTTCGCACACCTCCATTCTGACATCACACAACTCCATTCTATGACTTCACAGACCTCGAATCTGTGACTTCACTCACCTGCACTCTATGACTGAATACTCCTCCATTCTATGACTTCCCACACCTTCTTTCTATGACTTCACCCACCTCCAATCTACGACTACTCACCTCTATTCTGACTTCACACACCTCCATTCTGTGACTTCACACACCTCCATTCTATGACTTCACACACCTTCATTTTTACTTCAGAAACATCGATTCTCTGACTTCACATACCTCCATTCTATGACTTCACAAACCTCCATTCGGTGACTTCACACATCTCCATTCTGACTTCACACACCTCCATTCTATGACTTCACACACTTCCTTTCTATGACTTCACACCCCTCCATTGTGTGACTTCACACACCTCTATTCTGACTTCACACACCTCCATTCTATGACTTCATACACCTCCATTCTGACTTCACACACCTCCATTCTATGACTTCTCAAACCTCTATTCTGACTTCACACACTTCGATTCTGAGTCACACACCTCCATTCTGTGACTTTACACACCTCCATTCTGTGACTTCACACACCTCCATTCTATGACCTCACACACCCTCACTCTATAATTTCACACACCTCCATTCTATGACTTCACACATCCATTTTTAATTCACACCCCTGCAATATATGTCTTCAAACACCTCAATTCTGTAACTTCACACACCTCCATTCTATGACTTCATACGGTCCATTCTGTGACTTCACTCACCTCCATTCTATGACTTCACCCACTTCCATTCTATGACTTCACACACCTACATTCTGTGACTTTACACACCTCCATTCTGAGTTCACACACCTCCATTCTGTGATGTCACACACCTCCATTCTGTGACTTCCCACACCTCCATTCTGTGACTTCACACACCTCTATTCTGTCTTCACACACCTCCATTCTATGACTTCATACACCTCCATTCTGACTTCACACACCTCCATTCTATGACTTCTCAAACCTCTATTCTGACTTCACACACCTCCATTCTGTGACTTCACACACCTCCATTCAATGACTTCACACACCTACGTTCTTTGACTTCACACAACTCCAATCTGACATCACACACCTCCATTCTATGATTTCACAGACCTCGAATCTGTGACTTCACTCACCTGCACTCTATGACTTCACACTCCTCCATTCTATGACTTCCCACACCTCCTTTCTATGACTTCACCCTCTTCCAATCTATGACTACACACCTTTATTATGACTTCACACACCTCCATTCTGTGACTTCACACACCTCCATTCTATGACTTCACACACCTCCATTCTATGACTTCACACACCTCCATTCTATGACTTCACACACCTCCATTGTTTGACTTCATACACCTAAATTCTGAGTTGACACACCTCCATTATGTGACTTCACACACCTCCATTCTGACTTCACACAGCTCGATTCTATGACTTCAAACATCTCCATTCTTTGACATCACACACCCCCATTCTATGACTTCACACACCTCTATTGTTTGACTTCACACACCTAAATTCTTAGTTGACACACCTCCATTCTGTGACTTCACACACCTCCATTCTGACTTCACACAGCTCCATTCTATGACTTCACAAACCTAAATTCTTTGACATCACACACCTCCATTCTATGACTTCACACACCTTCATTCTTACTTTACAAACATCCATTCTATATCTTCACACACATCCATTCTTTGACTTTACACACCTCCATTCTGTGACTTCACATGCCTCCATTCTATGACTTCACACACCTAAATTCTGTGACTTCACACACTTCCATTCTATGACTTCACACACTTCCATTGTGACGTCACACACCTCCATTCTATGAGTTCACACACCTCCATTCTGACTTCACACACCTCCATTCTATGACTTCACACACCTCCATTCTGACTTCACACACCTCCATTCTGTGACTTCACACACCTCCATTCTATGACTTCACACACCTCCATTCTATGACTTCACACACCTTCATTCTTACTTCAGAAACATCCATTCTATGACTTCACACACTTCCATTCTATGACTTCACAAACCTCCATTCTGTGACTTCACACACCTCCATTCTGACTTCACACACATCCATTCTATGACTTCACACACTTCCATTCTATGACTTCACACACCTCCATTCTCTGACTTCACACACCTCCATTCTGAGTTCACACACCTCTATTCTGTGATTTCACACACCTCCATTCTGTGACTTCACACACCTCCATTCTGTGACTTCACACACTTCCATTCTATGACTTCACACATCTTCATTCTATGATTTCACACACCTCCATTCTGTGACTTCACAAACCTCCATTCTATGACCTCACACACCTTCATTGTATGATTTCACACACCTCCATTCTATGATTTCACACATCCATTTTGACTTCACACACCTTCAATATATGACTTCAAACACCTCAATTCTGTGAGTTCACACACCTCCACTCTATGACTTCAAACCGTCCATTCTGTGACTTCACACACCTCCATTCTATGCCTTCAAACCGTCCATTCTGTGACTTTACACACCTCCATTCTGAGTTCACACACCTCAATTTTGGGACTTCACAAACCTCCCTTCGGGGACTTCACAATACTCCATTCTATGACTTCACACATCTACATTCTATGACTTCACACACCTCAATTCTGACTCACACAACTGCATTCTGTGACTTCAAAAACTCCATTCTATGATTTCACATATCTCCATACTATGACTACACACACATCCATCTATGACTTCACACACCTCCATTCTGTGACTTCACACACCTCCATTCTGACTTCACACACCTCCATTGTATGACTTCACAAACCTGCATTCTGTGACTTCACACACCTCCATTCTATGACTTCACAAACTTCCATTGTGACGTGACACACCTCCATTCTATGAGTTCACACACCTAAATTCTATGACTTCACACACCTCCATTCTGACTTCACACACCTCTATTCTATGACTTCGAACACCTATATTCTGACTTCACACACCTCCATTCTATGACTTCACAGACCTCGAATATTTGACTTCACTCACCTGCACTCTATAACTTCTCACTTCTCCATTCTATGCTTTCACACACCTCCATTCTGTGACTTCACACACCTCCAATCTATGACTTCACACCTCCATTCTGACTTCACTCACCTCCATTCTATGACTTCACACACCTCCATTCTATGACTTCATACACTTCCATTCTGTGACTTCACACACCTCCATTCTATGAGTTCACACACCTCGATTCTGACTTCACACACCTCCATTCTATGACTTCACACACCTCCATTCTAAATTCACACAGCTCCATTCTGTGACTTCACAAAACTCCATTCTATGATTTCACACACCTCCATACTATGACTTCACACAACTTCATCTATGACTTCACACACCTCAATTCTGACTTCACACACCTCTATTCTATGACTTCGCACACCTCCATTCTGACATCACACAACTCCATTCTATGACTTCACAGACCTCGAATCTGTGACTTCACTCACCTGCACTCTATGACTGAATACTCCTCCATTCTATGACTTCCCACACCTTCTTTCTATGACTTCACCCACCTCCAATCTACGACTACTCACCTCTATTCTGACTTCACACACCTCCATTCTGTGACTTCACACACCTCCATTCTATGACTTCACACACCTTCATTTTTACTTCAGAAACATCGATTCTCTGACTTCACATACCTCCATTGTATGACTTCACAAACCTCCATTCGGTGACTTCACACATCTCCATTCTGACTTTACACATCTCCATTCTATGACTTCACACACTTCCTTTCTATGACTTCACACCCCTCCATTGTGTGACTTCACACACCTCTATTCTGACTTCACACACCTCCATTCTATGACTTCATACACCTCCATTCTGACTTCACACACCTCCATTCTATGACTTCTCAAACCTCTATTCTGACTTCACACACTTCCATTCTGAGTCACACACCTCCATTCTGTGACTTTACACACCTCCATTGTGAGACTTCACACACTTCCATTCTATGACTTCACACACCTCCATTTTATGACTTCACACATCTCCATTCTGTGACTTCACACACCTCCATTCTATGACCTCACACACCCTCACTCTATAATTTCACACACCTCCATTCTATGACTTCACACATCCATTTTGAATTCACACCCCTCCAATATATGTCTTCAAACACCTCAATTCTGTAACTTCACACACCTCCATTCTATGACTTCATACGGTCCATTCTGTGACTTCACTCACCTCCATTCTATGACTTCACCCACTTCCATTCTATGACTTCACACACCTACATTCTGTGACTTTACACACCTCCATTCTGAGTTCACACACCTCCATTCTGTGATGTCACACACCTCCATTCTGTGACTTCCCACACCTCCATTCTGTGACTTCACACACCTCTATTCTGACTTCACACACCTCCATTCTATGACTTCATACACCTCCATTCTGACTTCACACACCTCCATTCTATGACTTCTCAAACCACTATTCTGTCTTCACACACCTCCATTTTGTGACTTCACACACCTCCATTCAATGACTTCACACACCTACGTTCTTTGACTTCACACAACTCCAATCTGACATCACACACCTCCATTCTATGATTTCACAGACCTCGAATCTGTGACTTCACTCACCTGCACTCTATGACTTCACACTCCTCCATTCTATGACTTCCCACACCTCCTTTCTATGACTTCACCCTCTTCCAATCTATGACTACACACCTTTATTATGACTTCACACACCTCCATTCTGTGACTTCACACACCTCCATTCTATGACTTCACACACCTCCATTCTATGACTTCACACACCTCCATTCTATGACTTCACACACCTCCATTGTTTGACTTCATACACCTAAATTCTGAGTTGACACACCTCCATTATGTGACTTCACACACCTCCATTCTGACTTCACACAGCTCGATTCAATGACTTCACACATCTCCATTCTTTGACGTCACACACCTACATTCTATGACTTTACACACCTTCATTCTTACTTTACAAACATACATTCTAAAACTTCACACACCTCAATTCTATGACTTTACACACCTCCATTCTGTCACCTCACATACCTCCATTCTATGACTTCACACACTTCCATTCTCTGACTTCACACACCTCCATTCTATGACTTCACATACTTCCATTGTGACGTCACACACCTCCATTCTATGAGTTCACAAACCTCCATTCTGACTTCACACACCTCCGTTCTATGACTTCACACACCTCCATTCTGAATTCACACAGCTCCATTCTGTGACTTCACAAAACTCCATTCTATGATTTCACACACCTCCATACTATGACTTCACACAACTCCATCTATGACTTCACACACATCCATTCTGACTTCACACACCTCTATTCTATGACTTCGCACACCTCCATTCTGACATCACACACCTCCATTCTATGAATTCACAGACCTCGAATCTGTGACTTCACTCACCTGCACTCTATTGACTTCACACCTCCTCTATTCTATGACTTTTCCACACCTCCTTTCTATGACTTCACCCACCTTCAATCTATGACTACACTCCTCCATTCTGACTTCACACACCTCCATTCTGTGACTTCACACACCTCCATTATATGACTTCACACACCTTCATTTTTACTTCAGAAACATCCATTCTATGAGTTCACACACCTCCATTCTATGACTTCACAAACTTCCATTCTGTGACTTCACACATGCATTTTGACTTCACACACCTCCAATATATGACTTCAAACACCTCAATTCTGTGACTTCACACACTCCATTCTATGACTTCATACCGTCCATTCTGTGACTTCACACAGCTCCACTCTATGACTTCACACACTTCCATTCTATGACTTCACACACCTCCATTCTGTGACTTTACACACCTCCATTCTGAGTTCACACACCTCCTTTCTGTGACGTAACTCACCTCCATTCTGTGACTTCCTACACCTCCATTCTGTGACTTCACAGACCTGCATTCTATGACTTCACACACCTCTATTCTGACTTCACACACTTCCATTCTATGACTTCGCACACCTCTATTCTGACTTCACACACCTCCATTCTGTGACTTCACACACCTCCATTCAATGACTTCACACACCTACATTCTTTGACTTCACACACCTCCATTCTATGAATTTACAGACCTCGAATCTGTGACTTCACTCACCTGCACTCTATGACTTCACACTCCTCCATTCTATGACTTCCCACACCTCCTTTCTATGACTTCAACCACCTCCAATCTATGACTACACACCTCCATTCTGACTTCACACACCTCCATTCTGTGACTTCACACACCTCCATTCTATGACTTCACACAACTCCATTCTAGGACTTCACATATCTCCTTTCTGTGACTACACACACCTCCATTCTGAGTTCACACAACTCCATTCAGTGACTTCACACACCTCCATTCTGACTTCACACACCTCCATTCTATGACTTCACACACTTCCATTCTATGACTTCACACACCTCCATTCTCTGACTTCACACACTTCCATTCTATGATTTTACACACCTCCATTCTGTGACTTTACATACCTCCATTCTGAGTTCACACACCTACATTCTGGGACATCACACACCTCCAATCTGTGACTTCCCACACCTCCATTCTCTGACTTCACACACCTCCATTCTATGACTTCACACACCTCCATTCTATGCCTTCACACACCTCCATTCTGTGACTTCACACACCTCCATTCTATGACTTCACACACCTCCATTGTGACTCCACACACTACCATGCTCTGAGTTCACACACCTGCATTCTGACTTCACACAGCTCCATTCTATGACTTCACACACCTCCATTCTATGACTTTCCACACCTCCTTTCTATGACTTCACCCAACTCCATTCTATGACTTCACACCTCCATTCTGACTTCACACACATCCATTCTGTGACTTCACACACTTCCATTCTATGACTACACACACCTCCATTCTATGACTTCACACACCTTCATTCTTACTTCACAAACATACATTCTATGACTTCACACACCTCCATTCTTTGACTTCACACACCTCCATTCTTTGACTTCACACACCTCCATTCTTCGACCTCACACACCTAAATTCTGAGTTGACACACCTCCATTCTGTGACTTTACACACCTCCATTCTGACTTCACACAGCTCCATTCTATGACTTCACACACCTCCATTCTTTGACATCACGCAACTCCATTCTATGACTTCACACACTTTCATTTTTACTTTACAAACATCCATTCTATAACTTCACACACCTCCATTCCATGACTTTACACACCTCCATTCTGTGACTTCACATACCTCCATTCTATGACTTCACAAAGCTCCATTCTGTGACTTCACACACCTCCGTTCTATGACCTCACACACTTCCATTGTTACGTCACACACCTCCATTCTATGAGTTCACACACCTCCCTTCTATGACTTTACACTCCTCCATTCTGACTTCACACACATCCATTCTGTGGCTTCACACACCTCCATTCAATGACTTCACACACCTACTTTCTTTGACTTCACACACCTCCAATCTGACATCACACACCTCCATTCTATGATTTCACAGACCTCGAATCTGTGACTTCACTCACCTGCACTCTATGACTTCACACTCCTCCATTCTATGACTTCCCACACGTCGTTTTTATGAATTCACCCACATCCAATCTATGACTCCTCACCTCCACTCTGACTTCACACACCTCCATTCTGTGACTTCACACACCTCCATTCTATACCTTCACACACCTCCATTTTATAACTTCACACACCTCCATTCTATGACTTCACACAACTCTATTCTTTGACTTCACACACCTAAATTCTGAGTTGACAGACCTCCATTCTGTGACTTCACACACCTCCATTCTGACATCACACAGCTCCATTCTATGACTTCACAAACCTAAATTCTTTGACATCACACATCTCCATTCTATGACTTCACACACCTTCATTCTTACTTTACAAACATCCATTCTATATCTTCACACACCTCCATTCTTTGACTTTACACACCTCCGTTCTGTGACTTCACATGCCTCCATTCTATGACTTCACACACCTAAATTCTGTGACTTCACACACTTCCATTCTATGACTTCACACACTTCCATTGTGACGTCACACACCTCCATAATATGAGTTCACACACCTCCATTCTGACTTCACACACCTCCATTCTATGACTTCACACACCTCCATTCTGACTTCACACACCTCCATTCTGTGACTTCACACACCTCCATTCTATGACTTCACACACCTCCATTCTATGACTTCACACACCTTCATTCTTACTTCAGAAACATCCATTCTATGACTTCACACACTTCCATTCTATAACTTCACAAACCTCCATTCTGTGACTTCACACACCTCCATTCTGTGACTTCACACACCTCCATTCTATGACTTCACACACCTCCATTCTATGACTTCACACAACTTCATTCTTACTTCAGAAACATCCATTCTATGACTTCACACACTTCCATTGTGACGTCACACACCTCCATTCTATGAGTTCACACACCTCCATTCTGACTTCACACACCTCCATTCTATGACTTCACACACCTCCATTCTGACTTCACACACCTCCATTCTGTGACTTCACACACCTCCATTCTATGACTTCACACACCTCCATTCTATGACTTCACACACCTTCATTCTTACTTCAGAAACATCCATTCTATGACTTCACACACTTCCATTCTATGACTTCACAAACCTACATTCTGTGACTTCACACACCTCCATTCTGACTTCACACACATCCATTCTATGACTTCACACACTTCCATTCTATGACTTCACACATCTCCATTCTCTGACTTCACACACCTCCATTCTGAGTTCACACACCTCTATTCTGTGATTTCACACACCTCCATTCTGTGACTTCACACACCTCCATTCTGTGACTTCACACACTTCCATTCTATGACTTCACACATCTTCATTCTATGATTTCACACACCTCCATTCTGTGACTTCACAAACCTCCATTCTATGACCTCACACACCCTCATTCTATGATTTCACACACCTCCATTCTATGATTTCACACATCCATTTTGACTTCACACACCTCCAATATATGACTTCAAACACCTCAATTCTGTGAGTTCACACACCTCCACTCTATGACTTCAAACCGTCCATTCTTTGACTTTACACACCTCCATTCTGAGTTCACACACCTCAATTCTGGGACTTCACAAACCTCCCTTCGGGGACTTCACAATACTCCATTCTATGACTTCACACATCTACATTCTATGACTTCACACACCTCAATTCTGACTCACACAACTGCATTCTGTGACTTCAAAAACTCCATTCTATGATTTCACATATCTCCATACTATGACTACACACACCTCCATCTATGACTTCACACACCTCCATTCTGTGACTTCACACACCTCCATTCTGACTTCACACACCTCCATTGTATGACTTCACAAACCTGCATTCTGTGACTTCACACACCTCCATTCTATGACTTCACAAACTTCCATTGTGACGTGACACACCTCCATTCTATGAGTTCACACACCTCCATTCTATGACTTCACACACCTCCATTCTGACTTCACACACCTCTATTCTATGACTTCGAACACCTATATTCTGACTTCACACACCTCCATTCTATGACTTCACAGACCTCGAATATTTGACTTCACTCACCTGCACTCTCTAACTTCTCACTTCTCCATTCTATGATTTCACACACCTCCATTGTGTGACTTCACACACCTCCAATCTATGACTTCACACCTCCATTCTGACTTCACTCACCTCCATTCTATGACTTCACACACCTCCATTCTGACTTCACACACCTCCATTCTGTGACTTCACACACCTCCATTCTATGATTTCACACACCTCCATTCTATGACTTCACACAACTCCATTCTGTGACTTCACACACCTCCATTCTATGACTTCACACAACTCCATTCTGTGACTTCACACACCTCCATTCTGTGACTTCACACACTTCCATTCTATGATTTCACACACCTCCATTCTGTGACTTCACACACCTCCATTCTATTACTTCACACACCTCCATTCTGTGACTTCACACACTTCCATTCTGAGTTCACACATCTCCATTCTCTGACTTCTCACAACTCGATTCTGTGACTTCACACACCTCCAATCTGTGACTTCACACACTTCCATTCTATGACTTCACACACCTGCATTCTATGAATTCACACAACTCCATTCTGTGACTTCACACACCTCCATTCTGTGACCTCACACACCCTCATTCTATGATGGCACACACCTCCATTCTATGACTTCACACATCCATTTTGATTTCACACACCTCCAATATATGGCTTCAAACACCTCAATTCTGTGACTTCACACACCTCCATTCTATGGCCTCATACCGTCCATTCTGTGACTTCACACACCTCCATTTTATGACTTCACACACTTCCATTCTATGACTTCACACACCTCCATTCTGTGACTTTACACACCTCAATTCTGGGTTCACACACCTCCATTCTGTGACTTCACACTCCTGCAATCTGTGACTTCCCACACCTCCATTCTGTGACTTCACACACCTCCATTCTATGACTTCACACACCTTCATTCTTACATCACAAACACCCATTCTATGACTTCACACACCTCCATTCTATGACTTCACACATCTCCATTCTGTGACTTCACACACTTCCATTCTATGACTTCACACACCTCCATTCTGACTTCACACACCTCCATTCTATGACTTCACACACCTCCATTCTGAATTCCCACAGCTCAATTCTGTGACTTCACAAAATTCCATTATGACTTCACACACCTCCATTGCATGAATTCACACACCTCCATTCTATGACTTCACAAACCTCCATTCTGTGACTTCACACACCTCAATTCTGACTTCACACACTTCCATTCTATGACTTCACACACTTCCATTCTATGACTTCACACGCCTCCATTCTCTGACTTCACACACCTCCATTCTGAGTTCACACACCTCTATTCTGTGATTTCACACACCTCCATTCTGTGACTTCACACACCTCCATTCTGTGACTTCACACACTTCCATTCTATGACTTCACACACCTTTATTCTATAATTTCACACACCTCCATTGTGTGACTTCACAAACCTCCATTCTATGACCTCACACACCCTCATTCTATGATTTCACACACCTCCATTCTGTGACTTCACACACCTCCATTCTGTGACTTCACACACCTCCATTCTATGACTTCACACACCTCGATTCTATGACTTCATACACCTCCATTCTATGACTTCACACACCTACATTGTGACTTCACATACCTCCATTCTATGAGTTCACACACCTGCATTGTGACTTCACACACCTCCATTCTATGACTTCACGCACCTCCATTCTGACCTCACACACCTCCATTCTGACTTCACACACCTAAATTCTGTGACTTCACACACCTCCATTCTATGATTTCACACACCTCCATTCTATGACTTCACTCACCTCCATTCTATGACTTCACGCACCTCCATTCTGACTTCACACACCTCCATTCTATGACTTCTCAAAACTCTATTCTGACTTCACACACCTCCATTCTGAGTTCACACACCTCTATTCTGTGATTTCACACACCTCCATTCTGTGACTTCACACACCTCCATTCTGTGACTTCACACACTTCCATTCTATGACTTCACACATCTTCATTCTATGATTTCACACACCTCCATTCTGTGACTTCACAAACCTCCATTCTATGACCTCACACACCCTCATTCTATGATTTCACACACCTCCATTCTATGATTTCACACATCCATTTTGACTTCACACACCTCCAATATATGACTTCAAACACCTCAATTCTGTGAGTTCACACACCTCCACTCTATGACTTCAAACCGTCCATTCTGTGACTTTACACACCTCCATTCTGAGTTCACACACCTCAATTCTGGGACTTCACAAACCTCCCTTCAGGGACTTCACAATACTCCATTCTATGACTTCACACATCTACATTCTATGACTTCACACACCTCAATTCTGACTCACACAACTGCATTCTGTGACTTCAAAAACTCCATTCTATGATTTCACATATCTCCATACTATGACTACACACACCTCCATCTATGACTTCACACACCTCCATTCTGTGACTTCACACACCTCCATTCTGACTTCACACACCTCCATTGTATGACTTCACAAACCTGCATTCTGTGACTTCACACACCTCCATTCTATGACTTCACAAACTTCCATTGTGACGTGACACACCTCCATTCTATGAGTTCACACACCTCCATTCTATGACTTCACACACCTCCATTCTGACTTCACACACCTCTATTCTATGACTTCGATCACCTATATTCTGACTTCACACACCTCCATTCTATGACTTCACAGACCTCGAATATTTGACTTCACTCACCTGCACTCTCTAACTTCTCACTTCTCCATTCTATGCTTTCACACACCTCCATTGTGTGACTTCACACACCTCCAATCTATGACTTCACACCTCCATTCTGACTTCACTCACCTCCATTCTATGACTTCACACACCTCCATTCTGACTTCACACACCTCCATTCTGTGACTTCACACACCTCCATTCTATGATTTCACACACCTCCATTCTATGACTTCACACAACTCCATTCTGTGACTTCACACACCTCCATTCTATGACTTCACACAACTCCATTCTGTGACTTCACACACCTCCATTCTGTGACTTCACACACTTCCATTCTACGATTTCACACACCTCCATTCTGTGACTTCACACACCTCCATTCTATTACTTCACACACCTCCATTCTGTGACTTCACAAACTTCCATTCTGAGTTCACACATCTCCATTCTCTGACTTCTCACAACTCGATTCTGTGACTTCACACACCTCCAATCTGTGACTTCACACACTTCCATTCTATGACTTCACACACCTGCATTCTATGAATTCACACAACTCCATTCTGTGACTTCACACACCTCCATTCTGTGACCTCACACACCCTCATTCTATGATGGCACACACCTCCATTCTATGACTTCACACATCCATTTTGATTTCACACACCTCCAATATATGGCTTCAAACACCTCAATTCTGTGACTTCACACACCTCCATTCTATGACCTCATACCGTCCATTCTGTGACTTCACACACCTCCATTTTATGACTTCACACACTTCCATTCTATGACTTCACACACCTCCATTCTGTGACTTTACACACCTCAATTCTGGGTTCACACACCTCCATTCTGTGACTTCACACTCCTGCAATCTGTGACTTCCCACACCTCCATTCTGTGACTTCACACACCTCCATTCTATGACTTCACACACCTTCATTCTTACTTCACAAACACCCATTCTATGACTTCACACACCTCCATTCTATGACTTCACACATCTCCATTCTGTGACTTCACACACTTCCATTCTATGACTTCACACACCTCCATTCTGACTTCACACACCTCCATTCTATGACTTCACACACCTCCATTCTGAATTCCCACAGCTCAATTCTGTGACTTCACAAAATTCCATTATGACTTCACACACCTCCATTGCATGAATTCACACACCTCCATTCTATGACTTCACAAACCTCCATTCTGTGACTTCACACACCTCAATTCTGACTTCACACACTTCCATTCTATGACTTCACACACTTCCATTCTATGACTTCACACGCCTCCATTCTCTGACTTCACACACCTCCATTCTGAGTTCACACACCTCTATTCTGTGATTTCACACACCTCCATTCTGTGACTTCACACACCTCCATTCTGTGACTTCACACACTTCCATTCTATGACTTCACACACCTTTATTCTATAATTTCACACACCTCCATTGTGTGACTTCACAAACCTCCATTCTATGACCTCACACACCCTCATTCTATGATTTCACACACCTCCATTCTGTGACTTCACACACCTCCATTCTGTGACTTCACACACCTCCATTCTATGACTTCACACACCTCCATTCTATGACTTCATACACCTCCATTCTATGACTTCACACACCTACATTGTGACTTCACATACCTCCATTCTATGAGTTCACACACCTGCATTGTGACTTCACACACCTCCATTCTATGACTTCACGCACCTCCATTCTGACCTCACACACCTCCATTCTGACTTCACACACCTAAATTCTGTGACTTCACACACCTCCATTCTATGATTTCACACACCTCCATTCTATGACTTCACTCACCTCCATTCTATGACTTCACGCACCTCCATTCTGACTTCACACACCTCCATTCTATGACTTCTCAAAACTCTATTCTGACTTCACACACTTCCATTCTGAGTCACACACCTCCATTCTGTGACTTTACACACCTCCATTGTGTGACTTCACACACTTCCATTCTATGACTTCACACACCTCCATTTTATGACTTCACACATCTCCATTCTGTGACTTCACACACCTCCATTCTATGACCTCACACACCCTCACTCTATAATTTCACACACCTCCATTCTATGACTTCACACATCCATTTTGAATTCACACCCCTCCAATATATGACTTCAAACACCTCAACTCTGTAACTTCACACACCTCCATTCTATGACTTCATACCGTCCATTCTGTGACTTCACTCTCCTCCATTCTATGACTTCACCCACTTCCATTCTATGACTTCACACACCTACATTCTGTGACTTTACACACCTCCATTCTGAGTTCACACACCTCCATTCTGTGATGTCACACACCTCCATTCTGTGACTTCCCACACCTCCATTCTGTGCCTTCACACACCTCTATTCTGACTTCACACACCTCCATTCTATGACTTCATACACCTCCATTCTGACTTCACACACCTCCATTCTATGACTTCTCAAACCTCTATTCTGACTTCACACACCTCCATTCTGTGACTTCACACTCCTCCATTCAATGACTTCACACACCTACATTCTTTGACTTCACACAACTCCAATCTGACATCACACACCTCCATTCTATGATTTCACAGACCTCGAATCTGTGACTTCACTCACCTGCACTCTATGACTTCACACTCCTCCATTCTATGACTTCCCACACCTCCTTTCTATGACTTCACCCTCCTCCAATCTATGACTACACACCTTTATTATGACTTCACACACCTCCATTCTGTGATTCACACACCTCCATTCTATGACTTCACACACCTCCATTCTATGACTTCACACACCTCCATTGTTTGACTTCATACACCTAAATTCTGAGTTGACACACCTCCATTATGTGACTTCACACACCTCCATTCTGACTTCACACAGCTCCATTCTATGACTTCACACATCTCCATTCTTTGACGTCACACACCTACATTCTATGACTTCACACACTTCCATTGTGACGTCACACACCTCCATTCTATGAGTTCACAAACCTCCATTCTGACTTCACACACCTCCGTTCTATGACTTCACACACCTCCATTCTGAATTCACACAGCTCCATTCTGTGACTTCACAAAACTCCATTCTATGATTTCACACACCTCCATACTATGACTTCACACAACTCCATCTATGACTTCACACACCTCCATTCTGACTTCACACACCTCTATTCTATGACTTCGCACACCTCCATTCTGACATCACACACCTCCATTCTATGAATTCACAGACCTCGAATCTGTGACTTCACTCACCTGCACTCATTGACTTCACACTCCTCCATTCTATGACTTTCCAAACCTCCTTTCTATGACTTCACCCACCTCCAATCTATGACTACACTCATCCATTCTGACTTCACACACCTCCATTCTGTGACTTCACACACCTCCATTATATGACTTCACACACCTTCATTTTTACTTCAGAAACATCCATTCTATGAGTTCACACACCTCCATTCTATGACTTCACAAACTTCCATTCTGTGACTTCACACATGCATTTTGACTTCATACACCTCCAATATATGACTTCAAACACCTCAATTCTGTGACTTCACACACCTCCATTCTATGACTTCATACCGTCCATTCTGTGACTTCACACAGCTCCACTCTATGACTTCACACACTTCCATTCTATGACTTCACACACCTCCATTCTGTGACTTTACACACCTCCTTTCTGAGTTCACACACCTCCTTTCTGTGACGTAACTCACCTCCATTCTGTGACTTCCTACACCTCCATTCTGTGACTTCACAGACCTCCATTCTATGACTTCACACACCTCTATTCTGACTTCACACACCTCCATTCTATGACTTCGCACACCTCTATTCTGACTTCACACACCTCCATTCTGTGACTTCACACACCTCCATTCAATGACTTCACACACCTACATTCTTTGACTTCACACACCTCCATTCTATGATTTCACAGACCTCGAATCTGTGACTTCACTCACCTGCACTCTATGACTTCACACTCCTCCATTCTATGACTTCCCACACCTCCTTTCTATGACTTCAACCACCTCCAATCTATGACTACACACCTCCATTCTGACTTCACACACCTCCATTCTGTGACTTCACACACCTCCATTCTTTGACTTCACACACCTCCATTCTAGGACTTCACAAACCTCCTTTCTGTGACTACACACACCTCCATTTTGCGTTCACACAACTCCATTCAGTGACTTCACACACCTCCATTCTAACTTCACACACCTCCATTCTATGACTTCACACACTTAAATTCTATGAATTCACACACCTCCATTCTCTGACTTCACACACTTCCATTCTATGATTTTACACACCTCCATTCTGTGACTTTACATACCTCCATTCTGAGTTCACACACCTACATTCTGGGACATCACACACCTCCAATCTGTGACTTCCCACACCTCCATTCTCTGACTTCACACACCTCCATTCTATGACTTCACACACCTCCATTCTATGCCTTCACACACCTCCATTCTGTGACTTCACACACCTCCATTCTATGACTTCACACACCTCCATTGTGACTCCACACACTACCATGCTATGAGTTCACACACCTCCATTCTGACTTCACACAGCTCCATTCTATGACTTCACACACCTCCATTCTATGACTTTCCACACCTCCTTTCTATGACTTCACCCAACTCCATTCTATGACTTCCACCTCCATTCTGACTTCACACACATCCATTCTGTGACTTCACACACTTCCATTCTATGACTACACACACCTCCATTCTATGACTTCACACACCTTCATTCTTACTTCACAAACATACATTCTATGACTTCACACACCTCCATTCTTTGACTTCACACACCTCCATTCTTTGACCTCACACACCTAAATTCTGAGTTGACTCACCTCCATTCTGTGACTTTACACACCTCCATTCTGACTTCACACAGCTCCATTCTATGACTTCACAAACCTCCATTCTTTGACATCACACAACTCCATTCTATGACTTCACACACCTTCATTTTTACTTTACAAACATCCATTCTATAACTTCACACACCTCCATTCCATGACTTTACACACCTCCATTCTGTGACTTCACATACCTCCATTCTATGACTTCACAAAGCTCCATTCTGTGACTTCACACACCTCCGTTCTATGACCTCACACACTTCCATTGTTACGTCACACACCTCCATTCTATGAGTTCACACACCTCCATTCTATGACTTCACACTCCTCCATTCTGACTTCACACACATCCATTCTGTGGCTTCACACACCTCCATTCAATGACTTCACACACCTACTTTCTTTGACTTCACACACCTCCAATCTGACATCACACACCTCCATTCTATGATTTCACAGACCTCGAATCTGTGACTTCACTCACCTGCACTCTATGACTTCACACTCCTCCATTCTATGACTTCCCACACGTCGTTTTTATGAATTCACCCACATACAATCTATGACTACTCACCTCCACTCTGACTTCACACACCTCCATTCTGTGACTTCACACACCTCCATTCTATAACTTCACACACCTCCATTTTATAACTTCACACACTTCCATTCTATGACTTCACACACCTCTATTCTTTGACTTCACACACCTAAATTCTGAGTTGACACACCTCCATTCTGTGACTTCACACACCTCCATTCTGACTTCACACAGCTCCATTCTATGACTTCACAAACCTAAATTCTTTGACATCAAACACCTCCATTCTATGACTTCACACACCTTCATTCTTACTTTACAAACATCCATTCTATATCTTCACACACATCCATTCTTTGACTTTACACACCTCCATTCTGAGTTCACACACCTCCTTTCTGTGACGTAACTCACCTCCATTCTGTGACTTCCTACACCTCCATTCTGTGACTTCACAGACCTCCATTCTATGACTTCACACACCTCTATTCTGACTTCACACACCTCCATTCTATGACTTCGCACACCTCTATTCTGACTTCACACACCTCCATTCTGTGACTTCACACACCTCCATTCAATGACTTCTCACACCTACATTCTTTGACTTCACACACCTCCATTCTATGATTTCACAGACCTCGAATCTGTGACTTCACTCACCTGCACTCTATGACTTCACACTCCTCCATTCTATGACTTCCCACACCTCCTTTCTATGACTTCAACCACCTCCAATCTATGACTACACACCTCCATTCTGACTTCACACACCTCCATTCTGTGACTTCACACACCTCCATTCTATGACTTCACACACCTCTATTCTAGGACTTCACAAACCTCCTTTCTGTGACTACACACACCTCCATTTTGCGTTCACACAACTCCATTCAGTGACTTCACACACCTCCATTCTAACTTCACACACCTCCATTCTATGACTTCACACACTTAAATTCTATGACTTCACACACCTCCATTCTCTGACTTCACACACTTCCATTCTATGATTTTACACACCTCCATTCTGTGACTTTACATACCTCCATTCTGAGTTCACACACCTACATTCTGGGACATCACACACCTCCAATCTGTGACTTCCCACACCTCCATTCTCTGACTTCACACACCTCCATTCTATGACTTCACACACCTCCATTCTATGCCTTCACACACCTCCATTCTGTGACTTCACACACCTCCATTCTATGACTTCACACACCTCCATTGTGACTCCACACACTACCATGCTATGAGTTCACACACCTCCATTCTGACTTGACACAGCTCCATTTTATGACTTCACACACCTCCATTCTATGACTTTACACACCTCCTTTCTATGACTTCACCCAACTCCATTCTATGACTTCACACCTCCATTCTGACTTCACACACATCCATTCTGTGACTTCACACACTTCCATTCTATGACTACACACACCTCCATTCTATGACTTCACACACCTTCATTCTTACTTCACAAACATACATTCTATGATTTCACACACCTCCATTCTTTGACTTCACACACCTCCATTCTTTGACTTCACACACCACCATTCTTTGACCTCACACACCTAAATTCTGAGTTGACACACCTCCATTCTGTGACTTTACACACCTCCATTCTGACTTCACACAGCTCCATTCTATGACTTCACACACCTCCATTCTTTGACATCACACAACTCCATTCTATGACTTCACACACCTTCATTTTTACTTTACAAACATCCATTCTATAACTTCACACACCTCCATTCCATGACTTTACACACCTCCATTCTGTGACTTCACATACCTCCATTCTATGACTTCAAAAAGCTCCATTCTGTGACTTCACACACCTCCGTTCTATGACCTCACACACTTCCATTGTTACGTCACACACCTCCATTCTATGAGTTCACACACCTCCATTCTATGACTTCACACTCCTCCATTCTGACTTCACACACATCCATTCTGTGGCTTCACACACCTCCATTCAATGACTTCACACACCTACTTTCTTTGACTTCACACACCTCCAATCTGACATCACACACCTCCATTCTATGATTTCACAGACCTCGAATCTGTGACTTCACTCACCTGCACTCTATGACTTCACACTCCTCCATTCTATGACTTCCCACACGTCGTTTTTATGAATTCACCCACATCCAATCTGTGACTACTCACCTCCACTCTGACTTCACACACCTCCATTCCGTGACTTCACACACCTCCATTCTATACCTTCACACACCTCCATTTTATAACTTCACACACCTCCATTCTATGACTTCACACACCTCCATTCTGACATCACACAGCTCCATTCTATGATTTCACAAACCTAAATTCTTTGACATCACACATCTCCATTCTATGACTTCACACACCTTCATTCTTACTTTACAAACATCCATTCTATATCTTCACACACCTCCATTCTTTGACTTTACACACCTCCATTCTGTGACTTCACATGCCTCCATTCTATGACTTCACACACCTAAATTCTGTGACTTCACACACTTCCATTCTATGACTTCACACACTTCCATTGTGACGTCACACACCTCCATTCTATGAGTTCACACACCTCCATTCTGACTTCACACACCTCCATTCTATGACTTCACACACCTCCCTTCTGACTTCACACACCTCCATTCTGTGACTTCACACACCTCCATTCTATGACTTCACACACCTCCATTCTATGACTTCACACACCTTCATTCTTACTTCAGAAACATCCATTCTATGACTTCACACACTTCCATTCTATGACTTCACAAACCTCCATTCTGTGACTTCACACACCTCCATTCTGACTTCACACATATCCATTCTATGACTTCACACACTTCCATTCTATGACTTCACACACCTCCATTCTGAATTCACACAGCTCAATTCTGTGACTTCACAAAATTCCATTCTATCTTCACACACCACCATTGTATGTATTCACACACCTCCATTCTGTGACTTCACACACTTCCATTGTGACGTCACACACCTCCATTCTATGAGTTCACACACCTCCATTCTATGACTTCACACACCTCCATTCTGACTTCACAAACCTCTATTCTATGAATTCGCACACCTCCATTGTGACGTCACACACCTCAATTCTATGATTTCACACACCTCCATTCTGACTTCACACACCTCCATTCTATGACTTCACACACCTCCATTCTGACTTCACACACCTCCATTCTGTGACTTCACACACCTCCATTCTATGACTTCACACACCTCCATTCTATGACTTCACACACCTTCATTCTTACTTCAGAAACATCCATTCTATGACTTCACACACTTCCAGTCTATGACTTCACAAACCTCCATTCTGTGACTTCACACACCTCCATTCTGACTTCACACACATCCATTCTATGACTTCACACACTTCCATTCTATGACTTCACACACCTCCATTCTCTGACTTCACACACCGCCATTCTTAGTTCACCCACCTCTATTCTGTGATTTCACACACCTCCATTCTGTGACTTCAAACACCTCCATTCTGTGACTTCACACACTTCCATTCTATGACTTCACACATCTTCATTCTATGATTTCACACACCTCCATTCTGTGACTTCACAAACCTCCATTCTATGACCTCATACACCCTCATTCTATGATTTCACACACCTCCATTCTATGATTTCACACATCCATTTTGACTTCACACACCTCCAATATATGACTTCAAACACCTCAATTCTGTGAGTTCACACACCTCCATCTATGACTTCAAACCGTCCATTCTGTGACTTCACACACCTCCATTCTATGACTTCAAACCGTCCATTCTGTGACTTTACACACCTCCATTCTGAGTTCACACACCTCAATTCTGGGACTTCACAAACCTCCCTTCGGGGACTTCACAATACTCCATTCTATGACTTCACACATCTACATTCTATGACTTCACACACCTCAATTCTGACTCACACAACTCCTTTCTGTGACTTCAAAAACTCCATTCTATGATTTCACATATCTCCATACTATGACTTCACACACCTCCATCTATGACTTCACACACCTCCATTCTGTGACTTCACTCACCTCCATTCTGACTTCACACACCTCCATTGTATGACTTCACAAACCCCCAATCTGTGACTTCACACACCTCCATTCTATGACTTCACAAACTTCCATTGTAACGTGACACACCTCCATTCTATGAGTTCACACACCTCCATTCTATGACTTCACACACCTCCATTCTGACTTCACACACCTCTATTCTATGACTTCGAACACCTACATTCTGACTTCACACACCTCCATTCTATGACTTGACAGACCTCGAATATTTGACTTCACTCACCTGCACTCTATAACTTCTGACTTCTCCATTCTATGATTTCACACACCTCCATTCTGTGACTTCACACACCTCCAATCTATGACTTCACACCTCCATTCTGACTTCGCTCACCTCCATTCTATGACTTCACACACCTCCGTTCTGACGTCACACACCTCCATTCTGTGACTTCACACACCTCCATTCTATGATTTCACACACCTCCATTCTATGACTTCACACAACTCCATTCTGTGACTTCACACACCTCCATTCTATGCCTTCACACACCTCCATTCTGTGACTTCACACACCTCCATTCTATGACTTCACACACCTCCATTGTGACTCCACACACTACCATGCTATGAGTTCACACACTCCATTCTGACTTCACACAGCTCCATTCTATGACTTCACACACCTCCATTCTATGACTTTCCACACCTCCTTTCTATGACTTCACCCAACTCCATTCTATGACTTCACACCTCCATTCTGACTTCACACACATCCATTCTGTGACTTCACACACTTCCATCCTATGACTACACACACCTCCATTCTATGACTTCACACACCTTCATTCTTACTTCACAAACATACATTCTATGATTTCACACACCTCCATTCTTTGACTTCACACACCTCCATTCTTTGACTTCACACACCTCCATTCTTTGACCTCACACACCTAAATTCTGAGTTGACACACCTCCATTCTGTGACTTTACACACCTCCATTCTTACTTCACACAGCTCCATTCTATGACTTCACACACCTCCATTCTTTGACATCACACAACTCCATTCTATGACTTCACACACTTTCATTTTTACTTTACAAACATCCATTCTATAACTTCACACACCTCCATTCCATGACTTTACACACCTCCATTCTGTGACTTCACATACCTCCATTCTATGACTTCACAAAGCTCCATTCTGTGACTTCACACACCTCCGTTCTATGACCTCACACACTTCCATTGTTACGTCACACACCTCCATTCTATGAGTTCACACACCTCCATTCTGTGACTTCACACTCCTCCATTCTGACTTCACACACATCCATTCTGTGGCTTCACACACCTCCATTCAATGACTTCACACACCTACTTTCTTTGACTTCACACACCTCCAATCTGACATCACACACCTCCATTCTATGATTTCACAGACCTCGAATCTGTGACTTCACTCACCTGCACTCTATGACTTCACACTCCTCCATTCTATGACTTCCCACACGTCGTTTTTATGAATTCACCCACATCCAATCTATGACTACTCACCTCCACTCTGACTTCACACACCTCCATTCTGTGACTTCACACACCTCCATTCTATACCTTCACACATCTGCATTTTATAACTTCACACACCTCCATTCTATGACTTCACACACCTCCATTCTGACATCACACAGCTCCATTCTATGATTTCACAAACCTAAATTCTTTGACATCACACATCTCCATTCTATGACTTCACACACCTTCATTCTTACTTTACAAACATCCATTCTATATCTTCACACACCTCCATTCTTTGACTTTACACACCTCCATTCTGTGACTTCACATGCCTCCATTCTATGACTTCACACACCTAAATTCTGTGACTTCACACACTTCCATTCTATGCCTTCACACACTTCCATTGTGACGTCACACACCTCCATTCTATGAGTTCACACACCTCCATTCTGACTTCACACACCTCCATTCTATGACTTCACACACCTCCATTCTGACTTCACACACCTCCATTCTGTGACTTCACACACCTCCATTCTATGACTTCACACACCTCCATTCTATGACTTCACACACCTTCATTCTTACTTCAGAAACATCCATTCTATGACTTCACACACTTCCATTCTATGACTTCACAAACCTCCATTCTGTGACTTCACACACCTCCATTCTGACTTCACACACATCCATTCTATGACTTCACACACTTCCATTCTATGACTTCACACACCTCCATTCTGTATTCACACAGCTCAATTCTGTGACTTCACAAAATTCCATTCTGACTTCACACACCACCATTGTATGTATTCACACACCTCCATTCTGTGACTTCACACACTTCCATTGTGACGTCACACACCTCCATTCTATGAGTTCACACACCTCCATTCTATGACTTCACACACCTCCATTCTGACTTCACAAACCTCTATTCTATGAATTCGCATACATCCATTGTGACGTCACACACCTCCATTCTATGAGTTCACACACCTCCATTCTGACTTCACACACCTCCATTCTATGACTTCACACACCTCCATTCTGACTTCACACACCTCCATTCTGTGACTTCACACACCTCCATTCTATGACTTCACACACCTCCATTCAATGACTTCACACACCTTCATTCTTACTTCAGAAACATCCATTCTATGACTTCACACACTTCCATTCTATGGTCACAAACCTCCATTCTGTGACTTCACACACCTCCATTCTGACTTCACACACATCCATTCTATGACTTCACACACTTCCATTCTATGACTTCACACACCTCCATTCTCTGACTTCACACACCGCCATTCTGAGTTCACACACCTCTATTCTGTGATTTCACACACCTCCATTCTGTGACTTCAAACACCTCCATTCTGTGACTTCACACACTTCCATTCTATGACTTCACACATCTTCATTCTATGATTTCACACACCTCCATTCTGTGCCTTCACAAACCTCCATTCTATGACCTCATACACCCTCATTCTATGATTTCACACACCTCCATTCTATGATTTCACACATCCATTTTGACTTCACACACCTCCAATATATGACTTCAAACACCTCAATTCTGTGAGTTCACACACCTCCATCTATGACTTCAAACCGTCCATTCTGTGACTTCACACACCTCCATTCTATGACTTCAAACCGTCCATTCTGTGACTTTACACACCTCCATTCTGAGTTCACACACCTCAATTCTGGGACTTCACAAACCTCCCTTCGGGGACTTCACAATACTCCATTCTATGACTTCACACATCTACATTCTATGACTTCACACACCTCAATTCTGACTCACACAACTCCGTTCTGTGACTTCAAAAACTCCATTCTATGATTTCACATATCTCCATACTATGACTTCACACACCTCCATCTATGACTTCACACACCTCCATTCTGTGACTTCACACACCTCCATTCTGACTTCACACACCTCCATTGTATGACTTCACAAACCCCCAATCTGTGACTTCACACACTTCCATTCTATGACTTCACAAACTTCCATTGTAACGTGACACACCTCCATTCTATGAGTTCACACACCTCCATTCTATGACTTCACACACCTCCATTCTGACTTCACACACCTCTATTCTATGAGTTCGAACACCTACATTCTGACTTCACACACCTCCATTCTATGACTTGACAGACCTCGAATATTTGACTTCACTCACCTGCACTCTATAACTTCTCACTTCTCCATTCTATGATTTCACACACCTCCATTCTGTGACTTCACACACCTCCAATCTATGACTTCACACCTCCATTCTGACTTCACTCACCTCCATTCTATGACTTCACACACCTCCGTTCTGACGTCACACACCTCCATTCTGTGACTTCACACACCTCCATTCTATGATTTCACACACCTCCATTCTATGACTTCACACAACTCCATTCTGTGACTTCACACACCTCCATTCTATGACTTCACACAACTCCATTCGGTGACTTCACACACCTCCATTCTGTGACTTCACACACTTCCATTCTATGATTTCACACACCTCCATTCTGTGACTTCACACACCTCCATTCTATTACTTCACACACCTCCATTCTGTGACTTCACACACCTCCATTCTGAGTTCACACATCTCCATTCTCTGACTTCTCACAACTCGATTCTGTGACTTCACACACCTTCAATCTGTGACTTCACACACTTCCATTCTATGACTTCACACACCTCCATTCTATGATTTCACACGACTCCATTCTGTGACTTCACACACCTCCATTCTATGACCTCACACACCCTCATTCTATGATGGCACACAACTCCATTCTATGACTTCACACATCCATTTTGATTTCACACACCTCCATATATGACTTCAAACACCTCAATTCTGTGACTTCACACACCTCCATTCTATGACCTCATACCGTCCATTCTGTGACTTCACACACCTCCATTTTATGACTTCACACACTTCCATTCTATGACTTCACACACCTCCATTCTGTGACTTTACACACCTCAATTCTGGGTTCACACACCTCCATTCTGTGACTTCACACTCCTGCAATCTGTGACTTCCCACACCTCCATTCTGTGACTTCACACACCTCCATTCTATGACTTCACACACCTTCATTCTTACATCACAAACACCCATTCTATGACTTCACACACCTCCATTCTATGACTTCACACACCACCATTCTGTGACTTCACACACTTCCTTTCTATGACTTCACACACCTCCATTCTTACTTCACACACCTCCATTCTATGACTTCACACACCTCCATTCTGAATTCCCACAGCTCAATTCTGTGACTTCACAAAATTCCATTCTGACTTCACACACCTCCATTGTATGAATTCACACACCTCCATTCTATGACTTCACAAACCTCCATTCTGTGACTTCACACACCTCAATTCTGACTTCACACAGTTCCATTCTATGACTTCACACACTTCCATTCTATGACTTCACACGCCTCCATTCTCTGACTTCACACACCTCCATTCTGAGTTCACACACCTCTATTCTGTGATTTCACACACCTCCATTCTGTGACTTCACACACCTCCATTCTGTGACTTCACACACTTCTATTCTATGACTTCACACACCTTTATTCTATGATTTCACACACCTCCATTCTGTGACTTCAGAAACCTCCATTCTATGACCTCACACACCCTCATTCTATGATTTCACACACCTCCATTCTATGACTTCACACATGCATTTTGACTTCACACACCTCCAATATATGACTTCAAACACCTCAATTCTGTGACTTCACACACCTCCATTCTATGACTTCAAACCGTCCATTCTGTGGCTTCACACACCTCCATTGTATGACTTCACACACTTCCATTCTATGACTTCACACACCTCCATTCTGTGACTTTACACACCTCCATTCTGAGTTCACACACCTCAATTCTGGGACTTCACACGCCTCCAATCTGTGACTTCCCACACCTCCATTCTGTGACATCACAAACCTCCATTCTATGACTTCACAGACCTCGAATGTGTGATTTCACTCACATGCACTCTATAACTTCACACTCCACCTTCCTATGACTTCCCACACCTCCTTTCTATGACTTCACCCACCTCCAATCGACGACTACAAACCTCCATTCTGACTTCACACACCTCCAATCTGTGACTTCACACACTCCCATTCTATGAGTTCACATACCTCCATTCTATGACTTCACACACCTCCATTCTGAGTTCACACAACTCCATTCGGTGACTTCACACACCTCCATTCTGACTTCACACACCTGCATTCTGACTTCACACACTTCCATTCTATGACTTCACACACCTTCATTCTGTGACTTCTCACACCTCGAATCTGTGACTTCACACACCTACAATCTGTGACTTCACACACTTCCATTCTATGACTTCACACACCTCCATTGTGACTTCACACACCTCCATTCTATGACTTCTCACACCTCCATTCTGTGACTTCACTCACCTCCATTCTATGACTTCACACACCTCCATTGTGACTACGCACACCTCCATTCTATGAGTTCACACACCTCCATTCTGAATTCACACACCTCCATTCTATGACTTCACACACCTCCATTCTGAATTCACACAGCTCAATTCTGTGACTTCATAAAATTCCATTCTGACTTCACACACCACCATTGTATGTATTCACACACCTCCATTCTGTGACTTCACACACTTCCATTGTGACGTCACACACCTCCATTCTATGAGTTCACACACCTCCATTCTATGACTTCACACACCTCCATTCTGACTTCACAAACCTCTATTCTATGAATTCGCACACCTCCATTGTGACGTCACACACCTCCATTCTATGAGTTCACACACCTCCATTCTGACTTCACACACCTCCATTCTATGACTTCACACACCTCCATTCTGACTTCACACACCTCCATTCTGTGACTTCACACACCTCCATTCTATGACTTCACACACCTCCATTCTATGACTTCACACACCTTCATTCTTACTTCAGAAACATCCATTCTATGACTTTACACACTTCCAGTCTATGACTTCACAAACCTCCATTCTGTGACTTCACACACCTCCATTCTGACTTCACACACATGCATTCTATGACTTCACACACTTCCATTCTATGACTTCACACACCTCCATTCTCTGACTTCACACACCTCCATTCTGAGTTCACACACCTCTATTCTGTGACTTCACACACCTCCATTCTGACTTCACAAACCTCTATTCTATGAATTCGCACACCTCCATTCTGTGACTTCACACACCTCCATTCTATGAGTTCACACACCTCCATTCTGACTTCACACACCTCCATTCTATGACTTCACACACCTCCATTCTGACTTCACACACCTCCATTCTGTGACTTCACACACCTCCATTCTATGACTTCACACACCTCCATTCTATGACTTCACACACCTTCATTCTTACTTCAGAAACATCCATTCTATGACTTCACACACTTCCATTCTATGACTTCACAAACCTCCATTCTGTGACTTCACACACCTCCATTCTGACTTCACACACATCCATTCTATGACTTCACACACTTCCATTCTATGACTTCACACACCTCCATTCTCTGACTTCACACACCTCCATTCTGAGTTCACACACCTCTATTCTATGACTTCGAACACCTACATTCTGACTTCACACACCTCCATTCTATGACTTGACAGACCTCGAATATTTGACTTCACTCACCTGCACTCTATAATTTCTCACTTCTCCATTCTATGATTTCACACACCTCCATTCTGTGACTTCACACACCTCCAATCTATGACTTCACACCTCCATTCTGACTTCACTCACCTCCATTCTGTGACTTCACACACCTCCATTCTATGATTTCACACACCTCCATTCTATGACTTCACACAACTCCATTCTGTGACTTCACACACCTCCATTCTATGACTTCACACAACTCCATTCGGTGACTTCACACACCTCCATTCTGTGACTTCACACACTTCCATTCTATGATTTCACACATCTCCATTCTGTGACTTCACACACCTCCATTCTATTACTTCACACACCTCCATTCTGTGACTTCACACACCTCCATTCTGAGTTCACACATCTCCATTCTCTGACTTCTCACAACTCGATTCTGTGACTTCACACACCTTCAATCTGTGACTTCACACACTTCCATTCTATGACTTCACACACCTCCATTCTATGATTTCACACGACTCCATTCTGTGACTTCACACACCTCCATTCTATGACCTCACACACCCTCATTCTATGATGGCACACAACTCCATTCTATGACTTCACACATCCATTTTGATTTCACACACCTCCAATATATGACTTCAAACACCTCAATTCTGTGACTTCACACACCTCCATTCTATGACCTCATACCGTCCATTCTGTGACTTCACACACCTCCATTTTACGACTTCACACACTTCCATTCTATGACTTCACACACCTCCATTCTGTGACTTTACACACCTCAATTCTGGGTTCACACACCTCCATTCTGTGACTTCACACTCCTGCAATCTGTGACTTCCCACACCTCCATTCTGTGACTTCACACACCTCCGTTCTATGACTTCACACACCTTCATTCTTACATCACAAACACCCATTCTATGACTTCACACACCTCCATTCTATGACTTCACACACCACCATTCTGTGACTTCACACACTTCCTTTCTATGACTTCACACACCTCCATTCTTACTTCACACACCTCCATTCTATGACTTCACACACCTCCATTCTGAATTCCCACAGCTCAATTCTGTGACTTCACAAAATTCCATTCTGACTTCACACACCTCCATTGTATGAATTCACACACCTCCATTCTATGACTTCACAAACCTCCATTCTGTGACTTCACACACCTCAATTCTGACTTCACACAGTTCCATTCTATGACTTCACACACTTCCATTCTATGACTTCACACGCCTCCATTCTCTGACTTCACACACCTCCATTCTGAGTTCACACACCTCTATTCTGTGATTTCACACACCTCCATTCTCTGACTTCACACACCTCCATTCTGTGACTTCACACACTTCTATTCTATGACTTCACACACCTTTATTCTATGATTTCACACACCTCCATTCTGTGACTTCAGAAACCTCCATTCTATGACTTCACACACCCTCATTCTATGATTTCACACACCTCCATTCTATGACTTCACACATGCATTTTGACTTCACACACCTCCAATATATGACTTCAAACACCTCAATTCTGTGACTTCACACACCTCCATTCTATGACTTCAAACCGTCCATTCTGTGGCTTCACACACCTCCATTGTATGACTTCACACACTTCCATTCTATGACTTCACACACCTCCATTCTGTGACTTTACACACCTCCATTCTGAGTTCACACACCTCAATTCTGGGACTTCACACGCCTCCAATCTGTGACTTCCCACACCTCCATTCTGTGACATCACAAACCTCCATTCTATGACTTCACAGACCTCGAATGTGTGATTTCACTCACATGCACTCTATAACTTCACACTCCACCTTCCTATGACTTCCCACACCTCCTTTCTATGACTTCACCCACCTCCAATCGACGACTACAAACCTCCATTCTGACTTCACACACCTCCAATCTGTGACTTCACACACTCCCATTCTATGAGTTCACATACCTCCATTCTATGACTTCACACACCTCCATTCTGAGTTCACACAACTCCATTCGGTGACTTCACACACCTCCATTCTGACTTCACACACCTCCATTCTGACTTCACACACTTACATTCTATGACTTCACACACCTCCATTCTGTGACTTCACACACCTCCATTCTGAGTTCACACACCTTCATTCTGTGACTTCTCACACCTCGAATCTGTGACTTCACACACCTACAATCTGTGACTTCACACACTTCCATTCTATGACTTCACACACCTCCATTGTGACTTCACACACCTCCATTCTATGACTTCTCACACCTCCATTCTGTGACTTCACTCACCTCCATTCTATGACTTCACACACCTCCATTGTGACTACACACACCTCCATTCTATGAGTTCACACACCTCCATTCTGAATTCACACACCTCCATTCTATGACTTCACACACCTCCATTCTGAATTCACACAGCTCAATTCTGTGACTTCACAAAATTCCATTCTGACTTCACACACCACCATTGTATGTATTCACACACCTCCATTCTGTGACTTCACACACTTCCATTGTGACGTCACACACCTCCATTCTATGAGTTCACACACCTCCATTCTATGACTTCACACACCTCCATTCTGACTTCACAAACCTCTATTCTATGAATTCGCACACCTCCATTGTGACGTCACACACCTCCATTCTATGAGTTCACACACCTCCATTCTGACTTCACACACCTCCATTCTATGACTTCACACACCTCCATTCTGACTTCACACACCTCCATTCTGTGACTTCACACACCTCCATTCTATGACTTCACACACCTCCATTCTATGACTTCACACACCTTCATTCTTACTTCAGAAACATCCATTCTATGACTTCACACACTTCCAGTCTATGACTTCACAAACCTCCATTCTGTGACTTCACACACCTCCATTCTGACTTCACACACATCCATTCTATGACTTCACACACTTCCATTCTATGACTTCACACACCTCCATTCTCTGACTTCACACACCTCCATTCTGAGTTCACACACCTCTATTCTGTGATTTCACACACCTCCATTCTGTGACTTCACACACCTCCATTCTGTGACTTCACACACTTCCATTCTATGACTTCACACATCTTCATTCTATGATTTCACACACCTCCATTCTGTGACTTCACAAACCTCCATTCTGTGACCTCATACACCCTCATTCTATGATTTCACACACCTCCATTCTATGATTTCACACATCCATTTTGACTTCACACACCTCCAATATATGACTTCAAACACCTCAATTCTGTGAGTTCACACACCTCAATCTATGACTTCAAAGCGTGCATTCTGTAACTTCACACACCTCCATTCTATGTCTTTAAACTGTCCATTCTGTGACTTTACACACCTCCATTCTGAGTTCACACACCTCAATTCTGGGACTTCACAAACCTCCCTTCGGGGACTTCACAATACTCCATTCTATGACTTCACACATCTACATTCTATTACTTCACACACCTCAATTCTGACTCACACAACTCCATTCTGTGACTTCAAAAACTCCATTCTATGATTTCACATATCTCCATACTATGACTTCACACACCTCCATCTATGACTTCACACACCTCCATTCTGTGACTTCACACACCTCCATTCTGACTTCACACACCTCCATTGTATGACTTCACAAACCTGCATTCTGTGACTTCACACACCTCCATTCTATGACTTCACAAACTTCCATTGTGACGTGACACACCTCCACTCTATGAGTTCACACACCTTCATTCTATGACTTCACACACCTCCATTGTGACTTCACACACCTCTATTCTATGACTTCGAACACCTACATTCTGACTTCACACACCTCCATTCTATGACTTGACAGACCTCGAATATTTGACTTCACTCACCTGCACTCTATAACTTCTCACTTCTCCATTCTATGATTTCACACACCTCCATTCTGTGACTTCACACACCTCCAATCTATGACTTCACACCTCCATTCTGACTTCACTCACCTCCATTCTATGACTTCACACACCTCCGTTCTGACTTCACACACCTCCATTCTGTGACTTCACACACCTCCATTCTATGATTTCACACACCTCCATTCTATGACTTCACACAACTCCATTCTGTGACTTCACACACCTCCATTCTATGACTTCACACAACTCCATTCTGTGACTTCACACACCTCCATTCTGTGACTTCACACACTTCCATTCTATGATTTCACACACCTCAATTCTGTGACTTCACACACCTCCATTCTATTACTTCACACACCTCCATTCTGTGACTTCACACACCTCCATTCTGAGTTCACACATCTCCATTCTCTGACTTCTCACAACTCGATTCTGTGACTTCACACACCTCCAATCTGTGACTTCACACACTTCCATTCTATGACTTCACACACCTCCATTCTATGACTTCACACAACTCCATTCTGTGACTTCACACACCTCCATTCTATGACCTCACACACCCTCATTCTATGATTTCACACACCTCCATTCTATGACTTCACACATGCATTTTGACTTCACACACCTCCAATATATGACTTCAAACACCTCAATTCTGTGACTTCACACACCTCCATTCTATGACTTCAAACCGTCCATTCTGTGGCTTCACACACCTCCATTGTATGACTTCACACACTTCCATTCTATGACTTCACACACCTCCATTCTGTGACTTTACACACCTCCATTCTGAGTTCACACACCTCAATTCTGGGACTTCACACGCCTCCAATCTGTGACTTCCCACACCTCATCACACACCTCCATTCTATGACTTCACAGACCTCGAATGTGTGATTTCACTCACATGCACTCTATAACTTCACACTCCACCTTCCTATGACTTCCCACACCTCCTTTCTATGACTTCACCCACCTCCAATCGATGACTACACACCTCCATTCTGACTTCACACACCTCCAATCTGTGACTTCACACACTCCCATTCTATGAGTTCACATACCTCCATTCTATGACTTCACACACCTCCATTCTGAGTTCACACAACTCCATTCGGTGACTTCACACACCTCCATTCTGACTTCACACACCTCCATTCTATGACTTCACACACTTCCACTCTATGACTTCACACACCTCCATTCTGTGACTTCACACACCTCCATTCTGAGTTCACACACCTTCATTCTGTGACTTCTCACACCTCGAATCTGTGACTTCACACACCTTCAATCTGTGACTTCACACACTTCCACTCTATGACTTCACACACCTCCATTCTATGATTTCACATATCCATTTTGATTTCACACACCTCCAATATATGACTTCAAACACCTCAATTCTGTGACTTCATACACCTCCATTCTATGACTTCACACACTTCCATTCTAAGACTTCACACACCTCCATTCTGTGACTTTACACACCTCCATTCTGGGTTCACACACCTCTATTCTCTGACTTCACACTCCTGCAATCTGTGACTTCCCACACCTCCATTCTGTGACTTCACACACCTCCATTCTATGACTTCACACACCTTCATTCTTACTTCACAAACACCCATTCTATGACTTCACACACCTCCATTCTATGACTTCACACACCTCCATTCTGTGACTTCACTCACCTCCATTCTATGACTTCACACACCTCCATTGTGACTACACACACCTCCATTCTATGAGTTCACACACCTCCATTCTGAATTCACACACCTCCATTCTATGACTTCACACACCTCCATTCTGAATTCACACATCTCAATTCTGTGACTTCACAAAATTCCATTCTGACTTCACACCACCATTGTATGTATTCACACACCTCCATTCTGTGACTTCACACACTTCCATTGTGACGTCACACACCTCCATTCTATGAGTTCACACACCTCCATTCTATGACTTCACACACCTCCATTCTGACTTCACAAACCTCTGTTCTATGAATTCGCACACCTCCATTCTGACATCACACACCTCCAATCTATGACTTCACAGACCTCGAATCTGTGACTTCACTCACCTCCACTCTATGACTTCACACTCCTCCATTCTATGACTTTCCACACCTCCTTTCTATGACTTTACCCACCTTCATTATATGACTTCACACCTCCATTCTGACTTCACACACTTCCATTCAGTGACTTCACACACCTCCATTCAATGACTTCACACACCTCCATTCTATGACTTCACACACCTTCATTCGTACTTCAGAAACATCCATTCTATGACCTCACACACCTCCATCTATGACTTCACAAACCTCCATTCTGTGACTTCACACACCTCCATACTGAGTTCACAGAACTCCATTCGGTGACTTAACACACCTCCATTCTGACTTCACACACGTCCATTCTATGACTTCACACACTTCCATTCTATGACTTCACACACCTAATTTCTATGACTTCACACACCTCCATTCTATGACTTCACAAACCTAATTTCTATGACTTCACCCACCTCCATTCTATGACTTCACACCTCCATTCTGACTTCACATACCTCCATTCTATGACTTCACACACCTCCATTCTATGACTTCACAAACTTCCATTGTGACGTCACACGCCTCCATTCTATGAGTTCACACACCTCCATTCTATGACTTCACTCACCTCCATTCTATGACTTCACACACCTCCTTTCTGAGTTGACACACCTCCATTCTATGACTTCACACCTACAATCTGAATTCACACACCTCTGTTCTATGACTTCACCCACCTCCATTCTATGACTTCACAAACCTCCCTTCGGTGACTTCACAATTCGCCATTCTATGACTTCACACATCTACATTCTATTACTTCACACACCTCAATTCTGACTCACACAACTGCATTCTGTGACTTCACACAACTCCATTCTATCATTTCACATATCTCCATACTATGACTTCACACACCTCCATCTATGACATCACACACCTCCATTCTGAGTTCACACACCTCCATTCTGTGACTTCACACACCTCCATTCTGACTTCACACACCTCCATTGTATGACTTCACACACCTCCATTAAGTGACTTAACAAACCTCCGTTCTATGACTTCACAAACTTCCATTGTGACATCACACACCTCCATTCTATGAGTTCACACACCTCCATTCTATGACTTCACACACCTCCATTCTGACTTCACACACCTCCATTCTGTGACTTCACACACCTCCATTCTATGACTTCACACACCTCCATTCTATGACTTCACACACCTACATTGTGACTTCACACACCTCCATTCTACGAGTTCACACACCTGCATTGTGACTTCACACACCTCCATTTTATGACCTCACACACCTCCATTCTGACCTCACACACCTCCATTCTGACTTCACACACCTAAATTCTGTGACTTCACACACCTCCATTCTATGACTTCACAAACCTAATTTCTATGACTTCACCCACCTCCATTCTATGACTTCACACCTCCATTCTGACTTCACATACCTCCATTCTATGACTTCACACACCTCCATTCTATGACTTCACAAACTTCCATTGTGACGTCACACGCCTCCATTCTATGAGTTCACACACCTCCATTCTATGACTTCACTCACCTCCATTCTATGACTTCACACACCTCCTTTCTGAGTTGACACACCTCCATTCTATGACTTCACACCTACAATCTGAATTCACACACCTCTGTTCTATGACTTCACCCACCTCCATTCTATGACTTCACAAACCTCCCTTCGGTGACTTCACAATTCGCCATTCTATGACTTCACACATCTACATTCTATTACTTCACACACCTCAATTCTGACTCACACAACTGCATTCTGTGACTTCACACAACTCCATTCTATCATTTCACATATCTCCATACTATGACTTCACACACCTCCATCTATGACATCACACACCTCCATTCTGAGTTCACACACCTCCATTCTGTGACTTCACACACCTCCATTCTGACTTCACACACCTCCATTGTATGACTTCACACACCTCCATTAAGTGACTTAACAAACCTCCGTTCTATGACTTCACAAACTTCCATTGTGACATCACACACCTCCATTCTATGAGTTCACACACCTCCATTCTATGACTTCACACACCTCCATTCTGACTTCACACACCTCTATTCTATGACTTCGAACACCTACGTTCTGACTTCACACACCTCCATTCTATGACTTCACAGACCTCGAATCTTTGACTTCACTCACCTCCACTCTATGACTTCACACTTCGCCATTCTATGACTTCCCACACCTAATTTCTGTGACTTCACCCACCTCCATTCTGTGACTTCACACCTCCATTCTGACTACACACACCTCCATTCTATGACTTCACACACCTCCATTCTGACTTCACACACCTCCATTCTGTGACTTCACACACCTCATTCTATGATTTCACACACCTCCATTCTGTGACTTCACACACCTCCATTCTATGACTTCACACACCTCCATTCTATGACTTCACACACCTCCATTCTATGACTTCACACACCTCCATTCTATGACTTCACACACCTACATTGTGACTTCACACACCTCCATTCTACGAGTTCACACACCTGCATTGTGACTTCACACACCTCCATTTTATGACCTCACACACCTCCATTCTGACCTCACACACCTCCATTCTGACTTCACACACCTAAATTCTGTGACTTCACACACCTCCATTCTATGATTTCACACACCTCCATTCTATGACTTCACTCACCTCCATTCTATGACTTCACACACCTCCTTTCTGAGTTGACACACCTCCATTCTATGACTTCACACACCTCCAATCTGAATTCACACACCTCCATTCAATGACTTCACCCACCTCCATTCTATGACTTCACACACCTCCATTCTCCAACTTCACATTCCTCTAATTTGATTTCTAATACCTCCATTCTATGACTTCACAAACCTCCCTTCGTTGACTTCACCATACTCCATTCTATGACTTCACACATCTACATTCTATGACTTCACACACCTCAATTCTGACTCACAGAACTCCATTCTGTGACTTCACAAAACTCCATTCTATGATTTCACATATCTCCATAATATGACTTCACACACCTCCATCTATGAGTTCACACACCTCCATTCTGAGTACACACCTCCATTCTGTGACTTCACACACTTCCATTCTGACTTCACACACCTCCGTTGTATGACTTCACACACCTCCATTCTGTGACTTCACACACCTCCATTCTATGACTTCACAAACTGCCATTGTGACGTCACACACCTCCATTCTATGAGTTCACACACCTCCATTCTATGACTTCACACACCTCCATTATGACTTCACACACCTCTATTCTATGACTTCGAACACCTACATTCTGACTTCACACACCTCCACTCTATGACTTCACACTTCTCCATTCTATGACTTCCCACACCTAAGTTCTATGACTTCACCCACATCGATTCTATGACTTCACACCTCCATTCTGACTTCACACACCTCCATTCTATGACTTCACACACCTCCATTGTGACTTCACACACCTCCATTCTGTGACTTCACACACCTCCATTCTCTGATTTCACACACCTCCCTTCTGTGACTTCACACACCTCCATTCTATGACTTCACACACCTCCATTCTGTGACTTCACACACCTCCATTCTGAGTTCACACATCTCCATTCTGTGACTTCTCACACCTCGATTCTCTGACTTCACACACCTCAAATCTGTGACATCACACACTTCCATTCTATGGCTTCACACGCCTCCATTCTATAACTTCACACACCTCCACTATGTGACTTCACACAACTCCATTCTATGACTTCACACACCCTCATTCTATGATTTCACACACCTCCATTCTATGACTTCACACATCCCTGTTGATTTCACACACCTCCAATATATGACTTCAAACACCTCAATTCTGTGACTTCACACACCTCCATTCTATGATGTAATACCGTCCATTCTGTGACTTCACACACCTCCATTGTATGACTTCACACACTTCCATTCCATGACTTCACACACCTCCATTCTGTGACTTTACACACCTCCATTCTGGGTTCACACACCTCCATTCTGTGACTTCACACTCCTGCAATCTGTGACTTCCCACACCTCCATTCTGTGACTTCAGACACGTCCATTCTATGACTTCACACACCTTCATTCTTACTTCACAAACACCCATTCTATGACTTCACACACCTCCATTCTATGACTTCACACACCTCCATTCTGTGACTTCACACACCTCCATTCTATGACTTCACACACCTCCATTCTGACTTCACACACCTCCATTCTATGACTTCACACACCTCCATTCTGAATTCACACATCTCAATTCTGTGATTTCACAAAATTCCATTCTGACTTCACACACATCCATTGTATGAATTCACACACCTCCATTCTGTGACTTCACACACTTCCATTGTGACGTCAGACACCTCCATTCTATGACTTCACACACCTCCATTCTATGACTTCACACACCTCCATTCTGACTTCACACACCTCCAATCTGTGACTTCACACACTCCCATTCTATGAGTTCACATACCTCCATTCTATGACTTCACACAGCTCCATTCTGAGTTCACACAACTCCATTCGGTGACTTCACACACCTCCATTCTGACTTCACACACCTCCATTCTATGACTTCACACACTTCCACTCTATGACTTCACACACCTCCATTCTGTGACTTCACACACCTCCATTCTGAGTTCACACACCTTCATTCTGTGACTTCTCACACCTCGAATCTGTGACTTCACACACCTTCAATCTGTGACTTCACACACTTCCATTCTATGACTTCACACACCTCCATTCTATGACTTCACATATCCATTTTGATTTCACACACCTCCAATATATGACTTCAAACACCTCAATTCTGTGACTTCATACACCTCCATTCTATGACTTCACACACTTCCATTCTAAGACTTCACACACCTCCATTCTGTGACTTTACACACCTCCATTCTGGGTTCACACACCTCTATTCTCTGACTTCACACTCCTGCAATCTGTGACTTCCCAAACCTCCATTCTGTGACTTCACACACCTCCATTCTATGACTTCACACACCTTCATTCTTACTTCACAAACACCCATTCTATGACTTCACACACCTCCATTCTATGACTTCACACACCTCCATTCTGTGACTTCACACACCTCCATTCTATGACTTCACACACCTCCATTCTGACTTCACACACCTCCATTCTATGACTTCACACACCTCCATTCTGTCTTCACACACCTCCATTCTATGACTTCACACACCTCCATTCTGAATTCACACACATCGATTGTATGAATTCACACACCTCCATTCTGTGACTTCACACACTTCCATTGTGACGTCACACACCTCCATTCTATGAGTTCACACACCTCCATTCTATGACTTCACACACCTCCATTCTATGACTTCACACACCTCCATTCTATGACTTCACACACCTCCATTCTATGACTTCACACACCTACATTGTGACTTCACACACCTCCATTCTACGAGTTCACACACCTGCATTGTGACTTCACACACCTCCATTTTATGACCTCACGCACCTGATTCTGACCTCACACACCTCCATTCTGACTTCACACACCTAAATTCTGTGACTTCACACACCTCCATTCTATGATTTCACACACCTCCATTCTATGACTTCACTCACCTCCATTCTATGACTTCACACACCTCCTTTCTGAGTTGACACACCTCCATTCTATGACTTCACACACCTCCAATCTGAATTCACACACCTCCATTCAATGACTTCACCCACCTCCATTCTATGACTTCACACACCTCCATTCTCCAACTTCACATTCCTCTAATTTGATTTCTAATACCTCCATTCTATGACTTCACAAACCTCCCTTCGTTGACTTCACCATACTCCATTCTATGACTTCACACATCTACATTCTATGACTTCACACACCTCAATTCTGACTCACAGAACTCCATTCTGTGACTTCACAAAACTCCATTCTATGATTTCACATATCTCCATAATATGACTTCACACACCTCCATCTATGAGTTCACACACCTCCATTCTGAGTACACACCTCCATTCTGTGACTTCACACACTTCCATTCTGACTTCACACACCTCCGTTGTATGACTTCACACACCTCCATTCTGTGACTTCACACACCTCCATTCTATGACTTCACAAACTGCCATTGTGACGTCACACACCTCCATTCTATGAGTTCACACACCTCCATTCTATGACTTCACACACCTCCATTATGACTTCACACACCTCTATTCTATGACTTCGAACACCTACATTCTGACTTCACACACCTCCATTCTATGACTTCACACACCTTCATTCTTACTTCACAAACACCCATTCTATGACTTCACACACCTCCATTCTATGACTTCACACACCTCCATTCTGTGACTTCACTCACCTCCATTCTATGACTTCACACACCTCCATTGTGACTACACACACCTCCATTCTATGAGTTCACACACCTCCATTCTGAATTCACACACCTCCATTCTATGACTTCACACACCTCCATTCTGAATTCACACATCTCAATTCTGTGACTTCACAAAATTCCATTCTGACTTCACACCACCATTGTATGTATTCACACACCTCCATTCTGTGACTTCACACACTTCCATTGTGACGTCACACACCTCCATTCTATGAGTTCACACACCTCCATTCTATGACTTCACACACCTCCATTCTGACTTCACAAACCTCTGTTCTATGAATTCGCACACCTCCATTCTGACATCACACACCTCCAATCTATGACTTCACAGACCTCGAATCTGTGACTTCACTCACCTCCACTCTATGACTTCACACTCCTCCATTCTATGACTTTCCACACCTCCTTTCTATGACTTTACCCACCTTCATTATATGACTTCACACCTCCATTCTGACTTCACACACTTCCATTCAGTGACTTCACACACCTCCATTCAATGACTTCACACACCTCCATTCTATGACTTCACACACCTTCATTCGTACTTCAGAAACATCCATTCTATGACCTCACACACCTCCATCTATGACTTCACAAACCTCCATTCTGTGACTTCACACACCTCCATACTGAGTTCACAGAACTCCATTCGGTGACTTAACACACCTCCATTCTGACTTCACACACGTCCATTCTATGACTTCACACACTTCCATTCTATGACTTCACACACCTAATTTCTATGACTTCACACACCTCCATTCTATGACTTCACAAACCTAATTTCTATGACTTCACCCACCTCCATTCTATGACTTCACACCTCCATTCTGACTTCACATACCTCCATTCTATGACTTCACACACCTCCATTCTATGACTTCACAAACTTCCATTGTGACGTCACACGCCTCCATTCTATGAGTTCACACACCTCCATTCTATGACTTCACTCACCTCCATTCTATGACTTCACACACCTCCTTTCTGAGTTGACACACCTCCATTCTATGACTTCACACCTACAATCTGAATTCACACACCTCTGTTCTATGACTTCACCCACCTCCATTCTATGACTTCACAAACCTCCCTTCGGTGACTTCACAATTCGCCATTCTATGACTTCACACATCTACCTTCTATTACTTCACACACCTCAATTCTGACTCACACAACTGCATTCTGTGACTTCACACAACTCCATTCTATCATTTCACATATCTCCATACTATGACTTCACACACCTCCATCTATGACTTCACACACCTCCATTCTGAGTTCACACACCTCCATTCTGTGACTTCACACACCTCCATTCTGACTTCACACACCTCCATTGTATGACTTCACACACCTCCATTAAGTGACTTAACAAACCTCCGTTCTATGACTTCACAAACTTCCATTGTGACATCACACACCTCCATTCTATGAGTTCACACACCTCCATTCTATGACTTCACACACCTCCATTCTGACTTTACACACCTCTATTCTATGACTTCGAACACCTACGTTCTGACTTCACACACCTCCATTCTATGACTTCACAGACCTCGAATCTTTGACTTCACTCACCTCCACTCTATGACTTCACACTTCGCCATTCTATGACTTCCCACACCTAATTTCTGTGACTTCACCCACCTCCATTCTGTGACTTCACACCTCCATTCTGACTACACACACCTCCATTCTATGACTTCACACACCTCCATTCTGACTTCACACACCTCCATTCTGTGACTTCACACACCTCATTCTATGATTTCACACACCTCCATTCTGTGACTTCACACACCTCCATTCTATGACTTCACACACCTCCATTCTATGACTTCACACACCTCCATTCTATGACTTCACACACCTCCATTCTATGACTTCACACACCTACATTGTGACTTCACACACCTCCATTCTACGAGTTCACACACCTGCATTGTGACTTCACACACCTCCATTTTATGACCTCACGCACCTCCATTCTGACCTCACACACCTCCATTCTGACTTCACACACCTAAATTCTGTGACTTCACACACCTCCATTCTATGATTTCACACACCTCCATTCTATGACTTCACTCACCTCCATTCTATGACTTCACACACCTCCTTTCTGAGTTGACACACCTCCATTCTATGACTTCACACACCTCCAATCTGAATTCACACACCTCCATTCAATGACTTCACCCACCTCCATTCTATGACTTCACACACCTCCATTCTCCAACTTCACATTCCTCTAATTTGATTTCTAATACCTCCATTCTATGACTTCACAAACCTCCCTTCGTTGACTTCACCATACTCCATTCTATGACTTCACACATCTACATTCTATGACTTCACACACCTCAATTCTGACTCACAGAACTCCATTCTGTGACTTCACAAAACTCCATTCTATGATTTCACATATCTCCATAATATGACTTCACACACCTCCATCTATGAGTTCACACACCTCCATTCTGAGTACACACCTCCATTCTGTGACTTCACACACTTCCATTCTGACTTCACACACCTCCGTTGTATGACTTCACACACCTCCATTCTGTGACTTCACACACCTCCATTCTATGACTTCACAAACTGCCATTGTGACGTCACACACCTCCATTCTATGAGTTCACACACCTCCATTCTATGACTTCACACACCTCCATTATGACTTCACACACCTCTATTCTATGACTTCGAACACCTACATTCTGACTTCACACACCTCCACTCTATGACTTCACACTTCTCCATTCTATGACTTCCCACACCTAAGTTCTATGACTTCACCCACATCGATTCTATGACTTCACACCTCCATTCTGACTTCACACACCTCCATTCTATGACTTCACACACCTCCATTGTGACTTCACACACCTCCATTCTGTGACTTCACACACCTCCATTCTCTGATTTCACACACCTCCCTTCTGTGACTTCACACACCTCCATTCTATGACTTCACACACCTCCATTCTGTGACTTCACACACCTCCATTCTGAGTTCACACATCTCCATTCTGTGACTTCTCACACCTCGATTCTCTGACTTCACACACCTCAAATCTGTGACATCACACACTTCCATTCTATGGCTTCACACGCCTCCATTCTATAACTTCACACACCTCCACTATGTGACTTCACACAACTCCATTCTATGACTTCACACACCCTCATTCTATGATTTCACACACCTCCATTCTATGACTTCACACATCCCTGTTGATTTCACACACCTCCAATATATGACTTCAAACACCTCAATTCTGTGACTTCACACACCTCCATTCTATGATGTAATACCGTCCATTCTGTGACTTCACACACCTCCATTGTATGACTTCACACACTTCCATTCCATGACTTCACACACCTCCATTCTGTGACTTTACACACCTCCATTCTGGGTTCACACACCTCCATTCTGTGACTTCACACTCCTGCAATCTGTGACTTCCCACACCTCCATTCTGTGACTTCACACACGTCCATTCTATGACTTCACACACCTTCATTCTTACTTCACAAACACCCATTCTATGACTTCACACACCTCCATTCTATGACTTCACACACCTCCATTCTGTGACTTCACACACCTCCATTCTATGACTTCACACACCTCCATTCTGACTTCACACACCTCCATTCTATGACTTCACACACCTCCATTCTGAATTCACACATCTCAATTCTGTGATTTCACAAAATTCCATTCTGACTTCACACACATCCATTGTATGAATTCACACACCTCCATTCTGTGACTTCACACACTTCCATTGTGACGTCAGACACCTCCATTCTATGACTTCACACACCTCCATTCTATGACTTCACACACCTCCATTCTGACTTCACACACCTCCAATCTGTGACTTCACACACTCCCATTCTATGAGTTCACATACCTCCATTCTATGACTTCACACAGCTCCATTCTGAGTTCACACAACTCCATTCGGTGACTTCACACACCTCCATTCTGACTTCACACACCTCCATTCTATGACTTCACACACTTCCACTCTATGACTTCACACACCTCCATTCTGTGACTTCACACACCTCCATTCTGAGTTCACACACCTTCATTCTGTGACTTCTCACACCTCGAATCTGTGACTTCACACACCTTCAATCTGTGACTTCACACACTTCCATTCTATGACTTCACACACCTCCATTCTATGACTTCACATATCCATTTTGATTTCACACACCTCCAATATATGACTTCAAACACCTCAATTCTGTGACTTCATACACCTCCATTCTATGACTTCACACACTTCCATTCTAAGACTTCACACACCTCCATTCTGTGACTTTACACACCTCCATTCTGGGTTCACACACCTCTATTCTCTGACTTCACACTCCTGCAATCTGTGACTTCCCAAACCTCCATTCTGTGACTTCACACACCTCCATTCTATGACTTCACACACCTTCATTCTTACTTCACAAACACCCATTCTATGACTTCACACACCTCCATTCTATGACTTCACACACCTCCATTCTGTGACTTCACACACCTCCATTCTATGACTTCACACACCTCCATTCTGACTTCACACACCTCCATTCTATGACTTCACACACCTCCATTCTGTCTTCACACACCTCCATTCTATGACTTCACACACCTCCATTCTGAATTCACACACATCGATTGTATGAATTCACACACCTCCATTCTGTGACTTCACACACTTCCATTGTGACGTCACACACCTCCATTCTATGAGTTCACACACCTCCATTCTATGACTTCACACACCTCCATTCTGACTTCACAAACCTCTATTCTATGACTTCACTCACCTCCACTCTATGACTTCACACTGCTCCATTCTATGACTTCCCACACCTCCTTTCTATGACTTCACCCACCTTTATTCTATGACTTCACACCTCCATTCTGACTTCACACACTTCCATTCAGTGACTTCACACACCTCCATTCAATGACTTCACACACCTCCATTCTATGAGTTCACACACCTTCATTCTTACTTCAGAAACATCCATTCTATGACCTCACACACCTCCATCTATGACTTCACAAACCTCCATTCTATGACTTCACACACCTCCATTCTCCGACTTCACACCCCTCTATTTTGATTTATCATTCCTCCATTCTATGACTTCACAAACCTCACTTCGGTGACTTCACAATACTCCATTCTATGACTTCACACAATCTACATTCTATGACTTCACACACTTCAATTCTGACTCACACAACTCCATTCTGTGACTTCACAATACTCCATTCTATGATTTCACATATCTCCATACTATGACTTTACACACCTTCATCTATGACTTCACACACCTCCATTCTGAGTTCACACACCTCCATTCTGTGACTTCACACACCTCCATTCTGACTTCACACACCTCCATTGTACGACTTCACACACATCCATTCTGTGACTTCACACACCTCCATTCTATGACTTCACAAACTTCCATTGTGACGTCACACACCTCCATTATATGAGTTCACACACCTCCATTCTATGACTTCACTCACCTCCTTTCTATGACTTCACACACCTCCTTTCTGAGTTGACACACCTCCATTCTATGACTTCCCACACCTCCAATCTGAATTCACACACCTCCATTCTGTGACTTCACCCACCTCCATTCTATGACTTCACACACCTCCATTCTCCGACTTCACACCCCTCTAATTTGATTTCTCATACCTCCATTCTATGACTTCACAAACCTCCCTTCGGTGACTTCACAATACTCCATTCTATGACTTCACACATCTACATTCCATGACTTCACACACCTCAATTCTGACTCACACAACTCCATTCTGTGACTTCACAAAACTCCATTCTATGATTTCACATATCTCCATACTATGACTTCACACACCTCCATCTATGACTTCACACACCTCCATTCTGTGACTTCACACACCTCCATTCTATGACTTCCCACACCTCCTTTCTATAAATTCACCCACCTCCAATCTATGACTACACACCTTCATTCTGACTTCACACACTTCCATTCTGTGACTTTACACACCTCCATTCTATAACTTCACACAGCTCCATTCTATGACTTCACACACCACCATTCTATGACTCCACACACCTCCATTCTTTCACTTCACACACCTAAATTCTGAGTTGACACATCTCCATTCTGTGACTTCACACACCTCCATTCTGACTTCATGCAGCTCCATTCTATGACTTCACAAACCTCCATTCTTTGACATCACACACCTCCATTCTATGACTTCACACACCTTCATTCTTACTTTACACACCTCCATTCTGTGAGTTCACATACCTCCATTCTATGACTTCACACACGTCCATTCTGTGACTTCACACACCTCCATTCTATGACTTCACACACTTCCATTGTGACGTCACACACCTCCATTCTATGAGTTCACACACCTCCATTCTGACTTCACACACCTCCATTCTATGACTTCACACACCTCCATTCTGAATTCACACAGCTCCATTCTGTGACTTCACAAAACTCCATTCTATGATTTCACACACCTCCATACTATGACTTCACACAACTTCATCTATGACTTCACACACCTCCATTCTGACTTCACACACCTCTATTCTATGACTTCGCACACCTCCATTCTGACATCACACACCTCCATTCTATGAATTCACAGACCTCGAATCTGTGACTTCACTCACCTGCACTCTATGACTTCACACTCCTCCATTCTATGACTTCCCACACCTCCTTTCTATGTCTTCACCCACCTCCAATCTATGACTACACACCTCCATTCTGACTTCACACACCTCCATTCTGTGACTTCACACACCTCCATTCCATGACTTCACACACCTTCATTTTTACTTCAGAAACATTCACACACCTCCATTCTGACTTCACAAACCTCCATTCTGTGACTTCACACATGCATTTTGACTTCACACACCTCCAATATATAACTTCAAACACCTCAATTCTGTGACTTCACACAGCTCCATTCTATGACTTCATAACGTCCATTCTGTGACTTCACACAGCTCCATTCTATGACTTCACACACTTCCATTCTATGACTTCACACACCTCCATTCTGTGCCTTTACTCACCTCCATTCTGAGTTCACACACCTCCATTCTGTGACGTCACACACCTCTATTCTGTCACTTCCCACACCTCCATACTGTGACTTCACACACCTCCATTCTATGACTTCACACACCTCTATTCTGACTTCACACACCTCCATTCTATGTCTTCATACACTTCCATTCTGACTTCAAACACCTCCATTCTATGACTTCGCACACCTCTCTTCTGATTTCACACACCTCCATTCTGTGACTTCACACATCTCCATTCAATGACTTCACACACCCACATTCTTTGACTTCACACACCTCCAATCTGACATCACACACCTCCATTCTATGATTTCACAGACCTTGAATCTGTGACTTCACTCACCTGCACTCTATGACTACCCACACCTCTTTCTCTGACTTCACCCACCTCCAATCTATGACTACACACCTCCATTCTGACTTCACACACCTCCATTCTGTGACTTCGCACACCTCCATTCTATGACTTCACACACCTCCATTCTATGACTTCACAATCCTTCATTCTTACTTCAGAAACATCCATTCTATGACTTCACACACCTCCATTCTATGACTTCACAAACCTCCATTCTGTGACTTCACACACCTCTCTTCTGACTTCACACACTTCCATTCTATGACTTCACACACTTCCATTCTATGACTTCACACACCACCAATCTCTGAGTTCACACACTTCCATTCTGAGTTCACACACCTCTATTCTGTGATTTCACACATCTCCATTCTGTGACTTCACACATCTCCATTCTGTGACTTCACACACCTCCATTCTGTGACTTCACACACTTCCATTCTATGACTTCACACACCTTCATTCTATGATTTCACACACCTCCATTCTGTGACTTCACAAACCTCCATTCTATGACCTCACACACCCTCATTCTATGATTTCACACACCTCCAATCTATGACTTCACACATCCATTTTGACTTCACACACCTCCAATATATGACTTCAAACACCTCAATTCTGTGACTTCACACACCTCCATTCTATGATTTCAAACCGTCCATTCTGTGACTTCACACACCTCAATTTTATGACTTCACACACTTCCATTCTATGACTTCACACACCTCCATTCTGTGACTTTACACATCTCCATTCTGAGTTCACGCACCTCAATTCTGGGACTTCACACACCTCCAATCTGTGACTTCCCCCACCTCCATTCTGTGACTTCACACACCTCCATTCTATGACTTCACACACCTCCATTCTATGCCTTCACACACCTCCATTCTGTGACTTCACACACCTCCATTCTATGACTTCACACACCTCCATTCTATGACTTCCCACACCTCCTTTCTATGACTTCACCCAACTCCATTCTATGACTTCACACCTCCATTCTGACTTCACACACATCCATTCTGTGACTTCACACACCTCCATTCTATAACTTCACACACCTCAATTTTATAACTTCACACACCTCCATTCGATGACTTCACACACCTCTATTCTTTGACTTCACACACCTAAATTCTGAGTTGACACACCTCCATTCTGTGACTTCACACACCTCCATTCTATGACTTCACACACCTTCATTCTTACTTTACAAACATCCATTCTATATCTTCACACACCTCCATTCTATGACTTTACACACCTCCATTCTGTGACTTCACAGGCCTCCATTCTATGACTTCACACACCTAAATTCTGTGACTTCACACACTTCCATTCTATGACTTCACACACTTCCATTGTGACGTCACACACCTCCATTCTATGACTTCACACACCTAAATTCTGTGACTTCACTCACCTCCATTCTATGACTTCACACACCTCCGTTCTGACTTCACACACCTCCATTCTGTGACTTCACACACCTCCATTCTATGATTTCACACACCTCCATTCTATGACTTCAAACAACTCCATTCTGGACTTCACACACCTCCATTCTATGACTTCACACAACTCCATTCTGTGACTTCACACACCTCCATTCTGTGACTTCACACACCTCCATTCTATGATTTCACACACCTCCATTCTGTGCCTTCACACACCTCCATTCTATTACTTCACACACCTCCATTCTGTGACTTCACACACCTCCATTCTGAGTTCACACATCTCCATTCTGTGACTTCTCACACCTCGATTCTCTGACTTCACACACCTCAAATCTGTGACATCACACACTTCCATTCTATGGCTTCACACGCCTCCATTCTATAACTTCACACACCTCCACTATGTGACTTCACACAACTCCATTCTATGACTTCACACACCCTCATTCTATGATTTCACACACCTCCATTCTATGACTTCACACATCCCTGTTGATTTCACACACCTCCAATATATGACTTCAAACACCTCAATTCTGTGACTTCACACACCTCCATTCTATGATGTAATACCGTCCATTCTGTGACTTCACACACCTCCATTGTATGACTTCACACACTTCCATTCCATGACTTCACACACCTCCATTCTGTGACTTTACACACCTCCATTCTGGGTTCACACACCTCCATTCTGTGACTTCACACTCCTGCAATCTGTGACTTCCCACACCTCCATTCTGTGACTTCACACACGTCCATTCTATGACTTCACACACCTTCATTCTTACTTCACAAACACCCATTCTATGACTTCACACACCTCCATTCTATGACTTCACACACCTCCATTCTGTGACTTCACACACCTCCATTCTATGACTTCACACACCTCCATTCTGACTTCACACACCTCCATTCTATGACTTCACACACCTCCATTCTGAATTCACACATCTCAATTCTGTGATTTCACAAAATTCCATTCTGACTTCACACACATCCATTGTATGAATTCACACACCTCCATTCTGTGACGTCACACACTTCCATTGTGACGTCAGACACCTCCATTCTATGACTTCACACACCTCCATTCTATGACTTCACACACCTCCATTCTGACTTCACACACCTCCAATCTGTGACTTCACACACTCCCATTCTATGAGTTCACATACCTCCATTCTATGACTTCACACAGCTCCATTCTGAGTTCACACAACTCCATTCGGTGACTTCACACACCTCCATTCTGACTTCACACACCTCCATTCTATGACTTCACACACTTCCACTCTATGACTTCACACACCTCCATTCTGTGACTTCACACACCTCCATTCTGAGTTCACACACCTTCATTCTGTGACTTCTCACACCTCGAATCTGTGACTTCACACACCTTCAATCTGTGACTTCACACACTTCCATTCTATGACTTCACACACCTCCATTCTATGACTTCACATATCCATTTTGATTTCACACACCTCCAATATATGACTTCAAACACCTCAATTCTGTGACTTCATACACCTCCATTCTATGACTTCACACACTTCCATTCTAAGACTTCACACACCTCCATTCTGTGACTTTACACACCTCCATTCTGGGTTCACACACCTCTATTCTCTGACTTCACACTCCTGCAATCTGTGACTTCCCAAACCTCCATTCTGTGACTTCACACACCTCCATTCTATGACTTCACACAACTTCATTCTTACTTCACAAACACCCATTATATGACTTCACACACCTCCATTCTATGACTTCACACACCTCCATTCTGTGACTTCACACACCTCCATTCTATGACTTCACACACCTCCATTCTGACTTCACACACCTCCATTCTATGACTTCACACACCTCCATTCTGTCTTCACACACCTCCATTCTATGACTTCACACACCTCCATTCTGAATTCACACACATCGATTGTATGAATTCACACACCTCCATTCTGTGACTTCACACACTTCCATTGTGACGTCACACACCTCCATTCTATGAGTTCACACACCTCCATTCTATGACTTCACACACCTCCATTCTATGACTTCACACACCTCCATTCTATGACTTCACACACCTCCATTCTATGACTTCACACACCTACATTGTGACTTCACACACCTCCATTCTACGAGTTCACACACCTGCATTGTGACTTCACACACCTCCATTTTATGACCTCACGCACCTGATTCTGACCTCACACACCTCCATTCTGACTTCACACACCTAAATTCTGTGACTTCACACACCTCCATTCTATGATTTCACACACCTCCATTCTATGACTTCACTCACCTCCATTCTATGACTTCACACTCCTCCTTTCTGAGTTGACACACCTCCATTCTATGACTTCACACACCTCCAATCTGAATTCACACACCTCCATTCAATGACTTCACCCACCTCCATTCTATGACTTCACACACCTCCATTCTCCAACTTCACATTCCTCTAATTTGATTTCTAATACCTCCATTCTATGACTTCACAAACCTCCCTTCGTTGACTTCACCATACTCCATTCTATGACTTCACACATCTACATTCTATGACTTCACACACCTCAATTCTGACTCACAGAACTCCATTCTGTGACTTCACAAAACTCCATTCTATGATTTCACATATCTCCATAATATGACTTCACACACCTCCATCTATGAGTTCACACACCTCCATTCTGAGTACACACCTCCATTCTGTGACTTCACACACTTCCATTCTGACTTCACACACCTCCGTTGTATGACTTCACACACCTCCATTCTGTGACTTCACACACCTCCATTCTATGACTTCACAAACTGCCATTGTGACGTCACACACCTCCATTCTATGAGTTCACACACCTCCATTCTATGACTTCACACACCTCCATTATGACTTCACACACCTCTATTCTATGACTTCGAACACCTACATTCTGACTTCACACACCTCCACTCTATGACTTCACACTTCTCCATTCTATGACTTCCCACACCTAAGTTCTATGACTTCACCCACATCGATTCTATGACTTCACACCTCCATTCTGACTTCACACACCTCCATTCTATGACTTCACACACCTCCATTGTGACTTCACACACCTCCATTCTGTGACTTCACACACCTCCATTCTCTGATTTCACACACCTCCCTTCTGTGACTTCACACACCTCCATTCTATGACTTCACACACCTCCATTCTGTGACTTCACACACCTCCATTCTGAGTTCACACATCTCCATTCTGTGACTTCTCACACCTCGATTCTCTGACTTCACACACCTCAAATCTGTGACATCACACACTTCCATTCTATGGCTTCACACGCCTCCATTCTATAACTTCACACACCTCCACTATGTGACTTCACACAACTCCATTCTATGACTTCACACACCCTCATTCTATGATTTCACACACCTCCATTCTATGACTTCACACATCCCTGTTGATTTCACACACCTCCAATATATGACTTCAAACACCTCAATTCTGTGACTTCACACACCTCCATTCTATGATGTAATACCGTCCATTCTGTGACTTCACACACCTCCATTGTATGACTTCACACACTTCCATTCCATGACTTCACACACCTCCATTCTGTGACTTTACACACCTCCATTCTGGGTTCACACACCTCCATTCTGTGACTTCACACTCCTGCAATCTGTGACTTCCCACACCTCCATTCTGTGACTTCACACACGTCCATTCTATGACTTCACACACCTTCATTCTTACTTCACAAACACCCATTCTATGACTTCACACACCTCCATTCTATGACTTCACACACCTCCATTCTGTGACTTCACACACCTCCATTCTATGACTTCACACACCTCCATTCTGACTTCACACACCTCCATTCTATGACTTCACACACCTCCATTCTGAATTCACACATCTCAATTCTGTGATTTCACAAAATTCCATTCTGACTTCACACACATCCATTGTATGAATTCACACACCTCCATTCTGTGACTTCACACACTTCCATTGTGACGTCAGACACCTCCATTCTATGACTTCACACACCTCCATTCTATGACTTCACACACCTCCATTCTGACTTCACACACCTCCAATCTGTGACTTCACACACTCCCATTCTATGAGTTCACATACCTCCATTCTATGACTTCACACAGCTCCATTCTGAGTTCACACAACTCCATTCGGTGACTTCACACACCTCCATTCTGACTTCACACACCTCCATTCTATGACTTCACACACTTCCACTCTATGACTTCACACACCTCCATTCTGTGACTTCACACACCTCCATTCTGAGTTCACACACCTTCATTCTGTGACTTCTCACACCTCGAATCTGTGACTTCACACACCTTCAATCTGTGACTTCACACACTTCCATTCTATGACTTCACACACCTCCATTCTATGACTTCACATATCCATTTTGATTTCACACACCTCCAATATATGACTTCAAACACCTCAATTCTGTGACTTCATACACCTCCATTCTATGACTTCACACACTTCCATTCTAAGACTTCACACACCTCCATTCTGTGACTTTACACACCTCCATTCTGGGTTCACACACCTCTATTCTCTGACTTCACACTCCTGCAATCTGTGACTTCCCAAACCTCCATTCTGTGACTTCACACACCTCCATTCTATGACTTCACACAACTTCATTCTTACTTCACAAACACCCATTATATGACTTCACACACCTCCATTCTATGACTTCACACACCTCCATTCTGTGACTTCACACACCTCCATTCTATGACTTCACACACCTCCATTCTGACTTCACACACCTCCATTCTATGACTTCACACACCTCCATTCTGTCTTCACACACCTCCATTCTATGACTTCACACACCTCCATTCTGAATTCACACACATCGATTGTATGAATTCACACACCTCCATTCTGTGACTTCACACACTTCCATTGTGACGTCACACACCTCCATTCTATGAGTTCACACACCTCCATTCTATGACTTCACACACCTCCATTCTATGACTTCACACACCTCCATTCTATGACTTCACACACCTCCATTCTATGACTTCACACACCTACATTGTGACTTCACACACCTCCATTCTACGAGTTCACACACCTGCATTGTGACTTCACACACCTCCATTTTATGACCTCACGCACCTGATTCTGACCTCACACACCTCCATTCTGACTTCACACACCTAAATTCTGTGACTTCACACACCTCCATTCTATGATTTCACACACCTCCATTCTATGACTTCACTCACCTCCATTCTATGACTTCACACTCCTCCTTTCTGAGTTGACACACCTCCATTCTATGACTTCACACACCTCCAATCTGAATTCACACACCTCCATTCAATGACTTCACCCACCTCCATTCTATGACTTCACACACCTCCATTCTCCAACTTCACATTCCTCTAATTTGATTTCTAATACCTCCATTCTATGACTTCACAAACCTCCCTTCGTTGACTTCACCATACTCCATTCTATGACTTCACACATCTACATTCTATGACTTCACACACCTCAATTCTGACTCACAGAACTCCATTCTGTGACTTCACAAAACTCCATTCTATGATTTCACATATCTCCATAATATGACTTCACACACCTCCATCTATGAGTTCACACACCTCCATTCTGAGTACACACCTCCATTCTGTGACTTCACACACTTCCATTCTGACTTCACACACCTCCGTTGTATGACTTCACACACCTCCATTCTGTGACTTCACACACCTCCATTCTATGACTTCACAAACTGCCATTGTGACGTCACACACCTCCATTCTATGAGTTCACACACCTCCATTCTATGACTTCACACACCTCCATTATGACTTCACACACCTCTATTCTATGACTTCGAACACCTACATTCTGACTTCACACACCTCCACTCTATGACTTCACACTTCTCCATTCTATGACTTCCCACACCTAAGTTCTATGACTTCACCCACATCGATTCTATGACTTCACACCTCCATTCTGACTTCACACACCTCCATTCTATGACTTCACACACCTCCATTGTGACTTCACACACCTCCATTCTGTGACTTCACACACCTCCATTCTCTGATTTCACACACCTCCCTTCTGTGACTTCACACACCTCCATTCTATGACTTCACACACCTCCATTCTGTGACTTCACACACCTCCATTCTGAGTTCACACATCTCCATTCTGTGACTTCTCACACCTCGATTCTCTGACTTCACACACCTCAAATCTGTGACATCACACACTTCCATTCTATGGCTTCACACGCCTCCATTCTATAACTTCACACACCTCCACTATGTGACTTCACACAACTCCATTCTATGACTTCACACACCCTCATTCTATGATTTCACACACCTCCATTCTATGACTTCACACATCCCTGTTGATTTCACACACCTCCAATATATGACTTCAAACACCTCAATTCTGTGACTTCACACACCTCCATTCTATGATGTAATACCGTCCATTCTGTGACTTCACACACCTCCATTGTATGACTTCACACACTTCCATTCCATGACTTCACACACCTCCATTCTGTGACTTTACACACCTCCATTCTGGGTTCACACACCTCCATTCTGTGACTTCACACTCCTGCAATCTGTGACTTCCCACACCTCCATTCTGTGACTTCACACACGTCCATTCTATGACTTCACACACCTTCATTCTTACTTCACAAACACCCATTCTATGACTTCACACACCTCCATTCTATGACTTCACACACCTCCATTCTGTGACTTCACACACCTCCATTCTATGACTTCACACACCTCCATTCTGACTTCACACACCTCCATTCTATGACTTCACACACCTCCATTCTGAATTCACACATCTCAATTCTGTGATTTCACAAAATTCCATTCTGACTTCACACACATCCATTGTATGAATTCACACACCTCCATTCTGTGACTTCACACACTTCCATTGTGACGTCAGACACCTCCATTCTATGACTTCACACACCTCCATTCTATGACTTCACACACCTCCATTCTGACTTCACACACCTCCAATCTGTGACTTCACACACTCCCATTCTATGAGTTCACATACCTCCATTCTATGACTTCACACAGCTCCATTCTGAGTTCACACAACTCCATTCGGTGACTTCACACACCTCCATTCTGACTTCACACACCTCCATTCTATGACTTCACACACTTCCACTCTATGACTTCACACACCTCCATTCTGTGACTTCACACACCTCCATTCTGAGTTCACACACCTTCATTCTGTGACTTCTCACACCTCGAATCTGTGACTTCACACACCTTCAATCTGTGACTTCACACACTTCCATTCTATGACTTCACACACCTCCATTCTATGACTTCACATATCCATTTTGATTTCACACACCTCCAATATATGACTTCAAACACCTCAATTCTGTGACTTCATACACCTCCATTCTATGACTTCACACACTTCCATTCTAAGACTTCACACACCTCCATTCTGTGACTTTACACACCTCCATTCTGGGTTCACACACCTCTATTCTCTGACTTCACACTCCTGCAATCTGTGACTTCCCAAACCTCCATTCTGTGACTTCACACACCTCCATTCTATGACTTCACACACCTTCATTCTTACTTCACAAACACCCATTATATGACTTCACACACCTCCATTCTATGACTTCACACACCTCCATTCTGTGACTTCACACACCTCCATTCTATGACTTCACACACCTCCATTCTGACTTCACACACCTCCATTCTATGACTTCACACACCTCCATTCTGTCTTCACACACCTCCATTCTATGACTTCACACACCTCCATTCTGAATTCACACACATCGATTGTATGAATTCACACACCTCCATTCTGTGACTTCACACACTTCCATTGTGACGTCACACACCTCCATTCTATGAGTTCACACACCTCCATTCTATGACTTCACACACCTCCATTCTGACTTCACAAACCTCTATTCTATGACTTCACTCACCTCCACTCTATGACTTCACACTGCTCCATTCTATGACTTCCCACACCTCCTTTCTATGACTTCACCCACCTTTATTCTATGACTTCACACCTCCATTCTGACTTCACACACTTCCATTCAGTGACTTCACACACCTCCATTCAATGACTTCACACACCTCCATTCTATGAGTTCACACACCTTCATTCTTACTTCAGAAACATCCATTCTATGACCTCACACACCTCCATCTATGACTTCACAAACCTCCATTCTATGACTTCACACACCTCCATTCTCCGACTTCACACCCCTCTATTTTGATTTATCATTCCTCCATTCTATGACTTCACAAACCTCACTTCGGTGACTTCACAATACTCCATTCTATGACTTCACACAATCTACATTCTATGACTTCACACACTTCAATTCTGACTCACACAACTCCATTCTGTGACTTCACAATACTCCATTCTATGATTTCACATATCTCCATACTATGACTTTACACACCTTCATCTATGACTTCACACACCTCCATTCTGAGTTCACACACCTCCATTCTGTGACTTCACACACCTCCATTCTGACTTCACACACCTCCATTGTACGACTTCACACACATCCATTCTGTGACTTCACACACCTCCATTCTATGACTTCACAAACTTCCATTGTGACGTCACACACCTCCATTATATGAGTTCACACACCTCCATTCTATGACTTCACTCACCTCCTTTCTATGACTTCACACACCTCCTTTCTGAGTTGACACACCTCCATTCTATGACTTCCCACACCTCCAATCTGAATTCACACACCTCCATTCTGTGACTTCACCCACCTCCATTCTATGACTTCACACACCTCCATTCTCCGACTTCACACCCCTCTAATTTGATTTCTCATACCTCCATTCTATGACTTCACAAACCTCCCTTCGGTGACTTCACAATACTCCATTCTATGACTTCACACATCTACATTCCATGACTTCACACACCTCAATTCTGACTCACACAACTCCATTCTGTGACTTCACAAAACTCCATTCTATGATTTCACATATCTCCATACTATGACTTCACACACCTCCATCTATGACTTCACACACCTCCATTCTGTGACTTCACACACCTCCATTCTATGACTTCCCACACCTCCTTTCTATAAATTCACCCACCTCCAATCTATGACTACACACCTTCATTCTGACTTCACACACTTCCATTCTGTGACTTTACACACCTCCATTCTATAACTTCACACAGCTCCATTCTATGACTTCACACACCACCATTCTATGACTCCACACACCTCCATTCTTTCACTTCACACACCTAAATTCTGAGTTGACACATCTCCATTCTGTGACTTCACACACCTCCATTCTGACTTCATGCAGCTCCATTCTATGACTTCACAAACCTCCATTCTTTGACATCACACACCTCCATTCTATGACTTCACACACCTTCATTCTTACTTTACACACCTCCATTCTGTGAGTTCACATACCTCCATTCTATGACTTCACACACGTCCATTCTGTGACTTCACACACCTCCATTCTATGACTTCACACACTTCCATTGTGACGTCACACACCTCCATTCTATGAGTTCACACACCTCCATTCTGACTTCACACACCTCCATTCTATGACTTCACACACCTCCATTCTGAATTCACACAGCTCCATTCTGTGACTTCACAAAACTCCATTCTATGATTTCACACACCTCCATACTATGACTTCACACAACTTCATCTATGACTTCACACACCTCCATTCTGACTTCACACACCTCTATTCTATGACTTCGCACACCTCCATTCTGACATCACACACCTCCATTCTATGAATTCACAGACCTCGAATCTGTGACTTCACTCACCTGCACTCTATGACTTCACACTCCTCCATTCTATGACTTCCCACACCTCCTTTCTATGTCTTCACCCACCTCCAATCTATGACTACACACCTCCATTCTGACTTCACACACCTCCATTCTGTGACTTCACACACCTCCATTCCATGACTTCACACACCTTCATTTTTACTTCAGAAACATTCACACACCTCCATTCTGACTTCACAAACCTCCATTCTGTGACTTCACACATGCATTTTGACTTCACACACCTCCAATATATAACTTCAAACACCTCAATTCTGTGACTTCACACAGCTCCATTCTATGACTTCATAACGTCCATTCTGTGACTTCACACAGCTCCATTCTATGACTTCACACACTTCCATTCTATGACTTCACACACCTCCATTCTGTGCCTTTACTCACCTCCATTCTGAGTTCACACACCTCCATTCTGTGACGTCACACACCTCTATTCTGTCACTTCCCACACCTCCATACTGTGACTTCACACACCTCCATTCTATGACTTCACACACCTCTATTCTGACTTCACACACCTCCATTCTATGTCTTCATACACTTCCATTCTGACTTCAAACACCTCCATTCTATGACTTCGCACACCTCTCTTCTGATTTCACACACCTCCATTCTGTGACTTCACACATCTCCATTCAATGACTTCACACACCCACATTCTTTGACTTCACACACCTCCAATCTGACATCACACACCTCCATTCTATGATTTCACAGACCTTGAATCTGTGACTTCACTCACCTGCACTCTATGACTACCCACACCTCTTTCTCTGACTTCACCCACCTCCAATCTATGACTACACACCTCCATTCTGACTTCACACACCTCCATTCTGTGACTTCGCACACCTCCATTCTATGACTTCACACACCTCCATTCTATGACTTCACAATCCTTCATTCTTACTTCAGAAACATCCATTCTATGACTTCACACACCTCCATTCTATGACTTCACAAACCTCCATTCTGTGACTTCACACACCTCTCTTCTGACTTCACACACTTCCATTCTATGACTTCACACACTTCCATTCTATGACTTCACACACCACCAATCTCTGAGTTCACACACTTCCATTCTGAGTTCACACACCTCTATTCTGTGATTTCACACATCTCCATTCTGTGACTTCACACATCTCCATTCTGTGACTTCACACACCTCCATTCTGTGACTTCACACACTTCCATTCTATGACTTCACACACCTTCATTCTATGATTTCACACACCTCCATTCTGTGACTTCACAAACCTCCATTCTATGACCTCACACACCCTCATTCTATGATTTCACACACCTCCAATCTATGACTTCACACATCCATTTTGACTTCACACACCTCCAATATATGACTTCAAACACCTCAATTCTGTGACTTCACACACCTCCATTCTATGATTTCAAACCGTCCATTCTGTGACTTCACACACCTCAATTTTATGACTTCACACACTTCCATTCTATGACTTCACACACCTCCATTCTGTGACTTTACACATCTCCATTCTGAGTTCACGCACCTCAATTCTGGGACTTCACACACCTCCAATCTGTGACTTCCCCCACCTCCATTCTGTGACTTCACACACCTCCATTCTATGACTTCACACACCTCCATTCTATGCCTTCACACACCTCCATTCTGTGACTTCACACACCTCCATTCTATGACTTCACACACCTCCATTCTATGACTTCCCACACCTCCTTTCTATGACTTCACCCAACTCCATTCTATGACTTCACACCTCCATTCTGACTTCACACACATCCATTCTGTGACTTCACACACCTCCATTCTATAACTTCACACACCTCAATTTTATAACTTCACACACCTCCATTCGATGACTTCACACACCTCTATTCTTTGACTTCACACACCTAAATTCTGAGTTGACACACCTCCATTCTGTGACTTCACACACCTCCATTCTATGACTTCACACACCTTCATTCTTACTTTACAAACATCCATTCTATATCTTCACACACCTCCATTCTATGACTTTACACACCTCCATTCTGTGACTTCACAGGCCTCCATTCTATGACTTCACACACCTAAATTCTGTGACTTCACACACTTCCATTCTATGACTTCACACACTTCCATTGTGACGTCACACACCTCCATTCTATGACTTCACACACCTAAATTCTGTGACTTCACTCACCTCCATTCTATGACTTCACACACCTCCGTTCTGACTTCACACACCTCCATTCTGTGACTTCACACACCTCCATTCTATGATTTCACACACCTCCATTCTATGACTTCACACAACTCCATTCTGGACTTCACACACCTCCATTCTATGACTTCACACAACTCCATTCTGTGACTTCACACACCTCCATTCTGTGACTTCACACACCTCCATTCTATGATTTCACACACCTCCATTCTGTGCCTTCACACACCTCCATTCTATTACTTCACACACCTCCATTCTGTGACTTCACACACCTCCATTCTGAGTTCACACATCTCCATTCTCTGACTTCTCACACCTCGATTCTGTGACTTCACACACCTCAAATCTGTGACTTCACACACTTCCATTCTATGACTTCACACACCTCCATTCTATGACTTCACAAAACTCCATTCTGTGACTTCACACACCTCCATTCTATGACCTCACACACCCTCATTCTATGATTTCACACACCTCCATTCTATGACTTCACACATCCATTTTGATTTCACACACCTCCAATATATGACTTCAATCACCTCAATTCTGTGACTTCACACACCTCCATTCTATGACTTCATACCGTCCATTCTGTGATTTCACACACCTCCATTTTATGACTTCACACACTTCCATTCTATGACTTCACACACCTCCATTCTGTGACTTTACACACATCAATTCGGGGTTCACACCCCTCCATTCTGTGACTTCACACTCCTGCAATCTGTGACTTCCCACACCTCCATTCTGTGACTTCACACACCTCCATTCTATGACTTCACACATCTTCATTCTTACTTCACAAACACCCATTCTATGACTTCACACACCTCCATTCCGACTTCACACACCTCCATTCTATGACTTCACACACCTCCATTCTGAATTCCCACAGCTCAATTCTGTGACTTCACAAAATTCCATTCTGACTTCACACACCTCCATTGTATGAATTCACACACCTCCATTCTATGACTTCACAAACCTCCATTCTGTGACTTCACACACCTCAATTCTGACTTCACACACTTCCATTCTATGACTTCACACACTTCCATTCTATGACTTCACACGCCTCCATTCTCTGACTTCACATACCTCCATTCTGAGTTCACACACCTCTATTCTGTGATTTCACACACCTCCATTCTGTGACTTCACACACTTCCATTCTATGACTTCACACACCTTTATTCTATGATTTCACACACCTCCATTCTGTGACTTCACAAACCTCCATTCTATGACCTCACACACCCTCATTCTATGATTTCACACACCTCCATTCTAGGACTTCACACATCCATTTTGACTTCACACACCTCCAATATATGACTTCAAACACCTCAATTCTGTGACTTCACACACCTCCATTCTATGACTTCAAACCGTCCATTCTGTGGCTTCACACACCTCCATTGTATGACTTCACACACTTCCATTCTATGACTTCACACACCTACATTCTGTGACTTTACACACCTCCATTCTGAGTTCACACACCTCAATTCTGGGACTTCACACACCTCCAATCTGTGACTTCCCACACCTCCATTCTGTGACATCACACACCTCCATTCTATGAGTTCACACACCTGCATTGTGACTTCAACACCTCCATTCTTTGACTTCACGCACCTCCATTCTGACCTCACACACCTCCATTCTGACTTCACACACCTAAATTCTGTGACTTCACACACCTCCATTCTATGATTTCACACACCTCCATTCTATGACTTCACTCACCTCCATTCTATGACTTCACACACCTCCTTTCTGAGTTGACACACCTCCATTCTATGACTTCACACACCTCCAATCTGAATTCACACACCTCCATTCAATGACTTCACCCACCTCCATTCTATGACTTCACATACCTTCATTCTCCAACTTCACATTCCACTAATTTGATTTCTCATACATCCATTCTATGACTTCACAAACCTCCCTTCGTTGACTTCACCATACTCCATTCTATGACTTCACACATCTACATTCTATGACTTCACACACCTCAATTCTGACTCACACAACTCCATTCCGTGACTTCACAAAACTCCATTCTATGATTTCACATATCTCCATAATATGACTTCACACACCTCCATCTATGACTTCAAACACCTCCATTCTGAGTACACACCTCCATTCTGTGACTTCACACACTTCCATTCTGACTTCACACACCTCCATTGTATGACTTCACACACCTCCATTCTGTAACTTCATACACCTCCATTCTATGACTTCACACACTTTCATTCCATGACTTCACACACCTCCATTCTGTGACTTTACACACCTCCATTCTGGGTTCACACACCTCCATTCTGTGACTTCACACTCCTGCAATCTGTGACTTCCCACACCTCCATTCTGTGACTTCACACACGTCCATTCTATGACTTCACACACCTTCATTCTTACTTCACAAAAACCCATTCTATGACTTCACACACCTCCATTCTATGACTTCACACACCTCCATTCTGTGACTTCACACACCTCCATTCTATGACTTCACACACCTCCATTCTGACTTCACACACCTCCATTCTATGACTTCACACACCTCCATTCTGAATTCACACAGCTCAGTTCTGTGACTTCACAAAATTCCATTCTGACTTCACACACATCCATTGTATGAATTCACACACCTCCATTCTGTGACTTCACACACTTCCATTGTGACGTCACACACCTCCATTCTATGAGTTCACACACCTCCATTCTATGACTTCACACACCTCCATTCTGACTTCACAAACCTCTATTCTATGACTTCGCACACCTCCATTCTGACATCACACACCTCCAATGTATGACTTCACAGAGCTCGAATCTGTGACTTCACTCACCTCCACTCTATGACTTCACACTGCTCCATTCTATGATTTCCCACACCTCCTTTCTATGACTTCACCCACCTTCATTCTATGACTTCACACCTCCATTCTGACTTCACACACTTCCATTCAGTGACTTCACACACCTCCATTCAATGACTTCACACACCTCCATTCTATGAGTTCACACACCTTCATTCTTACTTCAGAAATATCCATTCTATGACCTCACACACCTCCATCTATGACTTCACAAACCTCCATTCTGTGACTTCACACACCTCCATACTGAGTACACAAAACTACTTTCGGTGACTTAACACACCTCCATTCTGAGTTCACACACGTCCATTCTATGACTTCACACCCTTCCATTCTATGACTTCACACACCTCCATTCTGTGACTTCACACACCTCCATTCTGAGTTCACACACCTCCATTCTGTGACTTCACACACCTCCATTCTATGACTTCACACACCTGCATTCTATGACTTCACACATCCATTTTGACTTCACACACCTCCAATATATGACTTCAAACAGCTCAATTCTCTGACTTCACACACCTCCATTCTATGACTTTAAACCCGTCCATTCAGTGACTTCACACACCTCCATTCTATGACTTCACCCACCTCCATTCTATGATTTGAACCATCTCCATTCTATGACTTCACACACCTCCATTCTCCGACTTCACACCCCTCTAATTTGATTTATCATTCCTCCATTCTATGACTTCACAAACCTCACTTCGGTGACTTCACAATACTCCATTCTATGACTTCACACATCTACATTCTATGACTTCACACACCTCAATTCTGACTCACAGAACTCCATTCTGTGACTTCACAAAACTCCATTCTATGATTTCACATATCTCCATAATATGACTTCACACACCTCCATCTATGAGTTCACACACCTCCATTCTGAGTACACACCTCCATTCTGTGACTTCACACACTTCCATTCTGACTTCACACACCTCCGTTGTATGACTTCACACACCTCCATTCTGTGACTTCACACACCTCCATTCTATGACTTCACAAACTGCCATTGTGACGTCACACACCTCCATTCTATGAGTTCACACACCTCCATTCTATGACTTCACACACCTCCATTATGACTTCACACACCTCTATTCTATGACTTCGAACACCTACATTCTGACTTCACACACCTCCACTCTATGACTTCACACTTCTCCATTCTATGACTTCCCACACCTAAGTTCTATGACTTCACCCACATCGATTCTATGACTTCACACCTCCATTCTGACTTCACACACCTCCATTCTATGACTTCACACACCTCCATTGTGACTTCACACACCTCCATTCTGTGACTTCACACACCTCCATTCTCTGATTTCACACACCTCCCTTCTGTGACTTCACACACCTCCATTCTATGACTTCACACACCTCCATTCTGTGACTTCACACACCTCCATTCTGAGTTCACACATCTCCATTCTGTGACTTCTCACACCTCGATTCTCTGACTTCACACACCTCAAATCTGTGACATCACACACTTCCATTCTATGGCTTCAC